>VFSE01000340.1:0-315572 GCA_010157825.1 Vickermania ingenoplastis | reverse complement strand
GCTGCTGCTGCTGCTGTTGTGAAGAGGACGGGGTCTGGCGGCATCATCGAAGTTCGAGTTAGAGAAACCACAACCTGGTGCCATCGTTCCATGTGGTGGCTGCTGAGGAGGTGGAGATACCGTTGGGGCCCCTTACGAGCGATTGGTAGGCGGAGGAATGGGAGACGTCGGTGGTGGGCTGCGGAACAAATATGCGATCCTCTGCGCCGGGGCCGGTTTGTACCATGAAACCTGGACGATAGTGCCGCCAGGAAGGCGCCAGGGACAGAGCCGCCCGTCATGCCTGGCGTGAACATGTGAGGATGCCATACGACGGGTACGGATCACTCCACTCGCTCGAGAGAGTTCTATGCACTAGAATGAATGATACACACAAGGGGATGAAGCGAGAGAGCACGGTGGAAGTTGTGGAGGTGCTGCTTCTGTTTCTGTATGTTGTTCAAGCAACAGCAAAAAAAAAGGGGTCACACAGAAGAAAGACGCGGGGCACGAATATGCCGAAGAAAACTCCTTGCTGGTTGCGCTGTAAGTTGTTTATTTTGTTTGTTCCTCCAAATGGATTCTTCTTTATATTGGTTAAGTGGGTTGGTTTGGCACACCGAGATGTATTTGATTGTCCAGCTCAATCCCTCTCTCACTCTCTCTGATTGTCTCTCCTGACTTTCTCTCTCTCCGAAAAGTATAAATGCAGAGAGTACAGATACTTACTTCTGCTAGAGAAGCGATGAGAAGCGAAGAGAGATGAAACCGAAGGAGATGAATTGTACGCGTCTGTGTGTGCAGGGGATATGGGATATGGGATATGGTGACGAGAACACTGCACGAAATGTCGGTAACGCTCTCTTCCTCTCCTCCACCGCTCCTCCTTGGTGTTAGCCCGGATAGAAGAGGGGAAGAAGGGGAAAAGAAGGGGGAAAAGGCCACAACAACGCTACTTCGAAAAGCTGGAAGGAAAAGAAAAGTTTGGACCACACGCCGGAGAGAAAGTGGACTCGGGGAGTCCTAACAAGATATGTAAAAAAAGAAAACAAAAATAGAAACGTTAATCCTTGGAAAAGTCAAGATTAACAAGAAAAGAAGAGAAGAGAAGAGAGAACTACAAAAAGAATAAGAACAGCTGAATAGCCTCTACACACTACGAGAAAAAAATGTTGTCGCACACCTGCAAAGGCAATATGTTTGACCAGAGAATCTCATAAGAGGAAAACAGAGAAGAGAGAAGGAGGGGACATAGTATAATAAGCAATAATAACCCTTTGCCTACTGTTTGGGCTTGTACAGGAATGCCACAGAGAAAAAATGTCTAACGAGATGGTTTTGAGCCTATGTGAAGTTCTTGGTTTGACCAAGCTAACCATACATTGTCTTACATGATACGCATCAAGTCCTTCACTCCTCTCTTTCTAACTGTATCTTGATCACATAGCTGCAAGCCATCGAGACCTGCCAACTTCAAAAAAAAAAAAAAAAAATGTCTGCTGTTCCATTGATCGATATGGCGGCGATTACGGCTCGTTTGGCGCCCATTCAAAAGCCTGGGATGATGCCGTCTCAGCTGGGCTTTGGCGAAGGAGGCAGCCGACGTCGAGAAGGCCACTGCCCTGCGAGAGGCCATCCAGAGCGCCACGAAGGAGGCCATGGCTAGGCCGAGGAAAGAACTCCGACGAGTTTTTCCCAAGCATTCTGACCGCAACGAATGGGTGAAGGACCTGCAGAACTGCAGGGATGTGGCGCCGCCACACGGGGCCGTCCGGCGTGACAAGGCCGCATGGGAGAAGAAGGTGCTCGACACCTACATGGCGAAAGCCCGAAGTGGCACGCTCTCCCCCCTCCTCGCCCTCATCGGACAGTATCTTCTGTTCGCCGCCGATGCGGAAGCTGGCCCTCCTGGAAATTCTTTTCTCCAGGATCCGTCCATGCGCCTTCGGACGCACAACTGGTACGTCCTCGACCATTCCGATGGTATGACGGAGATCCACGGCCCAAAGGTGGAGAAACTGGAAGCCCCGCTCTTCCCTGAAACCGACCCCCTCCTGCGTGAGTTGAACGCGAAGATCCTGTCGGAGGTGGACGTGAAGCGTGGTGGTGGTCCTGCCTCCTCGATTCTTGAGGAGATGTTCGCCCCAGAGGGCGACACCTTGTACAAGGGGGGCGATGGAAACTGGCTCTCCGCGTACAACCCCGACGGGTCCCTGGCCCCCATCATGGTGGACGCCCAGGCTGTCTACGATGCGTGCGCGTATCTGGACAACAACTGCAAGAGCGCAACGTCGGAGTTGTGGTCTGCAATCCGGGCGATTCGGGAGCAGGTGGCGGCCATCAAGCCCGTCCCACCACAGTACTATCCCGCGAACGGCCCCCATTGGCAGCCATCAGGGCGCGGAAGCGGCAGGGGCTACAGGCCAGGGCAATACTCTGCGCCCCGGGTCGAGGAGGCCGAGTAAACTCCAGCGACGGATCCGCCGCTACGGCGGTGAAGGAGAAGAACTGCGCACAAAAACGCGCAAAGCTCGTAGGTCAGGTATCCGCCGCCGCGAGCAAGAAGGCAGCGAGGCCCATGTTTGTTGGGGGAGATTTTGTTGAAGGAAAGACGTCCAATGTCGAGTTGGATGGGCTCTTCCGAAAGTACCTCCCCACATTCGTACCCCTTGCAGCACGCTGCCATCCCTCACGGACAAGAGGGTGGCTGTGCTAAAGGATACCCTTAAAAGAGCGGAAGGCTTCTTTCCCCTGTTCGTGCGCCACCACTGGATCGCAGGTGTGCTACGAGTAAACACAGAAGGGAAAGTTTTCTTGAAATTAGAGACTCGGCGCCGTCGCCAACTGTGCATCAGGACTTGAAGCGGCAGCTGAAGTCTCGCTGGGGCGAGCTCATCATCTACAGCCCCTTTCCAAAGCAGAAGCCGGGAAGCAACGATTGCGGCATGTTCATGGCCGCAGCCTTCCTCGGTGATTACCTGGACGCCGGCATCGTATCGCCCTCCACCATAGGCTCCAGGTTACGAAAACTATTTGCCTTGGCCGAAAAGACGAACATGGACAAAACGATCTTTTTGGCTAAGATGGAAGCAGAACTGCTTCGCCGCGACGAGCCAATGGAGGGTGGCGGACCGCGCAAAAGAACACGCGAGATCTCCTCATCGAGGAAAGGACAGCGTGAGGGCTCCACCTCAGAGCGAGGAGCGACTGCAGCAAACGGTGCAACTCCATCAGAATGGGGTAGTGCACACGGAGGACCCAGTCGACCCTTTGCTGGAAGCCCGGGCCACACAGACCCTTTGCCAATGCTGGGCAATTCGCAAGACGCGACGATCGTGACGTCAGAAGACGACCAGGGTCATCTAGCCCGCGTTATGCAGGCCGTATGATGCAAGATGTCTTGGCCGCTACGTTGAACAGGCGCCAAATGAATCAGGTATACACAAGGCAACTTGGTCATTACCTCATGGCGCTTGGCCTTCTCAGTGTCGGTGACGGTATCCAGCGCTCGCTGGAGGTGACGCGTGTAGGGATGAGGATGTACCGCCTGAAGAAGAAGGGCGAGTCTCTCCCAACCAACGTGGAGGAAGCATTGGAGAGAGAAGGTGCTACGGTGTTCAGGTGGGGACCCCGTCAGCCGTCCATTGGCCATGTGAACGGTGCTCTGTACGTCTCGGCGGCAGAGGGGGCGAAGCTACCCTTCCACATCAGGAATGCTACCTTTGTTCTTGGTGCACGACCTGTGACCGTGACAGTTGATCGGAGGAGTTTTTCGTCGTACGAGTTCACGACGGACGAGGAGCAGGCCACGGTGGCAGTGTACCTCCCTGGGTCGGGCAGCTACGAGTACATGAGAGGTGCTCAAGCAACAGCCCCCACCCCAGCAGGCAGTCAGGCCACAAACCGTCTTTCGTCGCAGCAGATGCCCTCATCCACCCCCGCTCGTGCACCACCGTCGACAACTGCCACAACACCAGCAATGGCATCCACAGCAAAGAAGCGTAAGGTAGGCGATCTGCAAGCGGCCCTTGATACAGAGCCGCGATTCCCTTTAAACGCGGAAGGCAGCCTGGGCGGCGCCCAGAGTCTGCCCACGGAGCTGGCAGCTCCACGACAAGCGCCCCCACCATGTGAGCGAGGCGTCGTGGCTCGCACTAACAGAAGAAGTTCGGCAGCGGCACATCGCCTGCTTGAAAAACCTCAAGAACATGCCGTTCGAGCTTCTGGAGCAGAACGTCGTGTCGGCTACACTAGAGATTGTACGCCGAGCGGCGAAGCAGAGGAGATGGAAAGCGTCCACGTGGGCCAAGGAACTGGCGTCGTACGCCGGGGCCCTGCGGGACCTCCCTCTGTACAACAGAGAGCGAGGGATAGTGCTCAACAACTACCCCGAATGGCGAGCGGCCGTCAAGATGGTGAAACGTCTTGAGCGCGAAATGGAACCAGATCCTCCGGAACCCGTGGACTTTGCGCAATGCCAGAGGGCCATCTTCGAACTGCGTCAGTCGTCCCCACGTGCGGCTCTTTTCCTCAGCATGATGTGGGCCCTGGCGTCGAGAGCGGGAGATATCGCCAGCCTGAGGCAGAAGGACGTGACGCTGTCGACGACGGTCCGCGAGGACGGGATGGTCGCCCTTGGCATCGAGCAGAAGTACGGCAAGGGGACCCGTTTCCGCGGAACGTACTGGCCAGCTTCGACGTTGCAACCGGAAGAGGCTTCGGAGCTGAGGAAGCATCTTGGCCAGAACGAGAGCGACCTCGGTTCGATGAAACTCTTCCCCGATCAGGAGTTGCTGAGGCAGCAGATACGCGCGGCACTGAAGAGACAGAACCGGGAGTGCGCTCTTCCATCGGTGCGGAAAGGGGCGATACGCCACCTCGCTCGCCAAGGGCTAACCGAGGACGCCCTGATGCGATTGACGGGGCACAAGAGGGTCGAGACCCTCTACCGCTATCTCGGACGTGGCCTCCCCGTAACGCAGGAGGCCGTAGCGGCGCAGGCCGCCGCCTCCCTGGTCCACCGCCCTCTGCCGAGAAACTAGGGCACAAGGCCCCGTCCACCAAGGAGCTCGGCCTGGACATGAACCGTTTGTACCTCGAGGTGCAGCGATTGAGCGGAGTAGAGGACCCAGTACCGCTTCCTGATAGACGACATTGGCGTCTTCACCTGAAGAACAACACGCCGCTCGATGCCGAAGCTGTCTTTGCCCTCCCACGGCGAAGGAGAGCACTGTCGAGTACCTCCGTGAAGCATGGCGATTCATGCAGCCTGAACGTTACGAGGGGCTTATGACAAGTCGCGATCTAAAGGCCACACAGCTGTCTCAGGCGGAGATCGATGAGGCCATCCGGATGGGGAAGTTTGAGGAGTGCTCCTTACCCATAGGTACGGGTACGAGAAGACTTCCATATGGCTGGCACGGCGTGAATGTGTTCACAGTACCTGAGTTGAAAGGCAGAAGGAGGCTGATCACAGAGCCGCTCCTCAATGCGTGCATCAACCGCCAGACGTTACCAGAGCTGCGTTATCCGACGCGTTTGGGCCGTCGACAGGCGCTGAGACATGCACGGTACATGCTTCAAATCGACTTTGAGGCGTACTACGACGCTATACCTTTGCCAGAAGGACTGAGAAACAAATTTGTTTTCGGAAGGGAAGCCGCTATTTCCGGCTGCGGACCCTTCCAACAGGAGGATGCTGGAGCGTTGCCGTAGGGCAAGCAGTGACGTGGACGATCGTCGACATCGATACACCGTGTACCATTTTCACTATGATCGACAACATGCTCATCGCGGCGGAAGAGGGCCAGGAGCAGGAGTTTATCATGGCAGTGAGGCAGATAGTGGAAAGGATACGGCAGGCAAACCTGATGACGTCGCCTGCCAGGGAGTCTTTGAGGTCGCCACAGATGAGCAAATACTAGAGATGGCAAGAGAGCCCAACACGTTTTAGGCGAGGAGTATATGTGGTCAGGAACCGAGAGAGTGATTCGAATTCCGTGAAGACCATCGCCAAATTGAACCTGGCCCTAGCGGCTACGGATTTTACGTGCAGGTCTTTTGTTTCACTAGTGTCGCTCATACTTTACGCGCTGCATACCACCAGGTTAAACCCTGCGGGTGCCTTTTCGCTGCTCCGAGCGTATCGCGGTGTTTACCGCACAGTGAACGAGGGACGAAAGTGGGATGATCCACTGCTCTACATGGACAAGTTGGCTCATGAAAAGATGCTTGCCCTAGGACAAGAACTCTGCCGAAACCAATGGTGGCAGATAGCTGACGTCATGACCGTGACGTACGACGATGCGCAGTACGACTATATTGCTGTATCTGACGCATCTTACGGCGGTTGGGGCTTACGTCTACAATCGTTCAAAAGGCACCACCACCGGGTACCAGCAGAGATGGGAACACAAGACCTTCTTTGATGAGGGCAGTTACATTCCCAGCGAATCCCAGTCCGAAGGTTTCTTCGACGCGCAGCACTCCGCCCACGCGGAGCCAAGAGCTGCTGAACTGGTCCTGCGACAGCTTGTTCAAGACGGCATCGCAGATGGATCAAAGGTCGCGTTCATGACCGACCACGACGCCATCCACCAGCGCAGCGGCGAGTCAACGGATTCGGTGGCATTGGCAGAGGATACACGCTCAACAAGCTGTTTGAGTACGTGTACGACCTGTGGTTTCACCGCGATATACAGGTCACCTTCTTTTGGCTTCAAGGAAAAGTCAACCCCGCTGACACCGTGTCAAGAATCTTTGGGGGTCCTTCCGACTTTTCGGTGTGTACGCCTTCCCGGCCCCCACACCCAGATCCCGCTACTGCGATCCACCTGCTGCAACGTATGCGAGGATCTACTCAAAGCCGAAAGCAAGAAAAGGGACAATTAGCTATGGGGCTTCTCAGACCACAGAAAGAACTCTGTAGACTATTGCCGTCCTTCAGACGAGAACCGGTTGTATTTGCTTCACCCTTGGGGACGCAGCGCATCATAACCGCCACTTCTCTTCTCTTTCCCTACTCTTTCCTTTCCAACAGCTCAAGGCAATAGGATACAGACTAATGCGGGTCAGACGAGCTGCCGAGGATTTGGGGCACGCGAGCAGCCGCATTCGTCTTCTCTCCTTGACACACTATAGATTGAAGTGGCATTTGCCTACTGTTTGGGCTTGGAAAGTACAGGAATGCCACAGAGAAAAATGTCTAACGAGATGGTTTTGAGCCTATGTGAAGTTCTTGGTTTGACCAAGCTAACCATACATTGTCTTACATGATACGCATCAAGTCCTTCACTCCTCTCTTTCTAACTGTATCTTGATCACATAGCTGCAAGCCATCGAGACCTGCCAACTTCAAAAAAAAAAAAAAAAAAGAGGAAATAAAACGTTACAAATTATGGCAGTATAAATATTAACTTCAAGTGGCTAGCAGATCTATGAATGATCAGAATGAGGGGGAAGGTGCGATGCGCGTACTAGTGTTTGAGCTTTGCTCCTCGACGTAAAACACAACCTAATTTCATTTGTATTTTCTTTTGTTTTAACTTGTATTTGTTTTTTGATATACGATCATCATATATTTTATCATTATTTATTTTATTCATTTATATTTTTGCTTTTCTGTTTTACAAAAGGCTACACAACAGTTCAGTCCAAAGCTGTTTAGCCAACCATATGATCACTTAAGTGTTGCTCAACGCCTCGGTTCATGTCCAGTCCGAGTATTGTTCACAGAGCACGCGTACCATGTATTTCCCTTTTTGTTTATTTTTCTCATAAAGGAGTTTACTGGGTTTTCCTCCAACTGCAAAACCCCATAAAACAGTTACTTGACTTGTTGCCCCGTGTGGGGGCTTCTCAGACCACAGAAAGAACTCTGTAGACTATTGCCGTCCTTCAGACGAGAACCGGTTGTATTTGCTTCACCCTTGGGGACGCAGCGCATCATAACCGCCACTTCTCTTCTCTTTCCCTACTCTTTCCTTTCCAACAGCTCAAGGCAATAGGATACAGACTAATGCGGGTCAGACGAGCTGCCGAGGATTTGGGGCACGCGAGCAGCCGCATTCGTCTTCTCTCCTTGACACACTATAGATTGAAGTGGCATTCTATGATAAAATCAAACAAAAAGAGGATCAAAAAATCAGAGATTGGTTCTAACTAATGATGTAAATAACGGCGAAAGCTGTTGTTTTTATTTTTTTGCATTAATTGCATTTAAAAAAAAAAAAGAGAGAGGTGAGGGAAGAGAAAAGAGAGGGAAATAAATTGAAGGAAGAGCCAGAATACGAACGCAGGATCCAGCGCCAGAGGGAAGTATAGCAGGGGAACTTCATTCAGATATCTGAGGACTGGAACTATAGTGCGTAGTACGAACTACAAGCTAGTTTCAAAAAATAAATTATATTATGTATTATTATTTTTCTATTTTTTTTTTGCGTCAGATTTGAGTAGACTTCATTTTCATTTTTTTTTATTTTTTTGTTGTTGTTGGGCGGGAAGGTGGTTGTTTTTATTGTTCTTGTTCTTTGCTCCTTTTTACGAACCCATAAACATGAAGCGGCGTCATGACGGTGAAGTTTCTCCTCCGCGTGCGGATTGAGATAATCGTCTTCGTCATCCCCCACTCCAAAACAAAATGGGAACGAAAGAAATGATGAACAGATATGAATATACATATTCATATAATAGACGAGTTTATCATATATCATAGTTATATTATAGTGAAAGCGAGAAATTGTGTACGTAATAAATTATCTCGTGTTATACTCTTTTCTTTCTTTTTTTTTTTCCTCCTTCTCAACACCGCCTACCCCGTTGAACCGCTCCCCACTCCCAGCTGGTGGTGCGGGGGGGGAGCTCTCGTACCACACTATCATCATCCAACTAGATAGCATTCGACATTCTGATGGATATGTCCCCTTACGGGGATAGGCAACACTGCGGCACAGGAGAGCTTAGATATTAGGTAACACTAACGGACAAACTGTACCTCATTTCTCGTTCCTCAACTGGTTGAGCAGCTTCTTGCGCTTAGACGCCTTCATCGCCACCGTCGCCTGCTTCAGAGCCTTTTCTGCGCTGCATCCACCGTTATGGCGTGGCCAAACCGACACTTCTCTCCAGCCTCACAGTAGGTGTGGCTTTCAAAGGCGTGGCAGAGCTTAAGGGGAAACATCTCTGTGGTTGGGGTTGATGTAGGCGCTGTAGCATAGCTCATCATGTATGCCTCATTTGCCCCTGATGTCGAAAGGAACCTATCGGAGGGTATAGGTTCCGCTACCCCGTCCACTCGCATGAGCAGCCCAGGGGGGAGTCTTGGGTACCGCACATCCATCACACTCTTGTACGTGTACTTGACATGGACGGATGAATAAAGAAAAGGATCACCTGTATCAGTGCTGATCATCCTCGCAGAGCCCTTCACCTCTGCGGGTTGATCATTTCTGCAAAGCCCACGACCGCCTTGCAGTGTACATAATGGCATCCGACGCCGAAAGGACAAAGCCACAGGCCTTTATGGTACCTGTACTTTGCGCACTGCGTTAGAATGGAAATACGCAACGTTTTTAAAGGCAGTTGATCTATATATCTTTGTGGCACGGTCCAGACACCTGTTCTGTCAGACGTGAAGAACTTGACAAATAACGGATTCCTTGAACAAGGGATCTGATACAATTGCGATTCATTACATTCATCGCACTCCTCGTAAGTCATTTGAAAAACACAAGCAAACCTCCTCCTGCAAAAAAAAGGGGGCAGAGAGTGAAGGAACTAAATCCGAGGCAATGTGAGACGCACAAGGAAGAGAAATAAAAAAAGAAAAAGATATATCTTTTTTTTTTTGGTTAAAGCAGCAGCATGAAGGCAACGAAAAGTCATACTGTTGTTTGTTTGTGCGTTTGATTGTTTCTCCTTCGAAAGAGGCATGCATACGAAATGTTATTCAGCATCAACCAGACAAAATAATTTGAAAAAAAATGAAAAAATTAGCAAATTATTCTAGGTGGTAGTCCTATGCGCAATTTTTTTTGTTTGTATGTTGTTGTTGAAGAAGCCAAAGAAATACTTTGAAAGTCGAACATTATGAATCGTGTTTTGTACGTTATTTTGTTCTACTTTTTTTTTTGGAAGAGAGGAGAAAATAAGAAACGTTTTAATTTTTGTTGAGCAAGCTTTGAGAAATAAAAACAAAATATCAAACTAGTCTTTAAACCCCACTAGAGCAAAAAGAAGGCAGCACTAACATAAGGCTCTTTGTCCGATCTATGGTACATATTAAAAAAAAAAAAATCTCCGGTAAAGAAGAGAAAAAGAAATATAATGAACAAATAACAACGGAAATAGTATATATTTCGTTCATATTTCGTGTGCTTTTTTTTGTAAATAATGCTGTTGATTACAAAATGAAATAGCATTGTTAAATAATGCTGTTGATTACAAAATGAAATAGCATTGTTAAATATTGTTCTCGATATTACCGGTATGATATTAAATCATTTTACTCAACACATCTCAACAGTGTGACACCAATTTGAAAAACAATTAGAGAGAAGCATTATTGACCAAGGTTATGTGTACAACAGCTATTTCGTACTAACTCACCATTTGATCTGTGTTGTAAGTAAAGTAGTAATAAAATTAATAATAAGGACTTTTGGATGACATCTTGGAGTATCAAGCTTCTTGAAGTAATATCAACGTCAAATGCATGTTAATGCGCACTAAGTTTTTTATATATTATTAATTTCAAAACAATAATACAACTAATAATAAATAATTATATTCTCATTTCATAGCTTTATTTTTTTCTGGGAGCAAAATAATGTACACAATATTTTTTAAAATAAAGAATATTTTCTCTCATAGTGGGTTAACCTGAAAATATTTATGTACGCATAATTGGCAATAATAATAATAATAATCCTGAATCCTGCTATAAATAATTAATTAATTAATTCAGAGTAATTACAATAATATATTAATAGAATTTTTAACGAAAAAAAAACTAATTAACAATAATAATAATAATAATCATTATTATAATAGAAACATAAAAATAATAAAAATAGTAGTAGAAATAATAATAATAATAATAATAATAATAATAATAATAATAATAATAATAATAATAGTAGTAGTAATAATAATAATAACAGATACACCAATAATAATGATAAATCAAATGTTTTATTTGCTGGTACTTGGGTTTTATGCTATCGTTACGACGCACAGGGCATGTTACACCGGACTCATATTGCTACTGCTCTGTTCCGAATATCATGATAACAAACATACATAATACTAATATCAGCAAACCGAAGCAATAGTATTTATTTATGCATTTAATTTTAAAGAACTCGATATTTAAATTACGATCGTAGATATTTATTACTTCTTTAATTATTATTCATGTGATTAATTTTTATATTTATGATATTATATTTATTTTGAAAAATATGGGCTTGTGGTGAGAGAAAACTCTAGATAGGCCACCTGGAGAACTAACCGTTCTAGCGAATATGCACAATATTGTTCGTTTAGTTGAGAGACTTACTGTACGTCTAAGTAAAATAATGTGTCTCCATATTTTGAAGCTTTTATATTTTAACAAAAATCGAATCCTGCCAAAAAAAAAGTAAAAATAATAATAACAATAATAGTTCACATACATTTTCAAACAAGATATCCTCCTGAATAAAATAAAACAACACATAGAGGATATCAACAAAAGAACTGAGTAGAAAAGAAAGATGTCGCCTTAGAATATACTTATCAATATCATTTAAATTTCTTTTGAAATTTAATTGCAGTTGGACGTTTTTTTGCGAATGCTAGCCTGGTTGGTAAAGCATTTCCTCCTGGCCCAGTTATTTGTATTCGTTTCTCAAAAAAAAAAAATCTACTGTCATTTTTTAATTGCATACAACTTTTCCTTTTTGAGATCTGAAAACACAAATTACTATAGCAATTATTTGTCACATTTTTCTACATTTAGCCGAAATATATTTGCGTTCGTTTTCCCACATACAAAAAAAGGCGAAATGCAGCCTTTTATCCCCCATAATCACGTGTGGGAGAGAAAGGGGGGGCGCCGAGGGCGGGGCTTCCCGGGCGGCTGGAAAGGCCCCCCGCTCCGCCAGGACGAAACCTGTGCCTCGCCGAAAAAGCGCTGATCGTTGAATGCGCGGTTTTAAAATTCATTTTGTTTGTTTGTTTGTTTGTTTGTTTGTTTTTTGCCTTTTCAACCCCGGGGAGCTTAAATGCGCCTGCGCCGCGGCCCCAGCGCCGCGGACAAAACGCCTGTTTCCCGGTGATTGGCCTTCGCTTCCAAGGAAGAACCGAAAAGAAGGCCAAGGCTGCGAAGCAACCCTAGCTACACCCCGGATTTCACCCCACAACCCCCCGCCACTTCCCCACGCCACAAAAAAGAATGCCGCCTCCGCCCGCGATCCACCCCGCCCCTTTGGGGTTCGCATGGGGAAAGGGAAGGGGAGGAAAGGGAAAAGGGGGGCGGCGCCAAGGCCGGCCCCCTGCCGGTTGTAAATTGGAATCCGAAAAGGGCTTAATGCGTGTGGGGGGGTGAAAAGCGCCCAGCGAAAAGAAAAAAAAAAATTTCAGGCCCGTGCCTATTTTGCGCGCCGTGCTGCGGGCGCCCGGCGGGCCCGCATTCTAGTTTCCGCCTGCCGTTTCCCCGTGGCGTTTCGCCGCGGACCAGGTTTTGCGCAGCAAAGGGGCCCCCGCGCTGCGTAAGGTGTATAAGTGGGAGGTGCTCTCCGAAATGCGTACCGCTGGAGGGGGGCAGACATATGAGAGCGGCTTGGTGTTTTCGTATGGTGTTTCTTTTCTTTCGGTTCTTTCTCTTCCCCCAGGGCGTTCTTTCACAACAAGATGGCCTTATGTTATATACATTTGGAAAAGTTATTGATATGTGGGAGGGGTGTATAGCTGGTTGAGCCGCCAGGTGATGAAAAGCGAGGGCCCCAGCAGCAATTGCCACGGTTTTGTCGCAATTTGTCCCCGCACACTTTCCCAGAAGCCTCCGATGGCGTCGGCATAATAAAGAAAGAAATTAGGCGCCCCCCCCCGGACCTTCGGGGAGGGGCGAGGCAGACATGCGAGAGCGGAGGGGGCGAGGCACCGCCCACGCCCGGCGGCCGCCAGGTTAAAGTTTTCCTTTTTATTTTGGTTATAGCGGAAAAGGGGGACAGCCAACAGGCACTGCCACCACATATGCCGCCTCAGGTATGGAGAGAACACGGCTCTCTTCCCCTTCCCTGGTGAGGGGGAGGGGGGCGAACCAGCGGGAGCAGTGTGGAGCGGAGAGCGGTGGGGGCGCCTGAAAAAAAGGGGTTTTGGAGGCCACGCACCCAAGAAGAGCCCCCCAACACCTTCCCCGCCCCCGCCACCGGCGGTCTAGGAAAAAAAAAAAAAACGCCGTCCTTCCCGAGGTTCCCCACACACACACCAGCGAAAGAAGACACGCCCGCCGCACATGAGGCGGCCGGTCTTCTTTTTTGCCGGGCCTAATCGGAGGGTCCCCGGCCGTCGCGCCGGAGCCCCGGCCCCTTCCACAAATAGCCGCTACAAGGAAGAAATTTGGCGCTCTACTGGACAGCAGCGGCTGGAGGGCCGCAATTCTAGCAAAAAAAAAAAAACTAGCTGCCCTCCCCGATCAGCGACGGCGCGCGCACAGCTCGTGTAGATAGATAATCCAATCGATGGTTACAACAGGCTTGAACTCTTGAATGTTTCTGTTTCCTGTTCGCTTGGTTCCTGTTTGTTTGGTCTCATCCAAATTCGGGGGACGACCGGTAGTAAGAGGTAAAAGCAACGGCGGCGGCCAATGCCACGCGGCTGGTTAAATGTTCCAGGGTGAATGGGTTAATTCGTTGTGGTTTTGTGGAGTCGCAAAATTTTGGGTTTCAGGTCGGCGCCGACACTGTCTCCCAGACCGCCACGTCCCAAGGTGGATGGGGATGCACTTGTGAGTGCAAGCAACGAGTTTCTACAACGAAACAGTTTGTGACGGAGTACGTGAAGTTTGGCAGAAACGAGCTGCAAGACTTTGGCGACGGCCGCAACTGGATCAATCTGCTGGATGCTCGATGGTGCCTCCTGCAACCCCCGGGTTCAGGGAGTTCCGCCAGACCCATCAAGAGGTTCCGCTCCCAATCTGCACAGCATGCAGTCGATCTACTACTGCCTATGAAAAGAAGGCCAGTACGTGAGGGGATGATGAAAATCTTCTCTGTTCAAAAGAAAACTTTGAAAATGATTATCTTCGGTTTAGATACAGGTGGAACTTGAAGTGTACTAAAGGAACATCACACGAGACCCTGCAGGGCTCACGGGAGGGAACACGGTGGCGCTGTGGGGGTGGGGAATCTGCAGCGGAGCTGGGCGAGGGAAGACTGAAGATGAAACCCCGAGAGGCACCAGCCGCCTCTTAATCCGTGGAGCTCAGTCTCTCTTGGTATCTCTTTGCTTTTTTTCTTGAAGCTCATTTACCCGAGGGAGGACAGACTGAGCAGAGGAGGAACCGAAAGAACGAGAATGGGTATTCATATACTCACCTATTGTGAATGCGTGTAGATACATAGTTTTTTGGTGATCCAGAATGGAAGACATCCGCCGGTCTTCTTCTTTTTTTTCTGTTTCTTCCTTCGCGTCACTAGTTTGTCGATCGATTTTGTTTCGCCTGCACTTCCAAACAACGTACAACACACACAAAAAAAAAAATGCAGGACGTAAAATGAAGAAAGATGTGTGTGTATGCTTGAAGTAAAGAAAAGGCAAGCGAAAAAGAAAAGAGTGCCGAGAACACCACTTTGAAGGAGGAAAGGAAAGGCATCGCGGGCACATTTTAACACGCTGAGGATGAAATGTTTATGAAGGTGGGAAAGGGAGAAGGGAGTTACCAAGGGGGGCAAAGATAGATATTTTTTTTATTAATAAAAGGGCAGTTTGAGAGGAAGAGCCAATACGCCTGAATACATCCACATTCGCTTACTATGGATGTAGGTACCCAGTGCTCGGCAACCACCTGTCTCTTCTTCTAGTTATCGTGTTGTTCTTAACCACCCGTTGTGCATATGATGTTCACCGCTGCTGGCTACCCTTTGTATAGTGTCCTTCTCTTTATCTCTCTATCTATCTATCTCTCTATCTAGGCGCCTGTCACACCGCACGTTTGATGCGCTACTTCTTCCTATTTCGAATCCTTTGAATCAAGTCCGATGTTGATATGCCCATCGTTCGAGGTGATGTCTCCAGCACACCGTAGTGGCGCGGCACGGTGTAGTAGTGGTCCTCCTCAAAGTCATACTCCTCCCCACAAAAAAACACGTGAATGTTGTAGTAGCGCAGTTCCTCGACGGTGACACCGCTCACCGGGTGGTACGGCACCGTCACAGCGGCTAAATTGCACTCCTCCACCTCTCTCACACGTTCTCGGGTGGACAGCAGCGGCAGACGCTTGTAGAACAGGCATTCTTCGTCCCCGCACACCCCAACGAAAAGACAGTTACCTCCTTGAAGATTGTGCGGCCCCACCCGGTGCTGCATCAGCGCACACCGCATCGCCTTCTTGTGGCCCGCGTGGCATAAGTCGTACACGCCATCTACCATCACATTTCGAATCGGGAACAGCAAGGGACAGTTGAAGTGTGCGGCGGAGAGACGGTTCAGTAGCATGACAGCGATGAAGAGCGGCAGGAGCAGTTGACGAGGGGTGGTGTAGGCACCCAGCACCTGTCCGCCGGTGTGGATGGCGGCGGTCGTGCTGCTGCGACTACGGATCAGATGCTCAGGAGACACCGTCGCGGGGAGCACACCGACGGCTATAAAAAGCTGCAGCACGCCACCGCTGGCACGCTCCCACACATGCATCGGCGTGGCATCGAATACGGTCTGAAACACCAACAGCAGCCGCATGGTCACCAATAGGCTCACAGGCCCGAACTGCGAAATGGAGCTGGTGTCTAGCGGGGGGAGGGCGGATGGAATCTCAATGGGGGCGCTTCCGAATCGCGTTCCGGGTGGGGCGGGAGTGAAGGGGGAGGTGGGGGTCGGGATGGACGCCGTGGAGGAGCCGTGGCGCAGAGGCGAGGGCGATCCCGTCACCCTCCTTCGAATGCGTCGCTTGACCTTCTCCATCGACTTGGCTTTGTCGTGCTCGTCCTGCACATCTGGCCGGCGCTTGTAGCTGTACCACAAAATATCCATGCCCAGCAGCAGCACACACAGCCCCGTGGTCACGGACGCACCGAGAAGAAGGTGCGGAACCACCACCACGGGGCTACCGCTGCGGCTACTGGAGGGCGATCGGGCCTCCAGTGTGGTGGTATAGGACGTGAGCGCGGCACTGGAACGCAGTGGGGGGATGGGCAGCCCTGCCCCAGTCGTAACGTGCCAGGCAAAGTAAATGAGCGCCAAGCTCCAGCTCCACGCCCCACCCCGCGACAGCCGCCGCTGCAGGGTGGTGGATCGGTTGGTAGGGGCCGTCGCAGCGCCGCTAGGTGATTCATCATCTCCGCTGCTGCTCTTTCTTTTGGTTGGCGATGACGCCGGCGAAGGCAATCGAAGCAGCGGTGGCCGCATCTTTCCTGTGGCGGAGCTTCGAGCGAGGGGTGACGGCGGCGGCTGCCACTCCATTGACAGTCCCGCCCAGGCCTCCTCTTCCTCTCGCTTCGGGTCGTAGAACGGGGCGAGCTGGTACCCGCTGCGCTGTAGAAAGAAGATCATACGCAGTACTAGGTACGTGGTGAACGGGAACAGAAACAGCACGAACGGCAGCAGCAGCGGGGGGAGACGAAACGTTGCAGCGGATGACATCACCCACTCGGGAGAGTTGATCATGTCTTCCGTATGGCTGCTGCTCACAGGCCACAGCTGCACCAGTTTCCACGCATCCTGCACAGCCGCCTTGTCGCTGCAGTGCTGACCCGGCGCCCCGCCCACATGCGAAATCCCAACGAAGCGCAGGAGAACGCCGAGGAGCAGAAGTTTCACCTGCTGCATCGGCGCCGTGGCGGAGAAGAGCACACTAGGCAGCTGCGCCCACCCTGCCGCCGCGGCAGCGGTGGCGCACGGGAGGTACGGCAGCAGCAGCATCGGCATGGGGGACGCCGTGGCGGATGCTGGGAAGAAGACCCACAGGCCGGCGTACAGCACGAGAATCACAATAAACACCATCACCTCCTGCGCTTCATAGGAATCAACGAGCCAGCGCAGCAGGCGCCACGACGGGGCAAGCGATGCCTCCCCTGGAGCGGGGCGGTCAGGGAAAATGCGAAACTGCTCGCAGGTGTCGTAGATGGGCTCCAGCTCCTCGTCTGCATCAAACGCGCTGTCCGAGGGCTCACCAGAGCCGGCGCCAGCGCCCACACCTCCGCTGTTCGTGCGCTGTTTCATCATCTTTGCCTCTCGTTTGGCACGGCGCCGCTCCCGCAGTTCCTGCACCCAGACGGCATCACGGCCCTCCTTCGCCGCCTCCGCCTCTCGCTGCTGCTTCTTCCGACGCACGCACGCCTGCACGAGGCCCTTGAGCTGCACCAGCTGGAACAGGAGCACCATGGTCGGCCGCAGGCCAGGGAGTAGCGGCTGGAGGGATTGAATGGTCATGCCCGGTGGGGTCTCTCCAGGGGTCCGCGCCCCCAGGAGCGGGAGCCAGTACGCCAGCTGATCCTTCTCTGGCAACCGCACAGTGACCAACGCGAAGGGCGGGGCGAGCATCGCAGCCGTGAGAAGGCCCATGGCAGTGGTGTGCACCAGCCGTACAATGCAGAGGACAAAGGGGTCGAGGCAGGTGTGGAGGCCCTCGATTTCCCTGTACACCGGGGTCCACGTATGCAGCACAAGGCTCAACAGGAGGAGCAGAACCGCAGAAACAAGCGGTGGCCCGTAGTAGGCCGCCGCAAATTTACTCGGGACGGGGCAGAGGTCGGAGTACGGCGCAGACGACGGCGAGGGAGCGAACAACGCGGCGGCTCCAGCGCCTTCCGCATCCCTGGCGGTGAGCCGACAGCCGGCAAAGGACACGGCGAAGCGCTCCATGTTCATGGCCGCGAGCATTTCACAGCCGCAGGCGACGGCGCCAATAACATTTGGGGAGAGCACCGAGCGTACGTGGATGCAGATGGAGCGGAATCGTGTGGGGTTGGGGTCGGGGGGGGTGGAAGGAGGTGGAGCAGCAGTTGGTGAGGGGCAGTCCAATGCACTGCGAGAGGAGGCTGCGGTAGCGGAAGTCCTTCTCTCTCCCCGTCTGACGATACGACGGGCGGCCGGATGCAGGCGCCGCAGAGGTGGAAGGCATCTCTCTCTGTCTCTCTCGTGTTCAAACGTTTGTTAGATGAATCCTACGTTCTCTCTGAGTGTGAGTGTGTGTGTGTGTGTGTGTGTGTGTATTGTGATCTCACTCTCTCTCTCTCTCTCTCTCGCCTTGTACTCTGCTTCGGGGCTACGCCGAGAAAGACGAGATAGGGAGGGGAGGGGAGGAGGGGGGGCGGCGCACTCACCTAAAAGGAGAACCAACGAAACCAAACCGAAACGTTTTAGAAATTAAAATTTATAAAGAACACAGTATATAAACTCTTTAAGAAGGTGAGAATCAAAGGCAAGGACAGCCAGGACGACGCAACCGTTGTGGCAGTCCTGCCGCACTGCTCTTCTTCGGCTTATCTGTTGTGTATGTCTTTTTGCCTTTTTTTTTTCTTCTTTTGGGATGTAAGAAAAGAAAGCAAACAGAAACGGTTCGAAGTGAGAGAAAAAGGCGCAAAAAACAAAAGAAAAAAAAAAGGACATTGACGTATTCAAAGCGCTCATGCATTTTCCACGTTGTCCCGTCATAACGGGAACGAATGAGAAAAAAAGAGCGAGTGAGAGAGAGAGAAGGAAATTTAAAAAAAGAGAGAGAGAACGAGTGAGACACGGCCGGGTGAAGATGAGATTATAGAGGTTCCTTAGGAGAGCGCGTCCTATCCGATGCGCTCAGGGGGTTGTTGTTTTTTTGATCTGCTGTTGTTCAGCAATATCTTTTATTTCCCTCTGTCCCTCTCTCACTCTCTCTCTCTCCTTCCATCCTTCTCTCTTCACCGCTCTAACGGCAACTCATCCATGATGGCGCCCACAATTAAGATCGTGAATTGGTTGGTTGAATCGCAGATACTGTAGTACACAAGCTCTCTCCCCCCTCCGTCGTCCTCCACCGCGTGCCTCCTCTCCTTTGAATTCGGTCCTCGCACACAAAGGCAACAAAAGGTCATGAGAAAGGTACTCCCAGCGACACAGTGGTGTGGCGGTAACGGGCAACGAAAAGGACATCCTTTTAATTATTATTTTATTTTATTTTTTTTTGTCATTCAAAGAAATATTATACTAAACCGGAGGAGGAGACGGTGAGGTGAGGAAAAGGGGAGGAGACGATGCGAAGGGCTGTCCACATCATCTCTCATGGTGGTCCCCTTGCAACACTTCCCCAAGAGACGAAGAAGAGGAGGGGGGGTCGTCTTTCTCTTCGTTCTTTTCTTTTTTTTTGGGGGGGTAGGGTTTTGGTTTTTGTTTGTTTGTTTTTTTCTCGCCTTCTTTTCGTTTGATGTTGTTTCCCCTAGGATGCAGCGCGCTTTTGTTGTTTTTATTGTTTTTGTTTCGTTTCGTGGATTCGAGTGGTCAGCAAAAATGGGCAACGACGCCCCGGTGCGAAGTGCAGCGTATTGCTCTCGGCTGTTGAACATTTCCCTCACCGGTCGTTCAGGAAATAAAAATGCGAAAAGAAAAGAAAAGAAAAAAAGAAACGAACCAAATAATAATAGAAGTCAGTATTGGCGTGAGTGTGTGGGAGGGAGGTAGATGCATACATGTCTCTCGATCGCTCTCCCACTCTCTCTCACTCTCTCTCTCTCTCTCATTTCTTTTGTTTCTTCTTCTTTTTTTCTTCTTCCTCACTATGTCTTTCTTGCTCGAGTCAAGCCATCGGATAAATATCGGGATCTGAAATTGGAAAGGGATGATAATTTGGAATTCGCTTTTCAATTGGCACGCAAGAAATAAAGAAGAAGAAAAAAAAGAGAGAGAGGGGCGGGAGAGAAATACACGTCGCTAGTACTTTCCTACCGTTTTGTGAAATTTCTTTATTATTTCTTCTTTTTTTTTTCATTATTATTATCATTACTGTTGTTGTTGTCCTCGATATCGCGGGATATACTTATTTTTTTTTCTCTCTCTCGGTTATGTTTGTTTCGTATTATTCCATCCAGAAAAAGAACGAAAAGGCCTTCTTACGAGTCTACCTACAGATACAAAGGCACGAGGCGGCTTCTCTTGACGCCTCATCGCGGCTTTTGTTTTATTTTAAAATTTCTTTTCTTTTTATTTCTTTTCTTTTCTTTTTTTATTTAGAGGAGGCGAGGGTCTGTGCTGATCAGAGAGCCTTTCGAAGGCCAAACGGGTAGTCTTCCCTCTTGCTCTTCTCATACGCTGTCTTTTCTTTTTCTTTTTCTTTTCTCTAACATAGAAGAGATGAGCAATAACAAAAAAAAAATGATGTTGTTGTTGTTTTCTTTACTGTTAGCATTAGATATATATATATATATATACAGAGATGGAGAGATAGATAGATAAATATTTTTTTCTTTGAAATACATAAAACATAATGAAGAGGAGCGAAAGGAGGTCCCAAGGAACATGTAGATAGGTGTGTCGTATGCCACCCAGAGCTTGATGGTGGGGATGGGTGGATGGGTGGAAGTGGAATCAATCTGTGTACATGCCTCTCTCTCCACCTATCTATCTATCTATCTATCTTGGCTTTTTTTTTCTCCACCCATGGAGTAAGTCTGTAGATTGTAGAATAATATACTAAAAGAATCTAGTCGTCGTAATCATTAAATTATAAACATCTCTTATTTACATGTACATGTACATGTAGATATGTAAATATATATATATATATATATATATATATGTAGTCAGATGTGCGTATAGCTAGATAAACATTCTGTATCTTCTTTGATGTTATTGTTCCCCTTTCTCATCTCCATGCTCCTTTTTTGTTTGTTTGTTTGTTTGTTCTCAAGGGGAAGAAAAAAACCTTTTTTTTTAAGGAGAGGAGAAGAATGCGGGGGCAACTTTCTTTTCAGAAAAAAAAAACGCTCAAACATCACCTGCATCAGACATGAAAAAGCAAAAGCCCATAATAACAACAACGAAAACGAATAGACGTAGCATCTCGAGCAACAACAAAAAAAAAAGAAGAAGAAACAGAAGAAATAATAATAACAGAGATCAAACACCAACGTATACTAAGCCGAACACGAAAGTACAAACAAACACGAGAAGGCAAAAAAAAAAGAGAAATAAAGGTTCCTCCAAGGCCCACGATATACCGCCAGGAGGCCATTACATGAGGGATAGCAGGGAGCGGTACGGAGCAGCAATCCGCAGTCGTACTCCCCACAGCTCTTCCTCGTTCTTATTGTTGTCGGCATGGCGGGATGAGCTCTTTCTTTCATTTCTCTCTTCTTCTTCAACATCTTTCTTTTGTGTTTGTTTTAAAGAGAGAGAGAGAGAGTGAGAGAAGCTTCTCTTCTAATCCTCCGCCTCCTCCATTTCTTGTACGCAGACGATCGTGTTGGCAGCGTCCATCAGCTCCTGCACCGAGCACTCGAGGTAGGCCCCCCAGCGGCACGGATCCCCGTGAACGAGCTGCACCATACCGCCGCCCTCGGCACAACTAAGCCGTTCCACGCGGTTCACGATGCCAACGGAATTGCCAGGCACGCCATGAATCTTATCCGTGTCGTAGGCGATAAGAATGATCGTCAGCACACCCGTCTGGCTGTCGCAGGCGTGCAGGAAGGCTTCGGCGCTAGTGAAAAGGTCCGGGTTCTCCACTGCCAGGTCGATCGCCACGAGCGGGAGGCGCAGCGCACGGAAGGCGATACTAGCGATGTGAAACAAATCTTTGCTGTGGACCATCTTCCAGTCGTGCACACTGAAGTTGGGCAGCGAGTACAGCACGTCCTCGGCGGAGAAGATGTTGTTGTATCGCTTATACTTCTTGCGCTCCTCTTCCGACGGGGTGAGCGGGACGTCGATCCGCTGCGGGGCCACCACACGCATCATTTCCGTCGCGGCGAGCGCCAGGCAGGCGCAGGCGGAGGAGAAGATGGGCTTGAACGGGTGGTGCACCAGCGAGTGGGCAAGGTCGTAGCCCCTAGTGTTATCGTACAGCGCCTCCTGGGAACGATCGCGGTCGAGGAGGATCGTGCCCCGGCCGCTCTGGGCCTCGGCATCCCAGCTGCAGATGGCAAGGAAGAGGAGGTACACAGGGCACGCAAACGTTCGGTAATACGTCGACACGTCGGCGTTGCTCAGCACAACAATCCGGCGGCGGGCATCGTACTCCACCACCAGCGCGTAGGAGCCGCCATCGCTACCGTTCCACACGGTTTGGTCCGCCGCAACCACTTCCTGATCATACTTGACGAGGAGTTTGCGGGACTCCGGCTTCTCTAGGGCGTAGTGGATCTCCTTCACGAGATCCTCCTCCGTGAGCATGCGGTGCAGCGGGTTCTCCGGGTGCTCGGGGTCCTTCTCATTCACGGGTGGGTTCTCAGACCAGTACACGTAGTGGTGCGTTTCAACGGACATGGCGTCGTCGAGGGCGTAGTGAGAGAAGTTCTGGAGCACCATCGCCGCCCCCTCGAGGGGCATGTGTCGGGATAGAAAGAAGGACAGGTGGAAGCCGGAGAAATTGAGAAGGCGCTCAACATCACAGCGGAACCCAAGGCGCTCAACGGCATCCGCCAGGACTGTGATCGGGTACGGGCGGTTGGGGTATTCGAAGCGGGCCACCACTTTTGTGGGGGGCGGCAGGTGGTACTTGGCCTGGCACAGGGCGTGCTCCTGGAAGTCCCTCCCGTTGAGGGCACGGATCGTGTCTTTATCCTTTGACGCCACCATGTAACCGTAGCCCATCACAGCGTTGTACATGCGAGCAATGGGGAGGTGCCACGTCTTGCGGAACCGCTTGACGTTTACATCCGCCACACGCATCACTCCCCGAGAGCTATCCACGCCGATCACGACAGCGAAGTGCGTTGGCTCCGCCCGCTCCGATATCTTCACGTTGAGGGCCATGTTGAGGTCGAAGCTGATGAGCATGATGCTCTTGGTGTCCATGCAGAGCTGCAGGTGGGATAGAAACACTTCCTCACTAATGTTCGGGCTGCCATCCTCCGCGTTGCCGCGGCGGCACGGGAGCACCAGGCCGAGGCGCACATCGTGGCTGATCTGGAGCTGGTTGAGGAAGGTGGTGTACCACGCAAACACCATGGTAATGGACTGCCGGTTGCTCTCGCCAACGATCATGGACATGGGAAGGCGCAGCTGCTGGCAGATCTTCGTCACAGGGATCCCGCGGAGCGTCACATCGCAGACGTTTGCCTTGCTGAGCAGGTTGCGGCTGCTCTGCTTCCGGCGAGCGGTGTCGCTGAGCAGGAAGGCAATCGCGAGGTGGTGCGTCATGGCGAGGCCCAGCACGTGCGGCGCGATGTTCACATCAAGTACGGAGAGCAGGCCGCCCGTGCTCGAGCCATCGAGCACAAAGACGGGAAAGATCGGGGGGATGCGCGGTGCCACCTTGTCGTTGACGAAGACGCGCACGAACCCGCGGTAGAGCTTCGAGTAGGGATCCCGCTGGTGCACGGCCTGGTAGAGGGCCTGCATGCTGATGGTGTGCTCCTCCAGGACCACGTTCTGAAAGGCGGTGGTGTACCACTCCTTCTGCTCCTCCTCCGACATGCGCCAGTGGTGGAGGTGGTCCATGGCCTCGTTATCGTGGCTGGTGTCGGAGAACTGCATGGGGTGCTGCTTCAGCGTCAGGTGTGGGGTAAGGATGGTGACGGTGTGCTGCACGGGGTTGAAGCTCAGGAGAATGCCAAAGTTCCCCTTGTTGCTCTTGGGGTAGCGGGCGGAGCTACGAATACGGTCCTGCTCCTCTTCCGTCTCGGCGAGGTTGCATTTGAGCCGGATCTCCTCCTCCTCAATGATGTAGGGGTCGTAGTTGAAGATGTACAGGGAGCGCTCATCGTTAATGTTCTGCAGTAGCTCTTTACGGAACTTCGCAGCGTCGGGAATAGGGGCGTGCTCGCCCATCCCTGTGCTTTCATCCTTCTCCGCGCCGTCAATGTCGACGAGATCGGTATCAAACGTGGCCATCTCGGCGTGCACGTGTCGAAGATTCGCAATCTCCTCATCGTTCAGGTAACGCTTGCATTCCTCTACATCAAAGTCTTCGGATTCGAAGCAGTTGTAAATGTAGTCGTGCACCAGATCGAACATCTCGGAGAGTGTAATGGACGAGAGGGCAATATAATGAACGGCGAGGTGGTTCGCACGCAGCACCTTCTCAATCGGCGTCGGCACGCCCGTCACGTAGGAAATGGCCATGGAGATGCAGCACAGCCATGAGCACGGGGCGCTGGTGAGCATGATGCCGTCCATGTACTGCCGATCCCCGAGCCGTTTCGGGTCGGCGACTTCGGTCAGGAGAGGGATGGGAGCGAAGAAGTGCTCACGGCGGTTCTTTGCTGCAGCGCTGCGGCGACGTGTGATCCTGTCCAGCCCGTCGGCAGCTCTCGCGTGGTCGACGCCGGCGGCGGCGGCAGCGTTGTTGTGCGGAGAGTTGTTGTGCTTGCGGCCCACCTCGACCACGACAGCGGGCTCGCTCTGAACGACCTCTCCACGAATATTGGCCACGGGATGCCGCTTGCGGGTCGATGATGGCTTGTCTTCCGGGAGGTTGAAGATCTTGCCCGGGGTGGTGTGAGAGAACCCGAGCGTTGGCTTCTTGGCTCGCTGGGCGAGACTGGACTTGCTCGCCGCGTTCTGTACCGCCTTGGGGCTGGTGGAGGAGGACGACGAGGCGGAGGAGTTGCTCCCGCTGGAGCCGCTGGGGCTGTCGACGAGGGCCTTGCCAAGGATGGACTGTGCCGCCTCGGCGATGCTCTCGGCGGTGAGGTGGTTGGAGCCGCCCTTGTTGGACATGGTGCCGTGTCCCGGCCGCTGCAGCCCGCTGGCGGTGCCGGCCGGGGGGTGGGGCTCGACGACGTTCCCGCCTCTGCCCCACTTGCTGCCCTGCTGCTGTTGGAGCTGCTGGCGGGGGGTCGCACCGCTGGAGCGCACGTCGGTCTGGATCTGCTTGATATCCTTGTGAATGTCCTCCAGTTTGTTCTTGAGGCTCTGCAGGATTTCATGGTTTGTCGCCACGTTGGTGACGGCAGCGGGGGAGGTGTAGTTGCACTCGCGGCACGTCGCCGGTACGCCGCTGCCGACGATGGAAGTGTGCTGCTGTTGTTGTTGTTGTTGTTGGGGTTTGCTGCTGCGCCGGCTGCTGTCGTCCCCGGGAACGGGACTCGGGTTCTTTCCAACGTTAAGGACGGGTAAGCGGTCCTCTGTTGTGTTGATCGGTGGGAGGATGTTGAGGCCAGCGGCGGCGGCGGCGGCTTCGACGGTGTTGCCGCTCGTGGCATTCGGCCCTCCGCCGGCGATGGGGGGGCTGTTCGGGCGGTTGGGCAGAACGTATTGACCGTGGTGGCTCTGCGGATGGCCATCCGTATCCACCTGCTGCTGATGTGGCAGCGAACTCTCCCGCATTCCTTGGCTGCTTGGGGGGGATGGGGCCAGCCCAGCTGGCGCACGAGGCTGCGAGCCCGAGGCAGGTGGGGTGGAGGGGTCGCCGCTTTGCTTAGGGAAGAGGATCACCTGGCGAACGCGGCTCTTGGAGGCGGCTGTGGTGCCCTTGCTGCTGCCCCGCTGGAACGGATCCGGCTGCGGATCTTCGTCGTGAGAACTCATTTCTTCTTCTCTTTTGTAAAGAACAGAAACTTTTTATGAAGTTGGATGCTGCTGGTTGGGGGCTGCTGCTGCTCCTACTCCAGATTGTAGTTGAGGATTGTGGTAATCGTGTTCTGGTTCTCTCTTCTCTTCTTTTTTTTTATGATTTATATATATATATATATATATATCTCCTCTTTTTCTTTTCTTTTCTCTTTTTTACTACAACTGGAGAGGTGTGTGTGTGGTGTACCTTCACGTTTCTGTATCGTTCTTCAATCAATATCACCGATCAAAAAAGGGAAGAGAGGAATAAATAAAAAGTAGTACTAAATAATAATAATAATAATAATATTCTTCAGAAACCGTCAGGGTGGTGCCGTAACGCGAAAGAGAGCTAATATCGATCGCAGCTCTGTGAGGGCCGCACGTTCTTCTCAAAAGAAAATTGAAAAAAAAAAATAGAGAGAAAGGTTGATGCTGAGGGGAAAGGGCCGGTCTGCCAGGGCCTGCTTGCTTGTACTTTGCAACAACTGTAGTGTTGAAAGAGACCAAGAAGGCAGTCAGTGGCAAAACAACTTCTATTTACGGCGTGACACAATGGCAAAGCATCAAGAAAAAGAGCAAGAGGAACAGCGTAAAGGAAGGAGCAATGAAGGAATAATAATAAGAATAGTACGCTTCTCACGAAGATGCAAGAGAGAGAGAGAGAGGGAGAGAGAGGAGGTGCTGCTCTCTCACAAACTGAAACTGTAACCGAATTGCTGCTGATCCACTTCTTTTTCATATATATGTATTATTATTATTATTTCTTTTGATGATTATTTCCCGCAGGTTTTTTTTTGTTGTTGTTGGTGTTCTGTAGCTGTGTTGTTGAGGCACTGTGTGTATTTCGTAGAGGTAGAGCCGTCTGCGTCGTCCTCCTCGCCTTCGTCGAGAGGAAGGCATACGGAAAGGAATGTTTGAAAGGAAGGCATACGGATCACCACGTCAATTCACACTGGTCTTCTCACCAAACGGCTACTACAACACAAAAAGGATGCGCCGCAGGATGCGGCTGTACTTCTATAGATGGAAAGAAGAAAAGATGAGCGGTGGGCCAGCTTGCGGCGGTTCTTGGCTTGCTTGTCTCTTGTCTGCATATTGTTGATGACCTCCAGATGGAGAGGGAGAGCCATCGATTTATCAACCATACTAATGAGGAAGAGGGTATTTATTATTTATTATTATTATTGTTATTATTGAGCTTGACACGTGAGTTCCTCGCTAGCATCATCCTCTTCTCTTCTCTTCTGGTTCCGTTGAGAGAAAAAAAAAAAAACTGAGAGAGTAACGTGCACGCCGCCCGCGCCACTGCCTCTACATGGCTCGAAATACTTTGTACGGTCCCCACTACCACCCCACCAATGCCGTCACCAGCACGACGATCCCCACGGCATAGATCGTAAGTGGTCCAGCCGCCGTGACGGCGTAGATCGTTTTCCACTTCCTCCTCGCCCTGCACCAGAGGCGTGAAGCGAGAAGCGTGACGAATATGACGCTCCAACCACCACCTCGCGTACGGCTCGTCTTCGATTTCCACCTCACGAACCCGAGGCACCACGTGCGGTCGAAGCCACAGGGTGAAGGAAGAAGAGGGCGGCAACAAGTTCGGGTGCGGCATGCCCAAAAGCACGCGTGAATGGTTACCGCCACCGCCACCGCCGCCGTCGATGAGAAACGGCGACGACGACGTCCGATCAGCGGCGGCTCCCCTGGGAAGCCCCGGCGCCACACGCTCCAGACGGCTGCGGAGCCGCGGCGTCGGCTGAGGTATCACTGCTGGAGGCAGTCGACGAGGCGGTGTAGAGCGAGCTCCGGTTGGCCGAAGGAGGGGGATGCGGGGGGGGGATGATGGAGGTCGCAAGGGCGCGAGCGAGATCCCCCGCCATCGTTTCCAATGCAACGGACAGAGTGGTAGTAGTTGTGGGCGAGTGGCTGCGAACGGCGCTTCGACCTCGCCGCCCTGCCTGCCCCCGCAGCAGCGCCGCTTCAAACGAGCTCTGGTCCTCTCCCCTGTGGGGCCCAGAGCCCCCCTCTCTCTGGGTGGCGGGTGATGACTCGGCATGTAGCACAGCAAGGCGGAGTGATGATGTGCGTTGTCGAACTCGTAATAGTCCTGAATGAGGTGTACCATCTGGTAGCCCCGGTTCTGGTAGAATCGAAGCAGCGGGAGATCGGTAGCGAGGCAGTGCAGCCAAATACCCCCGCGATAGCCCTCTTCGACGCACAACGCAGCGGCGGAGATGGGTCCGCAGGGGGAGCCAGCAGCGGCAGCCTGTGCGCCGCTGTCGGGCTCTCGATTGGGACCACGATGATCCCGGGGAGGTCGATGTGGGCCGGAGGAGGGGGTATTTGCTTGCACTGCCATGGCGACCGTTGCCGACGCGGCGGTAACACGAGAGACGGTCGTGCGCTGCGCCGGGGGCGGTGCACCAGCTGTACTCGGTTCGCCTTTTTCTGTGGGCGTCCGTGAAGGGCTGATCGCACCAGCGCCGCACCTGTTGGTAAGAGGATCTGAACGAGCGTCCGGCGTTGGCGACATGGTCGTCGTGATGGTCGCGAGCGCCTTCGACACTTCGGAAATACGGCACGGATCCACCAGCTGCAGCTGGTACGCCGCCTCCCCGATGGGCGTCGAGGAAGAAGCGGAGGCCGACGCTGCGGAGGATGCTGGTGCCTCGTAGGTGACGGCATGTCGCACCTGCAGGCGGTAGTGCAGGTACTGCTTCAGTGCCACTGGGCACGTGTGACCAAAGTAGGCGGTGAACTGGTCCAGGAGGGCGCTGCCGACGCCGCACCGCCGCAGCACCGGCAGCACCGCGAAGGTCCCGAGGTAGAAGACAGGGTTCACGAAGAACCACTTGGCCGCATGCTCCTCCTGGCCTTCGCCGGGCGACGACGGTTCGTTCAGCCCAAAGAGAGAAGAAAGCCACGGGCGCTGTGGTGGTCCGGCGGTGGCGGTGGTGGTGGTGCGAGGAGGATCACAACGGGCGTAGGTGGATTGTCCTGAGATGACGCCTACCAGCACGCTGCACTGACGATCGTGTTGCCGTTGTACAACATCTGCTAAGCGGTACGGAGCCGCCAGGTCTGCAAAGGCATCGTCGTACCGCATCCCCGTCGAGTGCTTCTCGTGAGGAGGAGGAGGACGGCGGCGGCCACGCAGTTCCTCTAGCTCTTCGTCATCCAGCTCATCCTCGTCGAAGATCCCAGCTTCGCGCTCCAGCGCCATGAGAGCCCTGCGAGCTTCACGCACCGCGGCGGGGATACGTTCATCATCCGGCCGCAAGCCAAACTGCAGCGGTCGATCGGGCATGTGCGGCGGGGAGCGGTATTCGTCCCTGTCGCCCTCTTCTCCACACACAGAGTCCGTTGCGCTGCCCTCGCTGACTTCACGGGAACGACTGCTCGGCACATCATCATCATCATCATCCTCCTCGCGCCCCCAACGCGGTGAGTGATCCCGACGGCTGCGGCGGGGCCTGAGGAGGGGGGGTGGTGGCGGTGAGCGAGCACGTCGCCACCGCAACGGATCCCCCTCCGTCGGGTCCATCCCCATCCTCTCCTCCTTCTCCTCGGATGCTCTCACCCCTGTGTACTGCTCTTGCTCCTGATCTTGCTCTTGCTCTTGCACCCCCCGCTGCGGCTGGTGGATGCTGCTCCCCGGCACCGCCGTTGTTTCTTCGCTGGATGTCTCTTTCGGCTCTCGTTGATGCTTTAGTCTACGCCATCCTTCGGTGCGCCGCAGCAGCTCCACTCCATCCGGGGTGCTATATGCCGCCAGCGTTGCGGTCCCATCCGCGTAGAACCAGTCGTAGTAGCTCACATCGTACGTAACAGGAAACGATATCTCGTGAAGGCGCACCAACTCTTCGAGGTGGTGCGCCTCGATGCTCCAGCGGAGCTCTATCGGGACCTCAAAAGAGCCGCTGTCACGACACGCAAAGGCGGTGGTGGATGGGCCCTGCGCGCTGAAAGAGCGCCGCCGTAGCGGCGACGGTGCTGCTGGGGGTGGTGTTCGTGAAGGGGAGGCGCTGCGGGGCGAACCGTTTCGGTTGGGGCGGCCGGAGAGCAGCCGCTGCCACCGGCGCCACGACACGCGCTGCGCCTCGCGATGCTGTGCAGGGACGGTGGGGAGGTACGCGTGGTGCCGTGCGCTAGGGCCCTCCCCCCTCTCTGCCCACTGGCTGCTGCTGGAGCAGGGAAGGCACGCGCTCGCCGTCTGTGCCGGAGGGCAGCTGCACTCTATTGGGAAGCTGCTGTGGGACGAGAGCAGCGGCAGCGGCTCCAGCCTTCCCGTGTCGGCGTGCACGATGTACCGAAAGCAGCCTCCGACGCGGCGGCGGGCGGGTGGCTGGAGGCCAGAACACGACGCGGCGTACGAAGGGGTTGGGGGTGGGGGAGAGGCGTGATGGGCTTGATCTCTCCCCCTCTTCTCCGTGTCGTGCTTGCCGCCGCCGCCGCCGGCTGCCACCGGGGGTGGGAGGATCAAGTTGATGCCCTTCGCCACCGCCTTGTAGCGTGGCACATGTGGTGGCTGGTCTTGTGTGCTGTGCTGTGCTGCCATGGACCGGTGCTGGTGTGGCCTCTGCGACGACGGGGCCACATGCGTGGGTGACGCCTCAACGGCAACATCGAAGGGGTTCTCCATGCTTCCTTTTGGTTGGTGTTCGTCTGTTCAACTACGTATGATGTCGACGATTTAATGAATGGGGGGACCGTCACTGTAGGGACTTCTTTGACAACACCACCACCACCACCCTTTGCACACAGGGAAATATATAGAAGCCCGTATGAGAGCTTTTGTTCTAGATTCGATATAAAAGAAAAGGCCGAAAGGAGCAGAAAACTATTATGTCTGGCTACGCTTCTTCTTCCTTGTACATGTGCAAAGGGTTCTTCACACTCTATGTGTGTTTTATTTCTGAAAAGAAAAAAAAATGAACGGCGGTGCTTAGTTGTATTCTTTGATCTTTCTTGTTTGTTTCAGGGGAGAACGCCACAATATATATATTGTTTATTTTAAATAATAATAATAATAACAACAAATAGAGAAGGAGGGGGGAACGAGAGGAGCTATTACGACGACACCCAAAACCAGTACACATAATTCCCACGTTCGCCCCACATCTCTATCCCGTGGTGTTCATTTCGCCTTTGCCTCATCCCTTTCGGCCTTGTCAAGGCGTTGGATCCACTTTAACGTATAACTGTACGTATGGTGTTGTTGTTTACGCTTTATAATCGTTTCTAGGGACGAGGGGATTGTTGTTGTTTTTGTTTTCCTCTCCTCGACCTCTTTCTCTATAGATCTCTGTATCTCTTTCTCTCTGCTGTACGCTATGGATTCTCTGTCGGTCAACAGCAGAGAGCGAAAGCGAAGTGCGAGCGGGGAGAGAAGGGGAGGTGGAAACCAAAAGAAAAAAAAAAAAAAAAAACTGCGTGCCTTGCGGAAAGGAGGTAGGAGGTCTCTCGTAACCCATATCGATGGGGGCAGGCGAAGCAGGCGTGGCTATGACGGACGGCGAGGGGCAAAAAAAAAAAAAATTGTGTGTGAAGAGGGGGGAGATGATCAGTAAAAGAAAAGAGCTAACGAGCGGTACGAGTAGGAGACCGCACGAAACACTTAGGTAGCCTTAAGTGTACCCCGCAAGCACGGGACTGTAAGCGCTGCTCTTTTCTTTTTCTTTTTTTTGGGGGGGAGAGGGGGGGGTTGTTTGTTTTCCCTTTTTTTTTCTCCCTCCTCCAATAGTGGATATGTTTCTTCACAGATATCCGCTGAAGGAATACCAACAACAACAACAACAACAACCACACAAAAAAAAAAATCGTTGTATCGCTAAGCCCTGGGGTCCATGTGTTTATCTTTATTTAGTTTTAAAAAGGCCCCAACCCTTCTTCATCTTCATCTTCTTCTTCTTCTTCTTGCGGTTTGAGGGAACCGGATACAACAGGCCACCCAGAACTCTTTTTTTTTCCTTTATCGCTCTGTCTCTGTACGGCGCGTGTCCTGCCTTCAAAAGAACAAACAAACAAACAAACAAACAAAAATCTTTCCTTTCACTCATAGACAGGGGGGAGGGAGGTCAGCACTCGGCGGCGCAGCACCGCGCGCCAGTGATCGTACAGCTGGGAAATGGAGCGCCCCGGCTGCCACACGTGCTGGAAGGCGTAGTAAATCTGACGAAAGTTCGCCGGCCCGACGACACGAAAGCGAGACACCCCCTCCATGATGGCCGCGTCTTCCGCTTCGGTAAAGGCGCGGCGGCGCTGTATGACACGCTGCTGCTTCTGAGGCTGTTGAATGGGGGAAATGGGCAGCTCGAAGGCCCCTTGTGGTGGTGGGGGTGGCGGGGGTGGCGGTCGATGATGTCCAAATGCCATGGAGATGGCTCCTCTGTCTTTCCTAACGGCCCCACCAGGGGCAGCGGTGGGGTCGTCCTCCTCCTTCCCCCCCTTGCCTGTGACAGACCAGTGCGGTGGAGGAGGTGGGGGGGGTGGAGGAGGTGGAGGAGGTGGGGGGCCGTACAGCTCCGCCCTCAGACCCCCGCCCGCCTGGCGCCAGCCTTCACCACCAGTGGCCTTCTGGGCAGCGGGCATCGAGCGAGGGAGAGACACCAGCGCCGCCGCATCAAAAGCCGCAATCGCTCTCTCCAGCCGCTCTGCTTCATCCGCTGTGGCTAGAGGCGTGGGCGGTGCCGGCGCGGTATGGTGAAACGGATTCCCCGTCGTTGTTGGCTCTTCCTCTTCGACCGCATTGGGGGTGGGCACAGAAGAGGAGGAGGAGGAGGAGGAGGAGGAGGAGGGGGAGGAGGAGGTCAGATGAACCTCCGCGCTCTGGTCCCGTACCACCACCACAGCGGGAGAAGAATGGAGTCGTACCTTCTGTGGGGATGCAGCCGCCTCCGCACGAAGGCGCTGGAGGAGGCTCACGCCGGTCAACGATGGCCTCGGCGGTAGGGGCGCCGCGTCTTCCAGAGGCGGCGGCGCCAGCGCAGATTTCACGTTTGCACTTGAGTTCGGCGGAGAGGTAGCCGTAGCAGTGGTGGTGGTGGTGGAAGAAGAAGAGATCGCTGGGGGTGTCGGTGGATGATGGGTGGGAGGAGGCGATGGTTGGTCGTGGTCTGGTCCCACTCTGTTGGTCGTGGTCTGGTCCGCAACCGGTCGTCGCTGTGTATCATCTGCAGCACGCTGGCGATGATCACCAATGTCCGCCGCCACCTCTCGCATCGCTGCGCGCACCCGCGCGTCGAGCGCCGTCTCCGTCTCCGCCTCTCCAGCAGTGGTCTGAGGGTTGTGATGCCCGTTTGTGGCATCCTTCTGCAGCAGCTGCAGCAGGTTTTCCACCGATAATGCTTCGGTCTTTGTATTTTTCTTCAACGCGCGGGTTAGAGCATCTTTTTTGACGTTTGGCGCGTCATGGGCTTCTTCTGGTGTGTTCGATCGAGGCCGTTTTTTCCATTGCGCGGCAGCCGAAGGGACTTCAGAGGAGGCTGGAGAACTCGGGGGTGCCGGCGGCGGCGGTGTTAAGGAACGCGAGGCGTCGGACAGAACCGTTGGCGAAGCGGTACAAGGCACGACGGCCGTCGTCGTTGGGTTAGGCAACCGCCTTTCATGGACGACCGGGGCGTGTCGCTTCTGCAACGCGACAGCGGCCAGGTACGCCCTCTTGTGAACCTTGAGGACGAGCTGCAGCACAGCGCGCCACTTGCTGGACCGCCAGTGAGCGAGCCGATTCGACTCGCTGCCCGCCATCATCATCTTCTCATCGCTTTCAACGGAGGAAGAACTGTTCCAGTTCGCCGAGACGGCGGCGGCGGCGGCGGCTGGCGGCGGATGACCAGGGGGCGATGTAGAGCTGTTTTCCTCCCCCCCCGCGGCGGTCAGCGGGTCTCGCTGGATGCCGACAGCGGTCTCCCATATCTGCAGCTGCAGACGCTGTACCAAAGCCAACAAGGCAGTGCCAAGCGCCTGCACCACCGTGGCTGGGGTGAGCGACAGCAGCGCATCGCGGCTGCCCTCCTCTTCCAGCTCCGTTCCCTGTGGGAAATCTGCGAGACCCTTCTTGGTCGGCTGCTCCTCGTTTTCATCTCCTTCTTTGCGCTCCATTTCTTCCACAAGGTCCGCCTGGCGAAACAACGCCTCGAATGGACGTAGCAGCGCCGTACACGCCGCGGCCTCGGCCTCGGCCTCGGCTCGGCGTACCCAGGAGGTATGCTGGAGCATCATAAACAGTTCAGCGAGCTCCTCTCGCTCCACCCGTTCGGCCTCCTCTCCGTCGGCGGCGGCGGCGGCGGCGGTGGTGATCGCTGCGAGATCCGACACGGAGATGGAAAGAGCGGCAAGATGAAGCAAATGTACTCGCTGCACCGCCGTGAAGTGCCTCGGGAGGAGCGCCTCTGGTGTACCGGGCACCGGTATCTCACCCGGCACTTCCTCCTCCTTCTCCTCCTCTTCATCGTCAACAGCGCAGGACCAGAAGCGTGGGTCCGCCGTGATGGTGCTGCAGCTGGCTAGAAACTGCGACAGCAACGTGTCATTGCCCAGCAGCCACTCTCTCACCAGTAGCGCCTGCAGCGCCGCAAACGATGAGGGCGACGAGTCAGCGAGAAGACAAGAAAGCGCCGCATGCCTCCACGGGGCAGTGGGGGACACACCGGGCGGGACTCTGCCATACCGCTTCCTTCCTTCCGCTGCAATCATCGCTTCGTCTCGCTCCTGTTGATGCGCCAACCGCTGCTGCAGCGCCTTCCATAAAGGGTCCTTCGCCAGCTCTAAGTTCGAGGCTTCCTCTCTCACGCTTTCCGCTGTGCTGTCGTTAACTTCCTCCTCCTCCTCCTCCCTCGTTCTCTTCGTCTTCGGGGCGGAGGGGGGCGGTACGTCCACACCTTGCGTGGCACCCTTCCCCTTCGTCTGTCGGGGGGGCTTGCGGCCCGCCGCACCCTTCTGAGAGCTGGCAGTGTTCAACAGCACTGCCTCCTCCTCGCCCTCCGAATCGTCTGCCTCGGGCACCAGAGTGGGCGGTTTCTCCGCGGGGGCCTTCCCCTTCGTCTGTCGGGGGGGCTTGCGGCCCGCCGCACCCTTCTGAGAGCTGGCAGTGTTCAACAGCACTGCCTCCTCCTCGCCCTCCGAATCGTCTGCCTCGGGCACCAGAGTGGGCGGTTTCTCCGCGGGGGCCTTCCCCTTCGTCTGTCGGGGCTTGCGGCCCGCCGCACCCTTCTGAGAGCTGGCAGTGTTCAACAGCACTGCCTCCTCCTCGCCCTCCGAATCGTCTGCCTCGGGCACCAGAGTGGGCGGTTTCTCCGCGGGGGCCTTCCCCTTCGTCTGTCGGGGGGGCTTGCGGCCCGCCGCACCCTTCTGAGAGCTGGCAGTGTTCAACAGCACTGCCTCCTCCTCGCCCTCCGAATCGTCTGCCTCGGGCACCAGAGTGGGCGGTTTCTCCGCGGGGCCTTCCCTTCGTCTGTCGGGGGGGCTTGCGGCCCGCCGCACCCTTCTGAGAGCTGGCAGTGTTCAACAGCACTGCCTCCTCCTCGCCCTCCGAATCGTCTGCCTCGGGCACCAGAGTGGGCGGTTTCTCCGCGGGGGCCTTCCCCTTCGTCTGTCGGGGGGGCTTGCGGCCCGCCGCACCCTTCTGAGCCTCGGTGGAGGATATGGAAGGTTTGTTTTTTTGTGTTGTGCTTGTGGTGGTGGATTGGCCCAGAGAGGTCGCGCGAGACGAAGAAGCGGCGCTTGGCGATATCCCGTGGAGAGAAGTTTGTTGTTGTTGGGTGGCGGTGGGGCCGGCAGCGGGAGCCTCGCCCCCCAGCGCCGGAACGACCTTCTTGCGGGATGTACTTCTAGGTGCAGGGGTCAAGTCGTCCATCACCGCGTACTGGGCTCTCTCGCCTCGTGCTGGGGAAGGGGCTGCGGTTGGTCTCACAGGCTCTGCGGCAGCAGCAGCAGCAGGGAGAGAGGAAGAACGTGGCGCACAGCGGCGTGGCATCTAAAAAAAAAAAAAAGAAGAAGAAGTTCTGAGGGAAACAAACAGGAGAGGGAGCCGGAGAATCAAATATCATCAAATATATGTATGTATATGTATGTATATGTATGTATATATATATGTATGCGTTACGGCTGGGGGATGCGCTTCTTGACGTTTCCAACGAAGGGAAGTGTTGTTTGTGATGGTAGTGGTGCGGAAGAGTACGGAGTGTGTGTGTGTGATGGCGGTGTCTCGTGTGCCCCCTCTCTTCAGTGAGGAGCTGCGTTTCCCCTTTCTCTCTCTCTCTCTCTCTCTCTGCGTCAGTCTGGCGGGATCCTCCCCACAAGTAGAGAGAGGGAAGGGTGAAGAAGTGGAGGGGACAGCCTAAAAATATGACAGCACCATGTCATAATAAACACGAATCAGCAGGGGAGGGCACGCTAAAGATGACAACCAGCTGGTGAGTAATATCAAGCATTACGGGTAAATAAATAAATAAATAAATAATAATAATAATAATAAGTCTAGAAAGAGAGAGAGAGAGGCTATATGGTGCCCCTTCGGCTATAGCTTTCCTCTCTCACTCTCTCCTGTTGAAGAGCGCACCGGGGCTCCGTTAAGTCCCTCTACGTCTTCTTCTTTTTTGTATGTATGTATTCCGATTTCAATTTCTTTTCTTTCGCTCCGCCATCTCATATAGACGAACACAAGGTACGACCCCACTCCTGATGGAGATGTAAAGTACTATGAACAACAGGCACGGCAGTGCTGCACGCCAAGTGAAAGCAGAGGAGGGGGGGGAGGGGGGGGGACTGAGGACTGAGGAGTGAGGAGTGAGGAGTGAGCACCTGGAGCGTAATGGAAACTCACCTACTTCCTCTCTTATGCTTTCTGTGCTGCTCGTATCTCCTCTCTCTCTCTCTCTTTCTTTAGTTTTTTTTTTCTTTAGTGTTTAGTCGATGGCGAAGACGTGCATATTTTTCAAAGGGGCAGCTCGGCGCTGCGCCAGCGCGCGCTCCTCCAGCTTCTCCTGCGCCAGGGCCGCCTCGTAGCGCTGTTTCGCCTTCTCTGCGTCTCGGCGGGCGCGCCGGGCGGCCGCCTCGACCTCCTTGGCATCCTCTGCCTCTACCGCGTTCACCCAGGCCGACTGCCGCGCCTCTAGCTCCTTCAGCATCGCCTCCTGCTCTCCCCGGCCAACGCTGAGCAAGTCGTCGGGGATGCCCGACGCCGCAGCACCACCCGAGTTCCGCACGGGGTCCTTCTTTTGAATAAAAACGATCCCCTTCTCGTCTTCCTTCTCCTTCGTTTGCTCCGGTGTGGCAGAGGGCGGCGCCACCGTCGCGCCGGCGTCCCGACGCCCCTGCGGTCGCTCCTTTCGCTCTTCACTCCCCTCCTCCTCCTCCTCCCCCGCCGCAGCAGCAGCCGCCATCGCCTTCTCTCGTGCCTGTCGGGCTTCTTGCACCTTGGCCAGCATCGCCTGTACCCGGTCCTGATCCTGGAGCAGGGAAGTCGTGGCCGCTAGCGCCGCCGCTGCCGAGGGAGAAGAAGAAGCCGAGGGCGCCGCTTCGGGATCCTGATGTCGTACCTTTACCACCTCCTCCACCCTTCCTGTTTGTTCTTCCCCTGCGGGTGGGGGGGGGAGCGGCTCAGGCGTTGACGTCAGATTCAGGGCAGCGCTGCTGCTGGTGCTGCTGCTGCGTACAGTGGTTGTGCTGGCTTTCTCCTTGTGCAGAACGATGTCTTCTGTCACCGCCGATGTTGCTGCTGTTGTCTCTGCCGGCGGCGGCGGCGGAGGAGGAGGAAGTGGAGCCAGCGCCTCCTTCTCAGCTTGTTTCCTGGCCACTTGTTCTCGTTCTAGTTCTTCTTGTTGTTCAGCTGCACGTGCCTTCGCCTCTTCTCGTTCCTTGGCCAGCTGATTGGCTCGCGTCAGATCCTTCAGGTGGTGCGCCTTCACAGTCAGTTCTAGCGTTAGCACACGCTTCGCCACATCGAACTTGGCGCTCCGGGGGTCCTCCTCCACAGAGAACGGGAGCACTAGAAAGCCTTCAAAGTACGGCTGCCCTGCTGTTTTGTTCAACTGCAGACCCGTTCCATCGGGTACCACAGCAATATCAATGGCACTCGCCTTGACCTTCTCCTTCGCCGAAGACGAAGATGGAGCCTTGAAGTCCAGCGACACGACCAACACCTCTGGCACGCCAACCTTCTTGTCGTATACGCGTTGATCCTCCCAGGCATCGGCGAAGTCGACAGACCCGCGATGTTTAATCGTCACTGGAGGCAGGGTTATCCCCTGTCTTGTGGTTTCGCTGTTCTCGCCTTTGCTGCTGCTACTAGGCGGGGTGGTTGAGTTCTTCTTTGTCTTTGCCGCCGCGGAGCTGATCTTGTTCTGTCTGCCATCTCCGTCCATATGCTTGGTCGGCTTCGTCAGCACTGGTGCGACGGGGTCCACTGCGAATGGGTTTTCACTGCCCTTCTTGCGAATGGTTTGATTCTTTGGGTACCCAATGCACACAATAGAGCTCGACAGACGAGAAAACTCGAACCCGTTCGACTCCTTGTACCCGGCGTTGATGTGCTCCACCGCAATCTCCACCAGGAAGCATAAGAAGCGGTTGCTGCGGTCGGCGAGGGAGAGGGTCTGCGGGTGGTACACCGCATCGTAGACATAGCAAAACGGAGTAGTGCCCTCCGGCGCCTGGGCAAATTGTGCGGCGGCGGACTGCACCTCCGCATAGGCCTCTCGCTCGGCGGCGGCGGAGGCATTCGATTTCATCTTTGGTTTGATTTTGTTTTCGTAGTAGTACTCTAGTCGCTTGGCGCACACGGAGACGGGCACGTGCCACTGGCTCCCCCGCGCATCCCCTGTAGGGTTTTCCGTGTACACCTCCACCTTATCCGACACACAAAAATTGATGAAGGACCTCACCCCGCTCCGGCTCCTGGCGCCCGCCGCCGCCCCCCCGGTGAGCTTCACCATCTCCTGCTCCGACACCGTGGTGGTCGTGGGCTTCGCGAGCTCGCACACGAACATCGGCCGCGGAAAAATGAAGTCGAAGGTGAAGTCCCCGCCGTCGCGTGCTTCACGCTCCGCCTGCTCGAGGTAGGCCTCCTCCTCCGCCCGCGTCTCAGGGTCGGACAGGGATTGCATGTACTCGCTCATGAGCTCTACAAACTTTGGATCCTTCATCCGCTCCTGGATAGAACGAAGCTCTTCCGGGGTGGCGTGGAAGTCACTCCGCTTCTCACCCTTGGGACGGGCCATGTTGATGGTTTCAAGGGGCATGACGGAGCCGCGCTGTGCACGTGCAAGAGGGGGGGGGGAGGGGGTATCGTGTGTGGTGGCGATGATGATCTATGAGAGCGCGAACTCCGTTCTCTCTCTGTACGGGCCGTAAGCAGGGCAGAAGGTTTAGGGCTATGGTAGCCACTCACACTCTCTTCTATTTCTTCACTTACCACGAGAAATATATTTCGTTTGATTCTTCTACGCTGTAGTTGTTTCTGTTGTGTTTTTTGTTTTGTTTTGGTTTGGTTTGGTTTCTTCGACTGACGGTTCAATTGAATATGTGTGTATGTATGCTTACGTGTATCTTGCGAGAGTGGGAAGAATGCATTTATATGTATATATGTATATATTTTAAAGATTTAGAACAAATAGGAAGAGCAGGAGAGAAAGAAAAAGTGCATAGATGTGGATAGTGATCATCACCATCATCATTTGACCCTCCACCGGATCGACTCCACTGGATCGACTGCCGCCACCTCCTACGGATAAAACAATAGCTGCTGTTCTTGTTACGGCCTTGTACTCCTCTTTTCTCGATCAAGGGCATTGAAGAGTAGCAGGGGGGAGAGAGATGCATAAAGGTCTGAGACCTCACCCACCCACCCACCCCCCCACCCCTACGGACTCTTGTTGGGATCTCTATAGAGCTCACACACATACACACATACACACATACACACATACACACATACACACATACACACATACACACATACACACATACACACATACACACATACACACATACACATCTGCGCCGTGCACACGCATTATTATTATTATATATTGGGTTATACGTGCCATTCTATACTATTTGTTTCGTGTGAGAAAGTCTTGTGTGTGTGTGTGTGTGTGCATGTGTGTTAGGCGCTGTGCTTCTCTGGGTTAGAAATATGAGCACAGCGTTCTCTATGCACTCTGTGTATTTATGCACTATAGTAGCGCATGAGCATATTAGATATTTCCTTCTCTCTGAATGATCACTTGTTTGTCTTTTTTTTTCTTTTTCTTTTCAATTGTTCGCCTTAAAAAAAAAAAAATAAATAATAATAATAATAATATGAAATAAATAAACAGTATAAATAAGATAAATAATACTAACGAAAAAAATAAATTACAACGATACAGGTACACCCCGTCTGTAGATTGCGGGTGGTGCGGTACGGTGGCCCCATAGGGGGAGGTCGGAGCGTTGGAGCCAGCTCCTCACACTTAACCTATCAAACAAACAAAAAAAAAATGGAAAGGAATACGAGCTGCCATGCAGAGGTCGAGGCCACATGCTGCTGCAAGCGCCACCTACAAGAAACCTAATACATATTAATACCAACATGAATAAACTGGTTTTCTCTCCCTCTCCTTCTCTCACCGTTTTTTTTTCTTCTTTTTTATAAAAAAACCCAAATAAAGCGAACACACGCCGATTGCCGCACACACTTCCCTTAACACACTTCCCTCCCTCCCCCCTCCCCCCCCCCCCGCCCCGCTTCATTCATTTAGGACGCGATGCAGTCGATGGTGTATGTGTTGGTACTTCGGTGGCTCTGTTGGAGCGTTTTATTGCCCCGGGCTGTTACAAAGCTGCTCCTTTTCCTCACTGCTCTTCTTGCTCTTGTGGCGCAGGGGGGAAGAAGAAGACCTCGGGGTGACGCGCCGCCACATCGCTTGCTCGTGGGCGTTTCTGGCCGCCTCGCGCTGCTCGCAGCGCTCCGAGACGCGCAGAATCCTTCCCTCTCTGCTGAGCAGGGCGGCGCGGCGCGCGAGGTCCTTATCCCGGTGCCCGCGATGGAGGGAGGCGGCGTAGGCCATGATCTCCTCCTCCGAGCGCGGCGACGCAGGAGGGCGAAGGGGGTTGTACCGATCGCTGGTCCCGGTGCCCCGGCCACTCGCTGGCGGGCTGGAGAGCGGCTTGTTCATGAGCTCCTCCAGCCGAGCCTTCTCGGCGCGGCGGCGCGCCTCCCGCCGCTCCTGCTCCTCCAATTGGAGGCGCTCGAATAAAATAGGGAGATCTTTAGCGTAGAGTACGTGCTTCACGGGCCGAGGCATCGGCATCGGCACGTCCTGCACCCCTTCTTCTGGCCGCGTCACGGCGGTGGCAGCGGACGGACAGCCGGCAGAGCTCGGCGGCTCTTGAAGGTACTGATACGAAGGTGGAGAGCGAGTGCGGGGGGAAGAGTGCCGCCGCCGCCGCCGCCGGCTGCTTCCGTTGCTATCCAGATGCGGACTGGTCTTGTGGTCTGCAGAGGCGCTCCAACGAAGACTGCGGCGGCTGCCGGTGGACGCGCCACGAGAGGACGACGATTCGGCAATGAACCACGCGGCGGCGCCGTCGCTGTGCTGCGCTGCACGGGGCGGGGAGCGGGAGGAGGAGGCGGAGCTGACCTCGGCTGTGATGCGCGACAGCCCGCCGGGCAGCGAGGGCGAGGGCGAGGGGCCGGCGGCGGCCCCTCTCTGTCCGGTACGAGTGCTACTTGAGGCTTTGGAGCCGGAGTGCTGCGGAGGGGGCGATACGACGCTGGTCGGTATTTCTACTAGCGAGCCGGTCGATCCCGACGACCCACTGGAGGAGGAGGAGGAGGGTGGCGGCTGCGAAGGATGCATAGGAGGCTGTGCTGCCACAGGTGCGGATGAGACGGGCACCCCGTCGGGGTTCGGTGTACTCCACGGCCGCTGCCGATCATTCCCCCTTCTTCGTCCGCCACCAGACGGTGCCGTCTGCGTTGGCTGCGGTGTGGGCCGGCGCCGGAGAACTATGCTGCGTGGGGGCTGCTGGCAAGAAGGGCGCTCACTACTCCATCGCTCCTCCTCCTGCTGCTGCTGCTGCTGCTGCTGATGATGATGATGTGCGTTCACCAGCGCCGATGCTGGTCGCTGCGGCCTCGATGGCGGTCCTGCTGCCGGGCGGCGGCGCAGGGCCTGGAGGGCCTCGCGGACACTCGCCTCTCGCATGCGGCGGGCGTGCCGCACCGCTGCTGCTGCACGGGAGGCGCCGCCTCCTTCAGCAACTCTTCCCTCTCGATGTTCCTCCATGTCTGCCCCCTGTGGCTCACGATCCTTTCCTCCTCTCTCCGCAGGCGCCGACGATGTGGAGGAGACGCGAGTGCTGCCGGCCCCAGCCCCGGCCCCGGCATACGGCATGGTCATCGTTGTCATCAGTGGACGTGCAGGCTGTGTGACGGTGTAGCGAAGTGGATTCTCCAAGACCGCTGGTGCTCCTGTGATGGTGCTTCTAGATGCATTCGTTTCGTCTGTTGCATCGCCGTATAAATGCCCCGGGGCGTATTTTGTGTCCTGTCCGGTGGCAAGCGGTGCGGTGGGGAAGGAGCTCTCCTGCGGCGGCCTCTCCGTCCTCGGCTCGGCATCTTTCTTTTCCGCTTCCATTCGTGGGGCATCCGTTTTTCTGCTCCTCCTGGGCTGCTTCGGCACCGTACGGTGACGTGCGGTGCCGGCAGCCCAGGAGGTAGCGGTAGAGGAGGATGGCATCGCCGCAGCTGCGGCGGCGCTGCTCGCCGAGCGGTGAAGCTGCGCCACGGTGGGGGACAGCGCAAAGACATCGAGCAGCGGCGCCTTGGACGCCGCGGCGATGGCCGCCGTTGCCGGTGGCTGGCGCAGCAGCTGAAGCGGGTCCCGATTGATCTCGTCCTCGGTCTTTTGATATGACGGTTGGGCGTGTGTGGGTCGTTGGTAGTAGGACTGGATGGACGCTGCGCGTTGTTCGATTGAGGGTCGGGTGACCGCATCGCCTGGTGGTGGTGGAGGGGCGGCGGAGGAATATTTGGAGTCGGATTCAGCAGCGGTGTCTGTGGTTGTCGCCGTGGAGGTGAGGGAAGAGGTGAGAGTTGCGATCTCACTGCCCTCTTCCTCTGCCGCGGTGTCCAGGGGCAGCGCCGCTGCCCCAACCCCGTGTGAAGGTGCCACTGGAGGCGTGAGATGATCTGCGGCGGAGGCGGAGGGATCCTGAGGCACCAGTTTGCTATTCGGGTGGGGCCTAGGTGTGATCACGACGCGGCGATACTGGAGCAATGGGTCCAACGCATTCGGCTTACCGCTGCTGTGACTGCGGCTGCGGCTGCGGCTCTCTGTCGAGTTTGCCGTTCGCCTCGATGCGGAGCAGCAGTTGCCCGCCGCCGCCACATCCTCCTGCGTGTGTCGAGGCGGCGAGACAGCTCGGGAGAGGGGGGAGGAGTGGCTCCGCATGCTCTCCACCACCACGCCTCCAGCCTCATCGTCATAGGCATGCAAGGGGGCGGTGGAGGCGCCACTGTAAGCGGGGTACGGCAGCTCGCGTTCCTCTTCATCTTCTTTCATGTCCAACGCCCTTCCAGCACCCCAGCTGCCACTTCCCCCGTGATGGCAGAAGTAGTGGTGGCGCCGGTGCGGCCACAGGCTTTGCTCCTTGTACGGGCTGTCGCGGAACCGCGGATCCCGACCGCTGCGCGGGCTCGAGGTCCACCGTGTGGGGGTAAACGGCCGGCCAGAAGCAGCAGCAGCAGCCGTCGTTGTCGTGGCCCAGGTTCGCTTTCGTTTCCCCTTGTGCGCCGTTTCAAAGTCGTTGCAGAGGGCCGGGCGGAACGTTGGGGCTTGGTGGTGGAACTTTGGATCGTCCTCGCCGTGCTCCACCACCGGAGACGGATTCCACGGCGGCATCTCCGCCTCCGACCTCAATGAGAAGCGCCCTCTGCTGCTGCTGCTGCTGCAGCGCCGTGCCGGGGAGTCCATGCCAGCTCGGGAAGGGCTTGTTCGATCGGCACCCGCAATGTGCAGACGAAGGAGTTCCCGAACGACTCGCACACCCCATTGTCGAGGGATAGACGCCGGCGAGCCGGTGGGCCCTGTGGTGGCGTGCTGCTGGTTCTCCATCATCATCATCATCTTCGCCGCGTTTCTTTCCTGCTGCTGTAGCTCCTCTGTCGTTGGGAGTCGGGAAGGGGCGCTCGGGAAAGAGTTGTAGACGGGGGCCGCCCCACCAATCTCCTGCATGTAGCGCGGCACTGTGTTGCTGCTGCTACTACTGCCGCGCATAGGTGCAGGGACGGGGGGTGATGGGCTGCGCGGTTGTGCGGCAGTAGTAGCAGGCGGCCCGTTTGCTGCGCCTCCTGCGGTGTCTGCGGCTGAAGATCTTGGGGGTGGGCGCGATGCTGCGCCGCTGCTGCTGCTGCTGCTGCCCATCAAAGCCGCCGCAGCGACGGCTACCAGCGCGCCCAGAGGGGAAGTGTACGGCCCAGCTGGCAGCTCCTGCGGTGCGCCGGTCTTGCGCTGCCCACCTGGGCGGTGGGCCGCCAGATCTTCTCGCTGCGGGGACCCATTCCCCGCCGCCATGGCCTGGGCCTTGGCACGGTGGCTGTGCTGTTTCTTCCTGAGCGGCTGCTGGGTCGCATCCGAATGCTGCTGCTCCATTCGCAGCTGTGCCTTTCGATAGTTTGCCTTTAAAATTTCTTCGGCCCCGACATCCGACGTCCCCCCCGCCGCGAGCCTCGCTGCCGCGGCCTCTTGGCTGCTGCGACGGCGGCGGCGGCGGCGGCGCGCTCGAATGATGGACCGTTTCCCCGCTGCTGTGTTCGGTACGGCATCTCCATCCTTGTTGTTATCTTCTTTATCTTCATCATCATCATGGGAGTGTTTTCTTGCACCACCAGGACGGGTGCCGGGGTGCGGGGCTCGAGACGGCACCGACTGTCCGCCGTCGGCGTGGCGATCCCGAACGAAAGCGCCCGTTGCTTCAACGTAGCGCGGTTCATCCTGGGATATGGAGGAAGACGAAGGGTCTCCGTTGTGCCGCGGCGCGTCGCTGTAGCTGTAGCTGCTCTCGATGGTGATGTTCTCGGCATCCCGCGGGGGGATGACGGTCACGACGTAGCAGCCCGGTCGCTCCAAGGGCGATGGAGGCGGCACACCACCACCACTACTACTACTACCAGCTGCTGCTGCTGCTGCTGCTCCAGCCACGGTTTTGCAGATGGTGGCAGTTGTGGTGGTGGTGGTGGTGGTTGGAGGGGCTTCTGTGCCGCAGAGGAGAAGGCCAGACGGGAGATCTTCCGCAGCTGCCTCCTGCGTCTGGGTACAGCTAGAGACGGGTGGGGTCAGGGGGCTCAGATCGCCGCGGATTGCCTCTGCCTCCTCCTCCTCCTCCTTCCCACTCCCTCCGCTGTGATCCGTCGAGCCGGAGGGGAGCGCCATCGCGTCCACCGGCACAGGACAGCTGTGCGTACGGCGCTCGCCGTCATCGGCTCCCGTTGTGGCTTGGTCTTCCGCCGGCCCAATCGTCGCCGCGTCGTCCGTATTGTCTTCTTCCTCTGTGGGTTCTTCATCGTACTGGTCTTCCTCGACGGCGGCGGCGGTGGCGGTGGAGGTGGCGGATGTGATAGGAGACGATAATAGAAGTGACAGGGAGATCTCTCTGTCTTGCTCTGTCTGCCCCGCGTGCGGATCTGGTTCTGGCTCCACCGCGCTGGGCGGTGCCATCTGTTGTTTGTGCTCTTCATCCCCCAGGCACGGTGCTGCGTGTCGTACGCCATCGCCAACAGCAACTGCAACTGCTGCAGACCCGCGCGACGTACCGTCTGGAGACGATGCGTCGTCAGGTGCGACGGCCGTCCGCCCCGTTGCGGGCGGGGAGTCGCTCTCCTCCTCCTTCTTCTCGTGGTGCTGCTCCTGCACCGCCCCTCTCTCCTCCTCCTCCTCGTGCGTAGAGGTGTTCTCAGAGGCTTCCAGCCCCACGGCGGTGGTCGTGGACGCGGAGGGCAACGGTACGACTTGCGGATCGCTGGTGCTGAAGCGTTGCTGCGGTAAGGCAGCGAGCCGGGGAAGGGCGATCGCTGGAAGCTTTGGACCCTTCTCTTCCTTCTTCGCCTGCGCCATCGGTGTTGTAGCAGTGCCGACGGAGGGCTCTTCTTGTGGTGCTGGTGCGCTGTGCCCCTCCTCTAACCCAGGGCGCAGAGTCGGGCCCACCGACTCCATCTCTTCTTCTACCACCGCGACAGACGGGGGATGATGGCTGCGGCTCTGGTGCTGCGGTGGCTGCGGCTCTGGTTCTTCTTTGCTGCTCTCCTCTGCGGAGTGGCAAGCATTCGCGATGCACGGCTGCTCCGGAGGTGGCAGGGCCACCACGGCCACCAGCCGACGTGTGGACGTGGTGGTGGTGGTCGTGGTGGTGGTGGCGGAGCTCGCAGTGGTTGACGCTGACGACACACAAGCAGCGAACAGCGAGGCGTTCGACGGTGGTACTGCCTCGTTGCTGCTGCTCTGCTCCCGGCTACGAGAGTGGCGGGCGTCGTTCTCGTTCGACGGGCCCGTCGGCTGCGGCGGTGGGGGACTGTAGTGGTGATGTGTATGCCGGTGATGGTGCTCAAAGAAGCGATGATGGGCAGAAGACGCTCCGACGCTAGGGTGCGGTGCCCCTCCCACGTGATCCGCTGGATGCGGTGGATCGGTTGTTGGCATATCCTCAGCCGAATCTGGCTCCTCCACCACCGGTCCACCGCCACCACTGGTCTCATTGGAACTCGGTGGCGGCAGACCAGCTGGCGCAGACGCAGGCGTGGATTCTTCTGTTGAAGGTTCTCCTTCGCCGATTCCCCAGGCCGCGGCCGCCGCGACCGCTCGATGTAATTTCGCGTGTGTCGAGCTATGAACGGTATTCGTACACAACGTGTTGTTTGTCGTACTCTCCCGAACCACAATCGAAACCGGGGCGCCAGCACTAGCCGCTGCTGCTGCCGCTGCTACTGCAGCAGACGTCGTAGCGCTCGTGGCAGCAGCCCGTAACAGCGCCTCCTGTTCCGCCACTTTGGCCTGCAGCACCCGCATCTCCCGTCGGAGCTGCTCAAGCGCATCCCCATCCTCCGCCGGTGAACTCAACGACGAGCGAGAGGCCCCACGACGATTCAAACCACTCTTCTCCACCTCCGACACCTGTACATCCCCACTGCTCCCCAACCTCTTCTCAGGTGAGCCACCACTTGGAACGCCCTTTACGGTTTGACAAGGCATCCAAGGTTCTTCAACACCATCTCCTCCCAGATATCCTTCGACATCATATACACCACCACCCACCCCGCCCATCCGTTTCCGCTCTTCAGCCTCACGCACCACCAAACACGAACCATCCGCCGCACAAGCATCACGAGGACTTCTCTCCAGTACCTCCTCCACCACCGCAGACACATCAACAGAACACAAAGGCTCTGCAGCACCACCTTCTTCCACCACTGCAGCCTCTTCAGGGGTAGGCTCTTCAGCGGCAGGCTCTTCAGGGGCAGGCTCTTCAGGGGCAGGCTCTTCAGCGGCAGGCACTTCAGCGGCAGGCTCTTCTGCAGCAGGCTCTTCAGGGGCAGGCTCTTCAGCGGCAGGCTCTTCAGCGGCAGGCTCTTCAGGGGCAGGCTCTTCAGCGGCAGGCTCTTCAGCCGGTGCACCCACTTCAGGGGCAGGCACTTCAGCGGCAGGCTCTTCTGCAGCAGGCTCTTCAGGGGCAGGCTCTTCAGCGGCAGGCTCTTCAGCGGCAGGCTCTTCAGCGGCAGGCTCTTCAGCCGGTGCACCCACTTCAGGGGCAGGCACTTCAGCGGCAGGCTCTTCTGCAGCAGGCTCTTCAGGGGCAGGCTCTTCAGGGGCAGGCTCTTCAGCGGCAGGCACTTCAGCGGCAGGCTCTTCTGCAGCAGGCTCTTCAGCGGCAGGCTCTTCAGCGGCAGGCTCTTCAGGGGCAGGCTCTTCAGGGGCAGGCTCTTCAGCGGCAGGCACTTCAGCGGCAGGCTCTTCTGCAGCAGGCTCTTCAGCGGCAGGCTCTTCAGCGGCAGGCTCTTCAGGGGCAGGCACTTCAGCGGCAGGCTCTTCTGCAGCAGGCTCTTCAGGGGCAGGCTCTTCAGCGGCAGGCTCTTCAGCCAGTGCACCCTCTTCAGCGGCAGGCACTTCAGCGGCAGGCTCTTCAGCGGCAGGCTCTTCTGCAGCAGGCTCTTCAGGGGCAGGCTCTTCAGCGGCAGGCTCTTCAGCCAGTGCACCCTCTTCAGCGGCAGGCACTTCAGGGGCAGGCACTTCAGCGGCAGGCTCTTCTGCAGCAGGCTCTTCAGGGGCAGGCTCTTCAGCGGCAGGCTCTTCAGCCAGTGCACCCTCTTCAGCGGCAGGCACTTCAGGGGCAGGCACTTCAGCGGCAGGCTCTTCTGCAGCAGGCTCTTCAGGGGCAGGCTCTTCAGCGGCAGGCTCTTCAGCCAGTGCACCCTCTTCAGCGGCAGGCACTTCAGGGGCAGGCTCTTCAGGGGCAGGCTCTTCAGCGGCAGGCTCTTCAGCCGGTGCACCCTCTTCAGCGGCAGGCACTTCAGGGGCAGGCTCTTCAGGGGCAGGCACTTCAGCGGCAGGCTCTTCAGGGGCAGGCTCTTCTGCAGCAGGCTTTTCAGGGGAAGGCTCTTCAGCCAGTGCACCTTCTTCAGCGGCAGGCACTTCAGGGGCAGGCTCTTCAGGTGCGGCAGGCTCTTCAGCGGCAGGCTCTTCAGGGGCAGGCTCTTCAGCCGGTGCACCCTCTTCAGGGGCAGGCACTTCAGCGGCAGGCTCTTCAGGGGCAGGCTCTTCAGCGGCAGGCTCTTCAGCGGCAGGCTCTTCAGCGGCAGGCTCTTCAGCAGCAGGCTCTTCAGCGGCAGGCTCTTCAGGGGCAGGCTCTTCAGCGGCAGGCTCTTCAGCGGCAGGCTCTTCAGGGGCAGGCTCTTCAGGGGCAGACTCTTCAGCGGCAGGCTCTTCTGCAGCAGGATCTTCAGCGGCAGGCTCTTCAGGGGCAGGCTCTTCAGCGGCAGGCTCTTCAGGGGCAGGCTCTTCAGCGGCAGGCTCTTCAGCGGCAGGCTCTTCTGCAGCAGGCTCTTCAGGGGCAGGCACTTCAGGGGCAGGCTCTTCAGGGGCAGGCTCTTCAGCGGCAGGCTCTTCAGGGGCAGGCACTTCAGCGGCAGGCTCTTCAGCCAGTGCACCCTCTTCAGCGGCAGGCACTTCAGGGGCAGGCACTTCAGCGGCAGGCTCTTCTGCAGCAGGCTCTTCAGGGGCAGGCTCTTCAGCGGCAGGCTCTTCAGCCAGTGCACCCTCTTCAGCGGCAGGCACTTCAGGGGCAGGCTCTTCAGGGGCAGGCTCTTCAGCGGCAGGCTCTTCAGCCGGTGCACCCTCTTCAGCGGCAGGCACTTCAGGGGCAGGCTCTTCAGGGGCAGGCACTTCAGCGGCAGGCTCTTCAGGGGCAGGCTCTTCTGCAGCAGGCTTTTCAGGGGAAGGCTCTTCAGCCAGTGCACCTTCTTCAGCGGCAGGCACTTCAGGGGCAGGCTCTTCAGGTGCGGCAGGCTCTTCAGCGGCAGGCTCTTCAGGGGCAGGCTCTTCAGCCGGTGCACCCTCTTCAGGGGCAGGCACTTCAGCGGCAGGCTCTTCAGGGGCAGGCTCTTCAGCGGCAGGCTCTTCAGCGGCAGGCTCTTCAGCGGCAGGCTCTTCAGCAGCAGGCTCTTCAGCGGCAGGCTCTTCAGGGGCAGGCTCTTCAGCGGCAGGCTCTTCAGCGGCAGGCTCTTCAGGGGCAGGCTCTTCAGGGGCAGACTCTTCAGCGGCAGGCTCTTCTGCAGCAGGATCTTCAGCGGCAGGCTCTTCAGGGGCAGGCTCTTCAGCGGCAGGCTCTTCAGGGGCAGGCTCTTCAGCGGCAGGCTCTTCAGCGGCAGGCTCTTCTGCAGCAGGCTCTTCAGGGGCAGGCACTTCAGGGGCAGGCTCTTCAGGGGCAGGCTCTTCAGCGGCAGGCTCTTCAGGGGCAGGCACTTCAGGGGCAGGCTCTTCAGCGGCAGGCTCTTCAGCGGCAGGCTCTTCAGCGGCAGGCTCTTCTGCAGCACGCTCTTCAGGGGCAGGCTCTTCAGCCGGTGCACCCTCTTCAGCGGCAGGCACTTCAGCGGCAGGCTCTTCAGGGGCAGGCTCTTCAGGGGCAGGTTCTTCAGCGGCAGGCTCTTCAGCCAGTGCACCCTCTTCAGGGGCAGGCTCTTCAGGGGCAGGCTCTTCAGGGGCAGGCTCTTCTGCAGCAGGCTCTTCAGGGGCAGGCACTTCAGGGGCAGGCTCTTCAGGGGCAGGCTCTTCAGCGGCAGGCTCTTCAGGGGCAGGCACTTCAGGGGCAGGCTCTTCAGCGGCAGGCTCTTCAGCGGCAGGCTCTTCAGCGGCAGGCTCTTCTGCAGCACGCTCTTCAGGGGCAGGCTCTTCAGCCGGTGCACCCTCTTCAGCGGCAGGCACTTCAGCGGCAGGCTCTTCAGGGGCAGGCTCTTCAGCGGCAGGCTCTTCAGGGGCAGGCTCTTCTGCAGCAGGCTCTTCAGGGGCAGGCTCTTCAGGGGCAGGCTCTTCAGCGGCAGGCTCTTCAGGGGCAGGCACTTCAGGGGCAGGCTCTTCAGCGGCAGGCTCTTCAGCGGCAGGCTCTTCAGCGGCAGGCTCTTCTGCAGCACGCTCTTCAGGGGCAGGCTCTTCAGCCGGTGCACCCTCTTCAGCGGCAGGCACTTCAGCGGCAGGCTCTTCAGGGGCAGGCTCTTCAGCGGCAGGCTCTTCAGGGGCAGGCTCTTCAGCGGCAAGCACTTCAGGGGCAGGCTCTTCAGGGGCAGGCTCTTCAGCGGCAGGCTCTTCAGGGGCAGGCTCTTCAGCGGCAGGCACTTCAGGGGCAGGCTCTTCAGCGGCAGGCTCTTCAGCGGCAAGCACTTCAGGGGCAGGCACTTCAGGGGCAGGCTCTTCAGCGGCAAGCACTTCAGGGGCAGGCTCTTCAGCGGCAGGCTCTTCAGCCGGTGCACCCTCTTCAGGGGCAGGCTCTTCAGGGGCAGGCTCTTCAGGGGCAGGCTCTTCAGCGGCAGGCACTTCAGGGGCAGGCTCTTCAGCGGCAGGCTCTTCAGCGGCAGGCTCTTCAGCCGGTGCACCCTCTTCAGCGGCAGGCTCTTCAGCGGCAGGCTCTTCTGCAGCAGGCTCTTCAGCAGCAGGCTTTTCAGGGGTAGGCTCTTCAGCCAGTGCACCCTCTTCAGCGGCAGGCACTTCAGGGGCAGGCTCTTCAGAGGCAGGCTCTTCTGCAGCAGGCTCTTCAGCGGCAGGCTCTTCAGCCGGTGCACCCTCTTCAGCGGCAGCCTCTTCAGGGGCAGGCTTTTCAGGGGCAGGCTCTTCAGGGGCAGGCTCTTCAGCGGCAGGCTCTTCAGCGGCAGGCTCTTCAGGGGCAGGCTCTTCAGCGGCAGGCTCTTCAGCGGCAGGCTCTTCAGCGGCAGGCTCTTCAGCCGGTGCACCCTCTTCAGCGGCAGCCTCTTCAGGGGCAGGCTTTTCAGGGGCAGGCTCTTCAGGAGCAGGCACTTCAGCCGCAGGCTCTTCAGCCACTGCAGGCTCTTCAGGGGCAGGCTCTTCAGGGGCAGGCTCTTCAGCGGCAGGCTCTTCAGCCAGTGCACCCTCTTCAGCGGCAGGCTCTTCAGGTGCAGGCTCTTCAGGGGCAGGCACTTCAGGGGCAGGCTCTTCAGGGGCAGGCTCTTCAGGGGCAGGCTCTTCAGCGGCAGGCTCTTCAGGGGCAGGCTCTTCAGCGGCAGGCTCTTCAGCGGCAGGCTCTTCAGGGGCAGGCTCTTCAGCCGGTGCACCCTCTTCAGCGGCAGGCACTTCAGGGGCGGGCTCTTCTGCAGCAGGGTTTTCAGGGGTAGCCTCTTCAGCCAGTGCACCCTCTTCAGGGGCAGGCACTTCAGGGGCAGGCTCTTCAGGTGCAGGCTCTTCAGGGGGAGGGTCTTCAGGGGCAGGCTCTTCAGCAGCAGGCTCTTCTGCAGCAAGCTCTTCAGGGGTAGGCTCTTCATGGGCAGGCACTTCAGCGGCAGGCTCTTCTGCAGCAGGCTCTTCAGCGGCAGGCTCTTCAGGGGCAGGCTCTTCAGGGGCAGGCTCTTCAGCAGCAGGCTCTTCTGCAGCAGGCTCTTCCGGGGCAGGGTCTTCTACAGCAGGCTCTTCAGGGGCAGCCTCTTCAGGGGCAGGCTCTTCTGCAGCAGGCTGTTCAGGGGCAGGCTCTTCAGCGGCAGGCTCTTCTGCAGCAGGCTGTTCAGGGGCAGGCTCTTCAGCGGCAGGCTCTTCAGGGGCAGGCACTTCAGGGGCACCCTCTTCAGGGGCAGGCACTTCAGGGGCAGGCTCTTCAGGTGCAGGCTCTTCAGGGGCAGGCACTTCAGGGGCAGGCTCTTCAGGGGGAGGGTCTTCAGGGGCAGGCTCTTCAGCAGCAGGCTCTTCTGCAGCAAGCTCTTCAGGGGTAGGCTCTTCATGGGCAGGCTCTTCAGCGGCAGGCTCTTCTGCAGCAGGCTGTTCAGGGGCAGGCTCTTCAGGGGCAGGCTCTTCAGGGGCAGGCTCTTCAGCAGCAGGCTCTTCTGCAGCAGGCTCTTCCGGGGCAGGGTCTTCTACAGCAGGCTCTTCAGGGGCAGCCTCTTCAGGGGCAGGCTCTTCTGCAGCAGGCTGTTCAGGGGCAGGCTCTTCAGCGGCAGGCTCTTCTGCAGCAGGCTGTTCAGGGGCAGGCTCTTCAGCGGCAGGCTCTTCAGGGGCAGGCACTTCAGGGGCACCCTCTTCAGGGGCAGGCACTTCAGGGGCAGGCTCTTCAGGTGCAGGCTCTTCAGGGGCAGGCACTTCAGGGGCAGGCTCTTCAGGGGGAGGGTCTTCAGGGGCAGGCTCTTCAGCAGCAGGCTCTTCTGCAGCAAGCTCTTCAGGGGTAGGCTCTTCATGGGCAGGCTCTTCAGCGGCAGGCTCTTCTGCAGCAGGCTGTTCAGGGCAGGCTCTTCAGGGGCAGGCTCTTCAGGGGCAGGCTCTTCAGCAGCAGGCTCTTCTGCAGCAGGCTCTTCCGGGGCAGGGTCTTCTACAGCAGGCTCTTCAGGGGCAGCCTCTTCAGGGGCAGCCTCTTCAGGGGCAGGCTCTTCAGGGGCAGGCTCTTCAGGGGCAGGCTCTTCAGGGGCAGGCTCTTCAGGGGCAGGCTCTTCTGCAGCAGGCTCTTCATGGGCAGGCTCTTCAGCGGCAGGCTCTTCAGGGGCAGGCACTTCAGGGGCAGGCACTTCAGGGGCAGTCTCTTCAGGAGCAGGCTGTTTAGCCGGTGGGGTCTCGTCTGGTGGGGTCTTCGTGGTGAGCATTAGAATCAAAGGGGTGGCAGATGTGGAAGCAGCGGAAGGGCTATCCTGTCCAGGTGCAGGTGGCGTGGATGGAGCAGCGCTGTGGGATGGCGTACTATAGTGTGTGGGGGATGTCGGTGGAGATAGAACACCGGGTGGGCCGGCTGTGACGTGCGAAGGTGCTGGTGGTGAGTGCAGCGTGTGGGAGTAGTTGCCGCTGGCGTACTTTTCGTCGAGTGGAGGCGGTATCGAACTCGGGGAGGATGGGCCCTCCAGCGGCCCTGGTACAGTGTCTTCTGGTGCGTTGAGGGAAGGCGGATGGTCGATGCTGGTGTCCTTGGTTTGCAGTCCTGTCGGCTTGTCTTCTTTCTCGGCGGGGCGGTTGTGGAGAGCCTCCGCGGTGGTCTGCTGTTTGATCTTTTCTTGTTCCTCCAGTCCTGGTGGTGCGGGGGTAGGGGGCATGGGCTTCGGCGCCGGCGGGTAGGGTAAGAGGGCGGAGGAGGCGTAGTACAGCCAGCTCGTGAAGACCCTGGCGGGGGCGTGCTGCAGCATATTGACCGGCGATGGGGAGGCAGGGGTGTTGTACGTGAAGGAGTTCGCATTCGTTGATGGGCGTCCTGGTTGCATGTACAAGGCCGTCGCGAGGGCATTTAAATTTTCTGCACTGCTGTTGCTGATGCTGTTCGGAACGCCTGGCTGAAACCATTGGGAGGCGGATCCGTCCAGCCCGACCCCACCGATGCCGGCCACCGCTGTCACGCCGACGATTGAATCCTGTGAACTGAGCACCGCACCCGGCGGTAGGGTGCCCCCGACCAGCGGTATCCCGCCGCTCGCGGCCTTGGGGGAGAGGAGCGGGGGAATGCTGCTGGATCCGCTGCTATTGAATATGTCGCTGTTCGAGTAGCAGCCCCCACTGGGGCTGGGAGCCTGGCCAGCGTTGGGCTGGAGGGGAAGGGGGAGAGGCCCCTCACGCTCCTCATCGTTCCCAGAGGGATCGTCCGTATCGCCACTGGAGCTAAAGTTGTGGGGAGTGAAGATGTACGCGGGCTGGGGGTGCCGGGTGGGCCCGCTCCCATTAACGGTGTTGGGCGGCGGTTCATCCTGCAAGTGTAGCGGGCCGGCGCCGCTACCGCCCGGAGCGTTGTGGGACTCCGAGGACCACATACTCGCGACGCCGCCGAGCGGGCTGCCATCCCTCTCCTGAACGAGCTTCTTCAAATGCTGCTGGCGCTCTGCGGAGGGAGCCGGCTCCTCCGCCACCGGGGGGGCGTTGCGGCTGTAGAGCCACTGGTGCTGCGCCTGAAGGATCGACAGGGCGCAGGTCCCGGATGGGCCGTGCGCCGTCTCGAGGCGGGGCTGCTGGTGCTGGAGGATGACGTCCTTCCAATGTTCGTCGGTCAGGTACACCAGGCCCCAGGTGCAGCAGCACCCGGTGACAGGGTCGGTACCGGCGCTGTGTATCTGAGACGCCACGGCCTCCCCGACCTGCTCGATATAGCGGGCTTCACAGCAGCACAGCGACGGCGAAGGCGATGCGAAGGACGCGTTGTGTGTCCCGCCATGCGTGTGTCCCGTCTCGGCACCGGCACCAGTGGTGGTGGTGGTGGTGGCCGCCGCGTGGAGCTGTGTTGGAGAGGGGGGGGGTATGCTCAATGATCCGCTGGAGGGGGAGGCAGCGGAGGAATCCGCGCAAGGCGGCAGCGGGGCGGCGCAGTACTCGCAGCAGCGGCTCACTGGAGTAGGCGACGGCGGCGGTGGGGTGCTGCTCGCGGCGAAGGCGGCGGGAGCATCGGGGGTGGGGGTATTATTCAAGGCAGGCGTACTGATAATGCTGCTGAAGCTCCCGCGGCCGGTTGACCCCTCCCCGGCGGGCCTACCGCCGCCGCCCCCTGCGGTTGTTCTGCGTGGGGTCGTCGTGCCGCTGCTTGGCGCTCCGCTCTCCGGCTGGGGAAAGAGCGCAGCACTGCCGCCGCGTTGCGTGTGGGATCCCGATCCGTAGGGCGAAGGAACATGCCCTCTGGTGGCTGGCTGCTGCTGCTGCTGCCGGCGCTGCTGCCAGCGCACGGCTCTCGAGTGGTGCCGATGACAGGCGAGGCCGCCTTCATAGAAAATTTCGTTCAGTTTGGAGCAGAACCGGCAGTAACCTCGTCGCTTACTGCGGAGCCGGTGCTGCTCTCTGCTCGGGAGCCCGCGGAGGCCGAGCAGATCCGCGGACGGCCAGTGGGATGGAAGCGAAAGGCCCTCGCCGTAGTCCAGTACCACAGCGACGGAACGGAACTCAAAGCAGTGCGTTAGTGGAGATGGGGGAGACCGCAGCGGCAGCGGAATGGGGTACGCCTGTAGCATCGCCTTCGTGAAGGCAGCCAGCGGCGGCTGTGCCGGTCCGCCGTGGCGCATCGCCGCCGCAGCGGATCTAAATGGCCCCACACCGTCGTCCTTGGGCACAAGCGTGTCCATGGCCGCGCTACTCACGCGGCCCTTCGCGGTGTTGGTGGCGGCCTCGTGCGGGTTCGGATGGCTCGTGGTCGTGTTCACGGCGGCCCATGCAGCACTACTACTTGTTATATTATCTTTGCTGGTACTCGTCGTTGCTTTGGGAGCCCAGGTGACGTCGGAGAAGGAAGGCCGACACCGCAACGACATTGAACAGTCGGTCATGGAGAAGGCGGCTGCGTCGCGGACGATGACATGTGTGACACCACCGCCCCACAGCAGCAGCGGATGAGCACCAAGAGCCAAGCAGAGAATCGTCATGCAGCTGCTGGAGTTGTAGGCTGCGCTGAGTTCCGCGGCATCCACAAGGGGCAAGGCCCCCACCATATCCTTCACCGCCGGCGGCGGGCTGGTGGTCACCACCTCAGGCGAAAGGCGGGCAGCGGGGGGTGACCCAACTGTTCGGATCCGGATCAGATCCCCCTGTGCCCTTTCCCCTTCTCCTACTTCCTCCTCCGCTTCTTCACTGGTGCTAGCGTCATCGTCGTCCTCCACAAGACTATTCTTCTTGGTATCGCTGAAGCTCAGCGGTGCGGGCGGGGGCAAGTAGGGTGGGTGTGACACCCCGCTGTTCACTCCACCGCCTCCGCTCGGCTGCTTTGGGGGCAGGGGCGCTGCTGCCTTCCCCTCCACGGCCCCGGCCCCGGCGGCTTCAGAGAGCGTCGAGGCGGAGAGGGAGAGCGTGGTGGTGGTGGTGGTGGAGGAGGAGGTGGAGGAGGCGTCGAGTGAAGTCCCGGTCATCAGATTGTTCAGCGCGCGGCTCCGGCGCTCCGCGGCGGTGTGCGCTGCCGCGGCCTCCTCGCCGCACGTCACGGTGGGCACTGTCGGGCGGATCTGCCCGCTGCCGCCACCACACGCAGTCATACGTGTGGCGGAAGGATGCCCCACCTCCGCAGCACCGAGCTCCGCCCCAGCGCTCGCCTGCCGTACTTCCAACTTCCCCCGGCCCTGGTTGGCCTCGGTGGCGCCAGCGCTCCACCACCCCTCTCGCAGTCGCTCCCACGCCTTGGCCAGCCGGCGGCGGGAGCGCTGGAAGTGGCGAAGCAGTGCCGCCTCCGTCGCCCCGGTGCTGGGTTGGGCGACCCACACGTCTGTGCGGAAGTGCGGCAACGGCAGAGAGAGGGCCTCAAAATCGGCGCGGTGGTGCGCTGGCTCCTCTTTGGCCGAGGTGCCGCCGTGGAGCAGCGGCGCTGCGGACCCGCCTACCTGCTCGGACCAGCCACTGACGTTGAATGGGAACTCCACCGCGTCGGCGCTCTCGTGTTCCTCAAACCGTTTCTCTGCGTAGGTGTTGGAAATGAACTCGGAGCAGGTGGCGGTGAGGCTGGCGTGATCAACCATCAGCACGGACTGCGCGGCGACGAGCGGGAAGAAAGGCAGCGCGGGCGGCAGCCGGCGCAGCGCGGTCGCAGCAGCGGCGCTGGCGGTCCCCTGCAGCGGCTGCTGCTGCTGCTGCTGCTGCTGCTGCTGCTGCTGCTGCTGCTGCTGCTGCTGCTGCTGCTGCTGCTGCTGCTGCTGCTGCTGCTGCTGCTGCTGCTGCTGCTGCTGCTGCTGCTGCTGCTGCTGCTGCTGCTGCTGCTGCTGCTGCTGCTGCTGCTGCTGCTGCTGCTGCTGCTGCTGCTGCTGCTGCTGCTGCTGCTGCTGCTGCTGCTGCTGCTGCTGCTGCTGCTGCTGCTGCTGCTGCTGCTGCTGCTGCTGCTGCTGCTGCTGCAGGGCGCTCCAGTAGGCTCGGCAGTAGAGGCGGTGCTGTCGGTAGGCGTACCTTCGCTCCAGCGCCACGATATCCATGGTGAGCAGATCCTTGAGAGTGGCACCAGAGGCGATGGGGATCCCGCCAGAGACCCGAGCGACGTGAAGGTTTGGTGGTGCAATGGGGCGTGTGCTGGTGATCTCCACCACGGCGGCGCTGCACGGCGCCAGTGGGGGGTTGGCCGGCGTGTGTGGAGCGGGGGGCAGTGGGAGCGCACTGTATGGTAGCGAGGCGTGTGGGCCATCGCCGTGCGGTTCCGCCGCCCACGCGGCGTTTCGCATGGCCGCCTCCTCCTCGACATCCGCCACTTCTTCTTCCTCCAGCAAGTACTCCCACTCCTCACCCGGCATCACTGGCCTTAGAGGCGGCTGTTGGGGTGCTGGCGGCTGCCCGCCTCCCGCGGTGGCGGTGCCGCCCCCTGTGCTGGTCCCGCCACGCCCTTCTGAACTTGGCGTGCAGCGAAGGGCAGCGAGATTTGGACGGGTGGCCGCTGGGCCAGCCTCCTCACCAGCCTCCGCAGGCGGATGCTGCGGATGCTGGGCCTGGGGCCCTCCACTGCTAGTACTCGTATGGCTACCCGTCGCGTTCGCGTTCCCCCGTCGTCTCGGAGGGGGCCCCATGAGGCGGGCGCAGATGGTGCTCGCGGCTAGTTTGCACGTTGCTGCCCCGCTGAGGCCAATGTTTACCCCGCTCCCGCTCATCTCCAACCCGCAGTTCGCCAGGTCCACGTTGGCCCACCCGGTCGCCAGTAAGGCGCACATGCCGCAGCCATCTATCAAAGTATCGCTGATCATCGCTCTCGCGTGGTCCAGCAGGAGGACGCCGCAGCCCATCACCGCATGGATATTAGCATGCGAGAGTGACGCCTGCGCGGCGTGATGCACCTCGAGCGCGGCGGTGTGGATGGTAGGGCCGGTGAAGGAGGAGTCGAGTACGCGGAGTAGCGAGTGGTCGTGGCACAGTACCCCTGACCCGCAGGGGCCCCCAAACACATCGCACTGATACACAAGACAGTGGGCCTCGCGCTGCAGGCACAAGGCGCCGCCCCCGCTCACCGAAGCGGAAGCGGTGGAAGTGGAGCCCAAGGCGGCGGCAGTTGATGGGACGACAGCTGGAAACTTTTTTTTTCGGCAGCGGGTAGGCAAAGCAGCGGGAGATCCCTGCTCCGCTGCGCCTCGTGCGGGTGATACGCTACTGGCTGGGTGGGGCGGATGCAGCGGTGGTGCGGCGCCGGCCTCCGCCAGCAAGTCGTGGCAGAGCCGGCCGACTCGCAATTGGCTAAAGGTGCAGCCAATGAAGTACACGAACGCCGGCCCTGTCAGGTACACAGGGTGTGTGAAGTGCAGCCCCACGAAGGCAACCGGGGCCCAGGCCTCCACGGTGAGAGGCGTGTTGATAATGACGGGCTTTTGTGCTGCCGGGCTGTGCGGACCTGCTGCGCCAGCGCTGCCAGTCGTGTGGTCTGCAGCGTCACTGCCGGCGACGCCCGGCGGTGCCTGCTGCTGTGGCCCTGGGCTGGCGCTTGTTGCTCCGCCTTGGGGAAGGCTGTACGGATTCCCTGCGGGGGCCACAACAGCCTGCAGCGGGTGTCCACCGAGCGGCTGGACAACGGCGCTGCTGCCGGTCGTGCTGTGCCGGCTGCTGTTGTTGCCGCCACCGTCGCTGAGGCGATCCGCCACGACCGCCGCGGCAGCGACGTTGGCGGCAGCGGCAGATGCCTTGTTCGACTCTGGTAGGCCCGGGAGCAAACTCTTGTCTGGCTCCACCTCCATCCCGGCCTGGAGCACACGCGGCAGGCCACTGATGCCGCAGATGGAGCACGACGCCTGAATCTTGAGCACCCGAGGCAGTCGAAAGCCCTCCGGGACGATATCGAGTGCGCTCATCCCGTCTTCCATCTCCTCGTCTTCGTTTTGAGGCCCTGCAGGGGAACGACGACGACGACTACATGGTGTTGCGATGGCGGGGTGCGGCGACTGGGGCTGCTCCTCCGTGGGTCCAGGTGGACAGGGGTGCTGATGCTGCTGCTGCTGCTGCTGTAGCGGCGGCTGGGCAGCGCTCGCATGGGTTCGGGTTCGATTCACTTGATCCATCCAGCCTAAAATGCCAGCCCCAGGCCCTCCTTCACCTTCAAGGGCTGGTGACGGCTTTCCTTCCGCAGGGCGAGCCGCCGCCGGCGACGAGGACGACGGCGATGATGGAGGAGGTGGAGGCCGGCTGGACACCAACTGCTGGTAATACGCATCCATCGCTGCGATATCGTTAACCGGTAGCAAACAAAAAACGGCGCTGCGACGCACATCTCTCAGAAATTCACCCGTGCGAGGCAGCAGCGGCTGGGGCGGCGGGGTATCCGCGGCATCACCCGCGGCGCCAGAGGAAGAGGGCTTTGCTGCGCCAAGGGGAGTCGTACCGAATGGTGGCGGGGAGGCGATGGCACTCTGGTGCGGAATGTCCACCGTTGGCCATTGAAACGACTCTGTGTAGTGGCGCTTCCACCCCTGCTCGAGCTGCATACGGATCACCTAATAGATATCGATACAGATACAGATACAGATATAGATATAGTGGGTGTGTATGCGTGTATGCTCTCTACTAGATATCGGGATGCGAAGCAAACTGATGTGGGCGGAGGGGAAAAAAAAATTAAAAAAATACGACGACCACGACAAGGAAAAGGAAAAAAAAAGGCGAATCTATAGGGGAAAGAAAGGGCGAACTAAAAGAAAAGGAAAAAGAAAAGGAAAAAGAAGGTACGTCTGAGGTAAAGGGTATATGGCTATACACTCTCGAAAACGATAGGGTCTCTCTCTATAGGGGAGAAAGGGAGTACAAAAATATAATATATATATATATATATATTATACAAGAAAGCGGTGGGGAAAAAGAGTCCCGTGCGAGAGAGCGCAAGAAGCGTGAGCGTGACGCAGCTAATAACAAAAAAAAGAAAGGAAGGAAGGAAAGACAAAAAAGAAAAAGTAAAATAAGGTTACACAAAAAAAAAGAAGAAGAAGAAAAGATCTTTGGTTTCCTTTCCCTTTAATTTATTTGTTTATTTATTTACCTTTTTTTCCCCCTTGTTCTGGTTGGTATTCTTGGGCGCAAAGGCCTGCGTCAAACAAACAAAAAAGAAGAAAAAAAAAGTTTCTTCGATATTTCAAACATTAATTAAAAAATAATTAGTGAGAGAGAGAGAGAGAAAGAAAAAGAAGAGGCATCCAAAGAGAAGAGAAGATCATCGGATCCAGGGCGGCGTTTCTGGTTTGCATACATTGTGCCGCTTAAATTAGCTTTCTGATGTCATTATACGTGAAAGTTTTATGTGTGTGTGTGTGTGTGTGTGTGTGTGTGTGTGTGTTTTGTTGTTGTTGTTGTTATTGTTAAGCTGATTTGTTATAGTTGGTTGCAGGATGGGAATCTGTGATGTGTGAAAGTGTTGATAGTACCGTGCTGCTCAAGTCCAAAAAAAAAGGAGTTTTTGTTGTTGTTGTTGTTGTTCTTGATTGATGGATTGTCAGATCGGGCTGCGGTGGTGAGGAAGAGGAGAAGTGGTGGTGGAGGCGTCTTGCTGATTGCTGAAGGACGAAGGGGGAAATAGAGTTTGTCGCTCCTCTATGCGTTTCTCCGCCAGCAGCACCGCCATCTCCTCCAGGTCCCGCTGGCTAAACATAGCATCCTGCTCTGGTACAAACCCCCACTGCAGCAGCCACGCCCCGCGTCCCTCGACAGTGTCCACATGCCTCACCCCCGGGTGGCGCAGCGAGAGGCGGTGGGCGTTGGCCAGCAAGTGAGGGGTGGTGGGGGGGGTAGAAGAAGCCCATTTACTTTCCTTTCCCTCATTCTTCTTCGGCGCTCCTCCCAGGAACGCTCGTCGCATAGACGTCAAGCGGTTCTCTGAAGATGCTGGACGATACGCCTGGGTGGGTGCGGACTGATAGCAGAGGGTCAATGCCTCGCCCGGGTAGATATCTCGTATCGCAAACACGTGCAGATAGGGCTCATAACTGTGCACGAGAGGGACCCCAGCCAGGAGGTTGTGAACGACATCGATGCCAGTGGTGGTGTATTCATTCCGATGCTGCGGCTGCTGGGTCTTGTCCGGCACGCTCATCACGTAATAGCAGTTGGGCAGTGGGGAGTGATTGAGCTTGTCCACTAGAGGCATCATACACGAGGCACCGAGCCGTCGCGAGAGAACAAGGCTGACCCACCAGTGATACGCTGCCAGACCCGCCGCCGCCTCCTTCTCCTCCTCCTCCTCCTTGCTCGCACCACAAGGCCCATCCCCACTGCCGCTGGGCGCATCTGCTGCGGCGGCGTCGGTTTCGCGGCCCAAGAAGAAGCGGCGCAGCGCAGGGGAGATCGGCCTGCCGCCCATCACCTGATGGAAGTACCGCCACAGCGCCAAGGCGGCCGAACCCTCCACCATGGCTAACGCCGCTGCCTCCTCTTCCTCTTGCTTCTGCTTGTTCCTTCCTTCTCGATGGCACGCCGCCCGAGCGAGAGGAAGCAGGGCTTCGCGGAGGGCTTCCTCCGACTGGATGAAGGGCAAGTTTCGGCACGGCACCACGCTCTCCTGTAAGTACTGGAGGTACGCGGCCCATGGGGAGGCGGCGGCGTCCTCAAAACACATTTGCCCGACGAGATCATCGACTTGCATAAAATATGCCCGGCACGGGTCCGCAGGAGGAGATGAGGCATCCTGCGTGCGTTGAAATAAGTTGGGAGAGATCCCAACGCATGCAGGATGCGAACTCTCGCTGCGTGTTGTCTTCTTCTTCTTGCTGTTGTTGTTGTTGTTTATTTCATCCACTGCACGGTTCTCGTCCAGCCGCAGTGCCCCACCCTCCTCCTCCTCCAGCGCCTCTTCCTCCGCGGCGCTCGCGAAAGCGGTGAGTGGAGGGTCTGCAAAGAACCCTGCGGCGGTCGGCAGGCTGAAGAGGAACATGCCAGGCGGAATGTGTTTTGTGGCGTAGAAGGTGCTGCAGGTGGCGTACGACAACGGGCGAATCGCCTCCTCCTCCTCCTCACTTCCCGCTGTCGGCCCCGCCGTGTGGCGCTGCAGTGGTGTTCGCCGCGGAGGCGGGCTCAGAGTAATGAAGGGCGAGAGAACCGCCTTGAGATCCCGCAGGCAGCTCCGTATGAGCCTCGCGTCCTGCTCCCGGGGGTAAAAGTAAAGTGTTGGAGATCCCTTTCCAGTGGCGCAAGAGGCAGCAGGATCGGGGTCGGAACGAGGTTCCTTTCGATGCCTGTGCGCTGTGGCATTCGCATGTTCTTGAAACACATCCAGAGGAACACCGCGCGCCACGTGCTCCAGCCGGCCCCTTGGCGGAGCAGCAGCAGCAGTATCGGTGGGCGGCACACACACCCACTTGGCCAAGGCCCGCTGGTGTATGCCCTGCCGCCAGCGCAGCAGGGGGGAGGGCCCCATGCCCAGCTCTCGACAGACGAAATGAAGAACAGCTAGCCCCTCCTCTTCCGTGTTGGGGTCGGGCGGGGGGCCAGCGCCGGAGTCATACGAACGTCGCAGGGGGCTTGCCCGCGGCGTTCCTGTTGCCATCTGGGCGTTAGACCGTCCCTTCAAGTTCGAAACATACTTCGACTGGAATGGAAGCGGATCCAGTTCTTGATCTTGTGGCTGCTGGTACAGGCGCCTCAACGCTCTCAAGGGATAATGCAAGTACCGCAGCAGTATAGGGGGAGACGGCGATGGCGATGGCGATGATGCCATGCCTCGCTGCTGTACTTGTCTGCTCTCTCTTGCTGCGGCCTGGACCGCCATCGCCCTCGCCGACACGCCAACTTCGGAGATGCGAGGGGAGGAGAGGACCGTGGGAGGGCCTGCTGTCCACCGTTTCGAGTCCTTCGCAGCGCTTATTCCTGTCGTGTTGTAGTAGGGCCGCATGCTATTCAGGGAGGGAACAACAAGAGACGGTGGCGTTCCCGACGAGCGAGCCATCCGCACGAGCCCGAGGGGACGAGCAAAAAGGAAAGGGTGAAGCGCAGAAGCACGTCTGGGCATCTTGTGTGGATATATATATATATATATATTCTAGACGTAATTATGGAAAGGTATGCAGTTATCTGGTGTCTGCGTCTCTCTCTAGTGAAGCATAGAAAAGAGTGCTAGAGAAGCGGAAGAGAAAGAAGCGGCAGTGCGTCTCGGGATAATGCTTCGCTTCGAGTCTGATCCGTGGAATTAGCACACCTATAGGAAGGTAGTACACAACCGCCCTCAACTCTCTCTCTGTGTGTGTGTGTTCCTGCGCAGACACACACGAGAATAGACGAATACAGCGAGAGAGAGAGAGAGAGAGAGAGCTTTCTGTTTCTGTTCCTAGTTCTTCTTGTTGTATCTATAGGTATTCAAATATTTCCTTATTATTTATTTATTTATTTTAGTTGTTGTTGTTGTTGGAATGTTTGTTGGTATACCAACAGACGCCATCGAGCCGCATCAGAAGAAAACAAAACAAAAAAAAAACGAGATAGAAGAAGAAAAGAAAGATAAGAAAAAAAAAATTTGTATGTGAAGGGGGGATCAAGAAGAACGAGAGAGCGGGTGCGCGGCAGTGTGGGCCTCTACCCCTACTTGGTTATGGTTGTTTATGGATGAGTTGTTTTAGTTATCTTCACTTTTTTTTCTTTTCTTTTTTAGAATATTAGAACTTATGAGTGAAACTCTTTTTAGGGTTGGGTCCACCGCGGGGTGGAGTGGCCTGTTAAAGTAAACAAAGGAGGCATTAGAAAAAGACGTAGTTATTGATACCACGCGCCCTTCTCCTCGAGCCCCCCTTTCCCTAGCTTTAGAAACTGTTGCTGGTATTGTTTTTCTTGTGAATTATTTTTATTTATTTTTTTTTAAGAGCTCTCTCTTTTGTTTTTGTTTTTTGTTTGTTTTCTCTTCCCACACACACACACTTTCTCTCTCTCTCTCTACCTAGCTACTAGGGAAAGTTCCTGGGACGTACGCGACATGAGATGGTGGTGTGGAATGCTGCTCTCTCTCGTTCGTTCTCTCTCTCTCTCTCTCTCTCTCTCTTGCTTTAGAAACTGCGCCCAAAGAGCACCCAGGTCTTGGCCGGCTTGTTACAGCTCCTGCAAATGCACTTGAGGCCTGTTACAGGTCCAGGCTGCTCAAAGGGAATGCAGAGGGTCTTGGCGCCCATCGACGGGGCCCTGGCGTCCTCGGCGGCGTCGGCATCCTGCGCCGCCTTGCTCTCCTCCGCACTGTCCTTCTTGACGGCATCCTCGCACTCCATGGCCTCGCACCATGGTGCGAGGATGATGTTCAAATTGTTCAGCGCGGGGGTGAATTTCTCCCACGCCGTGATCGTTGAAGTGCGGGACTCTCGAATCGCACGCGCCTTGGAGAGCATGCCGCAATGAATATCGTCCAGCATACGCTTGAAGTTGGCGGCCACCTGCGCATCCCAAGTGAGGCTTGTCTTCTCGCCGTTGTATCGGATCGCGAGCGCCAGCTGCTTCTTTTCCAGCTCCCGGGGACCAACCTCGACGCGGATGGGCACACCCTTTACCTCCCAGTGATTGAACCTCCACCCGGGGCTGTAGTTGTCGCGCAGGTCCGCCTTGGCGCGAATGCCCGCGGCCTTGAGCTCCTTCTCCAGCTCCGAGCAGCTCTGCAGCAGCTTTGCACGTGCCTCAGCGCTCGTCTTGGAGGTGATGCCGACCGGAATAATAACAATTTGAATCGACGCCACGCGCGGGGGCATCACGAGACCCGTGTTGTCGCCGTGCACCATGGTCATCACGCCAATGGACCGGGTGGAGTAGCCCCAGCTGTTCTGCCACGGGATGAGGGCCTTGTCGTTGTTCTCCGGGTCCTGAAAGTTAATGTGGAACATCTTGCCGAAATTCTGTCCCAAATTGTGGCTCGTTGCCCCTTGGCAGCCGCGGCCCACCGCATCAATGTAGGCCTCGACGGTAGTGGTGTAGAAGCCGCCCGCGAACTTCTCCTTCTCCGTCTTCTTCCCCTTGACAACAGGGACGGCGAGGAGCTCCTCGTAGATCGCCTTGTAGTGGTCCAGGATCTCCAGCACCTCCTTCTCGCACTCCTCGTACTTGGCCCAGGCGCAGTGCCCCTCCTGCCACAGGAACTCGCGGGTGCGAATGAAGGGAGTGGGGTGGGAAAACTCCCAGCGGATGACGTTGTTCCACATATTCAGGCGGATGGGCAGGTCGCGGTGGGAACGAATCCACTTGGCGTAGTAGGGGTACATGACGGTCTCGCTGGTGGGGCGCACGGCGACGGGGCACTCCAAATCCGACTCGCCCGCCTTGGTCACCCACGCCACCTCCGGGGCGAAGCCTTCAATGTGGTCCTTCTCCCGCTCGAGGCAGTTCTTGGAGACGAACATGGGGAAGTAGCACTCCTCTACCCCCATCGCATCAATCCGCTCCGTGAAGAACCGCTGGATCTGCTTCCACACAAAAAACGCCCACGGGCGAATAATGTAACACCCTGAGACGTCATAGTACTCGATCATTTCCGCCTTGGAGATCACCTCGGTGTACCAGGCAGAGAAATTCGTCTCACGCTTGTTCTGGATGCCCAACAGAGTGAGAGTGGTCTCCCCGGCCGCGGCTGCTTCCGCCTTGGGCTTTGGCGCCGCGGCCGCCTTCTTCGCAACGGGGTCTGCGTGCTTCGCCGCCGGCGCCGGCGCCGCTGCCGCTGCCCCGGTGAAGGTATGCGCCAGATGGGGGTACTGGAGGTGCTGGAGGTACGCCAGCAGCTCGGAGGGCTTCACGGCCACCTTGTCCTCCTCCGACCACAGCGTCATCGCGAGAGTGCCGGGGGCCTGCAGGAGCTTTTGATCAATGATCAGCTTCACCTGCTGGGCCGCCTCCCCGGTGAGGGCGGCGAGGGCGAATGGGCTGAGGGCGTGTTGAGGAATACCGGGAAACTTCCTAGCGACGAGGTCCGCCGAGGCCATCCGCAGATCTTTGGTGGCCGCGGCCTTCTGGATCTCCTTCATGTCCGTGGCCGTGGAGGACAGAGCAGTGACCATCACGAGCTCATCCTTCTTGCTTTTGAGGAACAGGCTCTTGGTGGCGGCAGCGGCGGCATCCGCAGCGGGAAAGATCAAGTGGCAAGCAGAGAGGATCTCCTGGATGGTCGCTTGTGCGGCAGACATTCGAAGGACTGAAGCAGACGACGTAGGGGGAGGAAGGGGGGGGGGAGTGTATATGTCTGGGTAGAAGAAGAAGAAGAAGAGGAGGGGAGGGGAGGAAAAAAAAAGAAGAAGGGGGGGAAGCGAATACAAGTAAAAGAAAGCAAGACAACTTTCTTTTTCTTTATCTATTCCCTGCACGGGAAGGGCAGGATGGGAGATGTATCATTTCGCCGTTTCGCTGTTGTGGTTTGTTTGTTTTTTGTTGTTGTTTGTTTGTTTTAAACTTCAGTTTTGTTGTTGTTGCTGTTTTAATGTTCTTCTGATAACGGGGGAATACGGCTCGCCTCTGAGGGCTGCACCGTCGGCTCAAGAGGAGGGGAGGGGGGGGCATAGAACAAAATTTACAAAACAAAAAATAAAGACCCAAAGTCCTTCACGTCATCCGCGTGTAGACAGTTTTTTTTTTATATGTTATTGGTATTCGTAGGGATTTGGTGTGCGTGCGTGTGTGTGGGGAGAGCTCGTCTCGCTGTTTCCCTTGTGTCCTCTCTCTCTCTCTCTCTCTTGAGCATTTGTGCAGTTGTGGTTACTACTGTACGAAGCGGAAGGTTGCGTTGGTGGCCAAACGCTCGACCTCCTCCAGCTTTCGCTTCCCGTAGTTCAGGCGCCACTCCACGGCATCTAACTTTCTGCCCGGCAGCGCGGCGCCTTCATCGAATTTTTCTCGAATGTGTGCCGTTAGATTTGCCCGTGAGGTCTCATCTTGAATCCGGCTGGCAGCGTGTAAGAAGCGGCGATACTGCCCGAGGACCTCCAGCTGCACCCCGCTGTACCTACCGCTCCCACGGGAATTACGCTTCCGCTGCTCCTCTTTTTGCTTTTGCTGCTGCTTCTGCTGCCGTTGGCGTTCCCATGCTTCTCGGTTGAGTTCGCCGTTCCCTCTCGTGGTGGTTGGCATTGCCGTTTGTGGAGGAAGGTGCTCGTGGGGAGGAGGATCAACGTTCTGCGCCATTTCGGATGCCGTGGCGCGTACGCGTGGTAGGAGGGACATGACTCCCAGATTGCCCACATGATTGCTCACCGCGCTGCCGTCGGTCCAGGCGGGGTAGTGCTCCAGCGACCGCCAGCCCTCGCCCACCTCGGGTTTGAACGGTTTCGACTCGCCTTCCGCTCTGCTCGACCACAAAGAGGGGGAAGAAGAAAATGAAGATGATGGAACAGACGATCGGGCGGATGGGTGCGGTGCAGCAGCTTGATAGGCCAGGGGCCTGGAGGAGGAGGAGGACGGGGGATCAGGATCCCTGGCACCGAGTTGATGCGCAGTAGTACTAGGGAAGCTAGGCGGAGGCGATCCAGGCGCTGCGTTATGGTGATGCCGCTGAGCTTCGTTGAGGGAGGCGCTCTGGAGAGCGAGCGGTGCGAGATACGCACGCACCGTCGTCCATTGGTTGGGCAGCCCAGAGGGCACAGAAGTTAAATTGTTTCGTGTGGGGCCAATAGAAGGGGAGAAGCGTATCCGCAGCTGCAGGTGGGAGACGGAAATAATGGCAGAGGTGGGCGGCATCGGTTTAAAAAAGGGGAAAGGGTAGGGATAGAGAGAGAGATCCGCCCAAAGTCTTTCTCAGTGGCGAGAGGATATGGATTTGCTGGTGTGTGTGTGTGTGTGTGTGTTGTTTTCTTATCTTGTTGTTTGTTTGGTTGTTGTTGTTGTTGTTTTTTTACTAGCACGATATTGCGTTCGTGTTCAGCCGCAGCGGGGATGCGGATTCCATGTGGAGGCACAGGGATAATAAGTTTTGGACAAGGAAGAAAAGAGGGAGAGAGAGAGAAAGGGAAACTGAAACAGAAGAACAACGGAAGCAGCACGAAGGCAATGCAGAAGACCCCCCCCCCCCTCCTAGGGCATTCTCAGTCCATCCGACTCTCCTACGTCCGGTTCGGTTTGCAGAGGTGTTTTTTTTAATCGTAAGGATTCCAAATATATATATATATATATATATAGGTGTGAGGTGAGTAAGTGCGTCTGCTTCTGAACTATAATAAAGGAACAACACGATAAATCCACCTCTAATCCAATCCATCTCTGATCTCACTGAAGTCATCCTCCCCCTCTGCGTCAGGCATGGAGCTCCCGTCCACACGCGGACCATCCCTCCGCCCTCCTTCTTTCTCCTCCCGTAGTCGCTGCCATTGAGCGGCACGGAGGGCAGGGGAGGGGTACCGCCCGACAGAAATCAGGGACAGCTCTGGGCAGAGCGCCAGGCACCAGCACGTCATTGTTCGAGTGGCGTCAGAAGACGGACCAGGGGCTGTCACGGCCTCCATCTTCCACTCGTGTACGGCGGGGAGCAAAAAATTCATTTCCTCCTGCAGGCTCACCAGCCGTATCGCCACGACGATTCGATGACTTCGGGCCCCTCCTCTCCCTTCGTCTTCCTTGTGCTCCCGACACGCGTACCGAAAGAGCTTCTGCAGATGCACATCGATGGCGTCTCGCCGTCGATGGCTGTGATGCCCCTCATCGTACAGTCGTAGCGGCCCTAATCGCTCCGCGAGCGTTGACCACGGCAACAGGAATAGAAGCACGGGAGGAGGAGAGGGAGGCGATGGGGGAGACCGCACCGCCGCCGCCGCCGCCGCCTCCCTCTCCTCCTCTTCCTTCAGCACCGCATCGCAGAGTTCCACCGCGGTTTGAATGGCGCCAACGGAGGATATCCAGTAGCACGTACGCCCTCCTCTGACATGTTCGGCCGCCTGCTCCGTCGCGAATGACCCAGCAGGAGCCGTTCCACTCTTATCGTCCCTCTCTCGGGGGGTGTGGGGGTCGCCCAGCAGCTCCAGGAGGCCCTCTATAAAGGCGGCGTAGCTGCTGTCCGAGCCATACAGCATACCAACGCTAGCAGGCGGGGAAAAAATTCGGTACGTTGGTTCTTCGGTGGTGACGTGTGTGCCAGGTTGATCCTTTTCTAATGGAAGTGGAGGCGGGCGGCGGCGGTGGAAGCGGTACTGCGATCCGTCGCACAACAGCTCTCCTATCCCGAGAGAAGAAAACGCATCGGGAAGAGTTATCGGTATCGTATTCCATGTCTCCGCTGGGACGAAATGCTGCAGCGCCTGGAGCAGCGATGCGCACCGGTGATCAGCCCCACCCATCGCCTCCTCCCTCGAGGAGGGACCATAATCCCCGAACCCTCCACCGACGCGAGGAGGAGCAGCAGCGAGTACCAGCGCGGCGTGCTGGCGATACAGCAGTAGCACCAGCAGCACCAGCTTGAAGACAGCGCCGTCGACCATCTGCTGCTCCTCTACAATCGAGGCGCCAATGTTGGGGTTGAATTTGTTCTCGTCGTTCCATTCGTCTTCTTCCTTGCTGTCCGTCCTTCTCATGACGGTGCGGTGGCTGGCGCATAGAGCCGCATCCGCTACGTCGCGCAGTACATATGCCGGTGGAACCGCAGCAACGAGTCGGCGGAAAGGGCTAAGGGCTCGCTCCATCGCTTCTTTATTGGCCTGTAGCGCGTCTTCTTCTTCTTCTGCCTCTCTGCTGCACCGCCACGGTGACGGCCGCGCTTCATGGCTCCCACTTGGCTTCCCTTCCGCCTCTGCCCCCCGTCCACCCCAGGAGAGGTAGATAGAGAACACCAGTCCTTGCACCGCCGCCAGCCGAACGCCCTCCAGCACCCTCCCCAGCGGAGCAGTGAGCGGGGCGGCGATCAGCTGCCGCACCTCCCGCCAAACAACGAAGCCGCCACCATGGACAGAAGCGGAGGGGGATCCCGCCGCCACACAGGTGCGGCCCATTGCACCACTTTCAGAAGGATGGCACCCAAGGAGGTCTCCAAGCCGCTCCACCAGTTCCGAGAGTTGATCTGCGGCTGTTTGTCCGTCCACGGAGTCGTACCAGCAGTGGTGGTAGCGGAGGTGATGCCCCCGCTGCGCTCTGGCCGCCATCATACCCATAGAGGACGACGGAAAAATGCGTCCCTCTTCCATCTTGTTTTGATGTATTCTTCTCTCAGAACACTCTCCTCCTCCTCCCCCTGGCGTGGTGTGGCACGGCGAGGGAAGCACTCCTGGCAGATGCTCTTGCGCTGGGTGCCCGTCCAACGCATCCTCCATGGTGTAAAACTGCTGCAACGCTGGCTCTATGAGACGATAGGCCGCATTTCGCAAGAGTCGAACGCCCTCGTCCTCCGCATCCTTCGTCGCATGCAATACAAAAGGATGAAACTCCTTCTCGTGTGCCGCTCGATCCCTTGAATTCGCCTCCGCAACAGCACCGCGTGTCGCTGCATTTGCTGCAACTTCTTTGTCGCCTACCAGGCGTGCGGAGGAGGGGCCTGCACGAATGCTCACCGCTCCTTCGGCGATGGGGCGGTCTCTCGTCGTAGGGATTTCCATCGCGGGTCGTGCCGACGTGTCTTCCACAGAGGCCTCGGTAGAAGCAGCGGTGTTCGAAACCGTTGCACGCGTCTGAGTCGCTGCTTCGGATGGCGGTGGCGGCGGCTGTGCGGTGGGCGGCTCCTTGCCGGCGGCCGTCCAGCGGCCGGCGGCATACCCGGCTTCTAGCACTGTGCGATAACCAGAAACGAGGCCTACGCCGATGGATGGTCTTGTACTTGGCCGGCTATCGGCGGTACGCATCGTGGAGAGGAAGTGGTCCTGCTCCACGCTCCTCTGCTTCTCCTGCATCAGGCGGCGCACCAGCCACCGGGCCACCCCACGGCACTGCCACACCGTCGCCTTTAGGGATGAGAGGGTTCCACCTGGATCCCTCTCCACTCCGAGCCACGTGGCGGACAGGGCCTCGCAATGCTGGGCCGTTGCAGGTCTCCCGGTCTCCCCTTCTTGCACGTGTGCCACTGCCGAATGAAGCGAAGGACGCACGTCAACTCTCTCTCTCGGTGGTACGGAGGCGGCGCTCGCGCCTGCCGGGGGAAAGTAGTACCACTCCAGGGCGGAGACGAGCGCCTCGTCTCCTGCGGTGTTCTTCTTGGAGGATGCGGGGCTGGAAGAACGCGGGGTGCGGGTACCCTCCGGAGCCGCCTCTGCATGTTCCAAGGAGGGCGGCGGCGTGAAGGTGAGGGTTTCGTACTCGCGGAGCAGCGTGTGAAGGGCATCCGCTAGGCGCTTCACCGCGTGAACACGTGGGCTGTGCGCCATCAACGCAAAGGCCTCCTGCGGGTACACCTGCCTCACGCGGCTCGGATCGGCATCGCTCCCTTCGGGATGCGTGTGCGATGACGGTTGCGTGTGCGTGTGAGGCAGCAGCGGCTCCCAGCAGCCTGTAGTCGCATCAAGGCGGTACGTCGTTGGGGCGAGGAGCGTGCAGCGGGCGGTGTGGCCTGCCAGTTGCTGCAGTGAAGACACGGACTCCCCCAGTACACGAATCAGCGCCGTCAAGGGCAGCCGCACCGCTGGACGAGCAGGGATGAGGCGGTGGTCTTGCTCTGTTAGAATCTCCTTCGCCACCTTTGTTTTTTTCACCGCTGGTGCTCCGCCGTGTGCGTCGTACGCTCGTGTGGGGAGAGCGGTAAAGAACCGTAGCAGGGGAAGGATCAGGCCCAGTCGCGGGTCGCGGTGAAAACGATCCAACGAGTCCACCACGTCGTCCTCCTCCTCCTTCTCCTTCTGTGGTCTTGGGCCGCTTTCTTCTTTGGCTGCTATCGCCACCCTTCCCTCCTCGCCACGCGGCGACTGTGGGCGAGCTGTGGCGGTGATGGCCTCTAGTATGGGGTCCACATACACCACGTAGTCCTCACCCATTTCACATGGGACGCCCGTCTCCGTCTTCCCATTGCCGTTAACCCGATGCAGGCGCGGCGCAGCGCTAAGATCTACAAGAAACCTTCTCCACGCCTCGAGCGAGGTAATCACTACGGGGGCAACGGCCACCAAATCCCGCTGCAGCGGCGGCAAAGAGCCCGCACCTCGAAGCGCTCGGCGGAGCACCGGGGAAAAGAGCAAGGGATGGTATGGAGAAGCCGCAGCAGCAGCCATTTGTGGCGCTGCCGGAGCGGCTGTGAACCGTTTCCACCAGAGGGGCTGGCTCATCTCTACAGGGAGCCGCAGTAGACGTCTCTTGGGCAACACGGCCGGCGGTGGGGGTTGGCGAGGGTCCGTACTGCTGCACTCCTCCTGAGCCGGGCAAGCGATGGGCGTGGGCATACAGGATGACAGCCAGCGCTCCATCAGTTCCTGCCCCACCAAGCTCCACACGGCTTCGTCTACAGCCGCATCACGAGAGCCCATCCTTCGGCGTCTCCGGCTATCGATCGCCCACGTGGATGAGAGAGCTCCTGCTTGTTCATCCACGTTGCTCTCGGCCCGTGTAGTCCGGTGGTGGCTGTGGGCTTGCTGCTGCTGTGCCTGCGCCAGTGCAGGGAGGACAAGTTTCTGAAGCAGCATAGGCGTCACCACAGACAGATCCAGCGCAGGTGGCGGCGGCGGGTCGGCAACGACACGCTCCCCTGCGTCGGCGGGGCCGGGGGCGGGAGTGGAGGCGTCCAGAACGTGGTGTACATACGCTGTTCCCCAATTTTCTAATCGGAGCTCTGCTGGAAGCGCTCTTCTTCGGGAGGCTGTGTTGTTCGACGCCACCTCCTGTTCCTCACCCTCCGTCTCCTCCCTCTCAAGGGCCCACAGCCATTCAAAGACAACATCCAGATGAGGGACGATCTGTGGATGTGGAGGTTGAACCACCTGAAAAAGTGCATCGCGGCAGGTGAGGCGGCGAGACCGAGCAGCAGCACAAGAGCAATAGGTGGTAGAGGGTGTGAACACTCCGAGTAGCCCCATCAAGGGTTGCAACACAGCATGCATCGCTGGAGCGCGCAGGTCCTCCTTCACCGCATAAAGCTGCTGTCCATCATCATCATCAGCCTGGCCTTCTCCCCGCTCCTCGTCGTGCGGTGGTAACGCAGGAGCGGGGTGGTGGAGGGGAGGCGTGTTCCACGGGACGTGGAGCGCCTCCGCCTCCAGGGCCCGCTCCGAGTGCATAGCGAACCCTTCAGCAGGGCCAAGGCGCCCCTTTTCGTGTGTTTGTGCCGTACTGGGCAGGCGACGCTCCTGCCAATGGACTTGTAATTGCCTTCGCCGCCCGTATTCCGACCACCAAGTCATCGCATCCATTCGCGGTGGGCAGCAGGGGCGTCGGCCACCCGGGGTGTTCGCAGCGGTGGAGGTGGTGGGGCCGAGGGTGCGAAGGACGGCAATCGATAATAGAGGGTGAAGGCGATTGTTTGCGGACCGTTGGGGCAGCGGAACCGGCGGCGCGGCTTTTGTTTGTGTCTGGCCTCGCGAAGGCGTTTCCGGCCCGATAGTCCTACCCCCTCCTCGACACAGTGCATGAAGCAGGGCTACGAGATCCATCTCCAGCGTGGAGGTGGGTCCTTCATCATCATCATCATCGGTGTTCGAGCCGGTACCTTCCCATCGGCTGTCGTCTGCAGGTTTTTGGTAGAGGAGATGATGATGGTGTCGGCGCACACGAACGAGTGCGCTTCGGACGGCGGTGGAGAAACTGTTCAGCGTGTACGTCGTCGCAATCTGAGAGTGCCCGTAGAGATCACGAGGGGCGGCAGCGCCAGCCGGCGGCCCACTCACCTTCCTCTTCGCCGTCGGCAGCGCCTCTTTATGGGATGCCCCAGGACTTGGGCAAGCGAGGCGCCTGCCGCCGCTGCACCATCTCCATACACACCGCCCCAGCATCTGTGCTGCAGATAGGAGGAGGGAGGGGGGGTCTCGTGGCTAACTCACCACACCACCAACGAAATCGAACGGTACAAAGGAAAAAAAAAGAAGAAGAAGAAGAAGAAGAAAAGAAAAGAAAAGAAGAGGAGGGGAGAAGGACTGTGTAAGACTCTCCGCCCCATTCAATGCATTTCATTCGCTGCGTAGGAGCGGTCGAAACGACTGTCTCTGGTACATTTCAAGCGATGATGGATTATGGATGGTGGATGGCGAAAATAATATATATATATGAATACTAACTCCCTTGCTATAAGATGTAATAGCAATACACGAAGACAAAGAGAAGTACAAGGCCAAGGCGTAATTATTGAACATAGAAGGCTATTGTACATCATTTCATCCATCATGTCCATGCTATTGACAAGAATTAAACTATCAAGTCCAATGTCTAATTATAGTTACATACGACAATGCAAAGGTCCACCACTTTTCATCCCTGTGGAAGACCTTCCTTCTCCCATGATATCGATATATATATCTATATATATAGTTAGTTAGTTATAGATATATAAACTTGCGCACGGGAGAAAGCAATCTGAAGAAGAAGGGAAAGAGGAGCCATCCGTAAAGCATTCGCCAGTCTCGGACAAGTCCATTCTTCAATATATATCTATATGAAATCATATTTATAGTGTATGTGCGTTCGTATGCGAGACAACTTTCATCTCTATTATTGTGTTCTAGAGTCTTACCGAGGATACAACTCGTTGGATAAAGAACACGTGGGTGATTTTTTTTGTTGTTGTTTTTTGTTGTTGTTGTTGTGTTTTTTTTTTTTCTTTTGGTGTTTGTAGATATTGAGGGATGGGCTACTACTGTCCGTCAGTTGGCGCCGCGCCACCAACAGTCGGATAGGAATAGCCACGTCGTTAGGAGGTGGTAATGAAGATGGAAGGAAGCAGGTGGTTGCTGCTTGTTATTTGTCTCTCTCTCTCTCTCTCTCTCTCTCTCTCTCTCTCTATTATTATTATTATTATTATTATTATTGTTATTCTTTCTTTCAAAACAAGTGAGAGCACGATAAGTACGAATGGTTCATGGTGGTATTTCCCATATTGAATGTGTTACATTACTTTTTGTGTGTGTGTGTCATTCACGGCGTCCCCGGCAGGCAGGCAGGCTGGGTCCGCCCAAAGACCCTGCAGAGGGCGTTGCCCAGATTCACTCAAACGGATCGGCAGGACCTCATCTCATCTTTACTCCTCTGCATGGTCTCGATGGTGACCGACGCATCCTTTGGACAGGCTTCGGTCGTCATGTCACACATCGTTTTGTTCCGTGGTACCCCCCAACCCTCTCCTCTCTCTGACCTGTGCTGTGGCTTCAAGACGACCGCGTCTAAATGCACACAGGGGCAATCCGTGGCCAGACCGCACTCTGGCGCGGCGTGCTGGCCACAGACCTTCGTCGTGGTCGCTAACTGGTACCTTTTTTCTGTCTGGATGTTTCAAATTTGCCACTCGTTTCGATTTTCCTCTCTTCTCTAGGTGCACATCCACGGCAGTGAGGATAGGGAGAGGTACGTTCAGGCGCCTTAATTCTTCGATCCGCTCGTCCTGTTCCTCTTCGGTGAGAGCATTGCTAATGCTGTTCAACCGTCTCCACAGGCTCTTGTCCTCTGGTAGCGTAAAGCCCTCCACACTCGTCTTCTCCAGACATAGGGCCGGTGTGTATATCACCACCTTTTTCATGTGTGGCTCGTGCTCGTCCGACACGATGTCTACACACAATAATAGTGAAAGCAACCACCAAAAGTATGGTACCTTCTCCTCGCAATCCTTGAGCAGGTTATGATTCTTGTTGCGTTGGCCATCATCATTCTCTGGGGTGGGCACATTCAGCAGCACATCCTTCAGAGAATCCACTTTATCTTGATAGTGATCACGTGGATGCATGAGCCTCGCCCTCAACATTGTTGGCGCTTCAACAAACCATTCGTAGGGCGCGTCTCGGATCCACATGGAGAACGGAGCTCTTCTTCGGTGGTTGGTCTTCCAACCGCCCCTCTCGTCTCGAGCAATGTGTCCCTTTCGCAGCGCATTTGCCTTCAAGGCAAAGAAAACAGAGCTTTTGCGTTCGACGATGTACCTTTTACCTTTTTCCCTCCCCGCCACCGGATAACACCACTCGGATCCACTCGATACGTGATAGGTTCCCTCATCGGGCCTAGCATAGGAGGCGGAGAAATTGCATTATATAATTATATATATACTTTGGTTCTTATTCACCCGCCGCCGCTATATTTTTGCACGCAAACGCACTTTCAGGAGAAGTAAATAAAATAAAAAGCGAGAGCAGAACATACGGAGAGGAGGAGAGAAGAACCACAAATCTTCAGTGCGCTTCACTATAGCATCATAGCACTACGGTCAACTGTCAACTCAGAGAGACCACAGAGACAAAGAAGCGGAGGGTCGTCATCGTCATCGTCGTCGTCGTACAGAAATAAATATAGATGTTATAAAGTACTATTATAGTAAAGTAAATCAAAGGCGTATATATATATTTGTTGTGTGGCGAATCAGAAGGGAAAAGGCTCAGAACCCCTTCCTCCTCCTCCCCCGCCCGACCCCATAGACCTCACATCCATCAAGGCCGGTTCTAAACTTCTCCCTCTACGTCTGCATCCGAAGGAATAAACGGACGAACGAAGAAGGAAAAGGAAATGGAAAAGGAGAGAAGCGAAGGGAATAGGTGAAAGCGTTTCTACAACACGTCGAATGGCCCAGAAAGGAGCGCATTAATGTATTTAGGCATTGACACACACAGAGATGTCTACCAATGACACTTAGAGAGAGAGAGAGAGAGAGATGCGCAAAGAACAGATATATATGCTCACTCGCGACAACTCTGTGGCACTTCCATTTCATCTATTCTCTCTATTATTTTCGTTCTTGTTGTTGTTGTTGTTGTATGGTCTATCCTTTCGCTTGCTGAGACAAATACGAATCATAGTAGTGGGCCTCTTTGCCTTGTTTTTTTTTCTTTTTTTCTTTTCTTGTTGTTCGACTTCATCTTCCTAGGCCGGAAACTCTTGCCGGACCCAACGCCGGGCTAACGCCTCGCCTTGGGAGGGATCGTACGATAGCGACCCTTGTAGTAGCTGTAAGGGCTGCTCCTTGTACTCGTTGAGGTACGGTGCGGGGGTCGTGCTGACGACCTTGCCCCTCACCGCATCAACGATCACCAGCAGGTTGAGGTGGATCTGCATATATAGACAGAGGCCTCCCGTGCAGCGTCGTGCGTGTTCCCCCACGACTTCTTCCGCATAGAAGAGGGTCTCGCTGCTCCCATGCACGATACACCGAAGCCCCGCGCCGTCCTCTATCCACTCTGTGCAGTGGAGACACTGAAGAGGCAGCATCGTTTCTGTCACCTCCGTCTCTCCCCCGCCCAACAGAGCAAACCCAGGCGATATCTGTGGATACCGAGTGTGGCGCACTTGCCCCTTCCACGCTGGGAGTCGGCTATACAAGCCCGCGATAAGATTTTCGTATGCCAGCGGTAGGTGCAGCAGGTCATGCACCACGTGCCAGCACCACGCCTGTGGCCCAAAGCGCCCTGTCGCGCTTGACAAAAAGGGTGGAGGCATCGGTGCCTCTCCCCCCGAGGGAGGTGTCGAGGTACGGAGAAGAGCAGCTCCACCCATCTCCTCTACCGGCGCCTTCAGCGGATCGACGACTGGCAGCAGAAGGAAGGGGGTGGGCCAGCGCTGCGATGGCGTCGAATGGCACCTCTTTGGCGCTCCAGAGCCTGAGTCTGTTGCCGCCCACCATTCCAGTCGCCTCTGCACTGCTGCGAACACCCCGTCTGTGGAGGGTAGCGTGGTGTCTGACGCCCCGTAGGAGAGAGGTGGTGGTGGCAGAAGAAAAGCAATCATCCGTACCACCGCTGCGGCGAGTGGGGCGGCATCGAGGCCTGAGAGCCCCTCGTGCTGCAGCGCACAGAAGTGAAGATCGGCGGCGGCGGCCCGCGTCAGCACGTCGTGGGCCACGCGCGTCGAAGGCCACAAGATGGACAGCACCAGCACTTCCGACGTGCTGGCAGCTGCTGTGGCACCGGCCTCCAGCGGGCTGGGGAGGAGGAGGTTCGTTGCATCGGCTACTAGGGTAGCGAGCGGGTCGGCGCCGGAGGGAATAAGAAGGAGGCGGAGAAGGGTGAGGCACCCGAGGGACCCCCAAAGCGCCACCAATGGCCCACTGATGGAAGATGCAGTGGTGGATCCAGCGGTGGCTTCGGCACCTTCTTCTCCCGCGGCAACGGCGTTGCCCCGACGGCTGCTGCCCGGAGAACGAAGTGCTGTCGCTCGCTGCTCGACGAGCGCCAATGCGTCCAGCACCGTCCGGTACACCACGCCGTCCTTTCTGTTTTTTTTCGTTCCGCCACCCTCCTCCTCCTCCTCGTGTGGCGATGGAAGGGGGGAAAGCAATCGGGCGGCGTAGAAAGCGATATGGGTCGCCGCCGTCCAGCGCCATGTCTTACCACCTTCCGGTGGGTCCTCGTCGCGCGGGTGGCGGGGAGAAGGGCAGCAGCAGCAGCCGTCGTCGTCCTCGTCGTCCTCGAGAAGAACAGCTAGTATCAGCAACGCGAAGAGCTCCTCTCCGCGAGCGAACTCTGCGCGGAGTGCCGCGGCATGCCGCTGCATCGCCTCACGCTGGGCGGACAGCGCTACCAGCAGAGAGATGATCATCTGCAGTTGCACCACACGGATCCGCCCGCCCAACTTGACAAGCTCGAGTTCTAGCTGCAGGTTGGCCACCACCGCTCGAATCCCCTCGGCCCATTCGGCTCGACACATCGCGTCTTGGACGTCGCTTTCAGGGTTGGTGCTGCTGCCAGCCGGGGAGGCGGAGGGCTCTGTGGCCCCCAACAGCGAAGGGGTGGCGTCCATCTCCCCCGCCGCGCGGATTCGAGCGCCACCGCCACCATTATCCCCTCGCTGCTGTGCGGCTGCCGGTGCCATCCTCATCCAGCCGCCCGCGCGCAGCACCTCCGCAAGGCAGCTGGTGCAGCCCGCCTGTTGCAGAAGAGCTCGTGGGGATCCAGGCCCCGACCGCCGCACCAACAGTTCACGCAGCGCCGGTAGGACGAAGGCACTGCCGCTGTCTTCCTCCGCGTTCGTTGCCGCAGGGCGGCGTGGATTTCGCCAGGACAGCAGCCGAGCTCCAGGATCGGCATCGCGATGCGCGGTGGTCTCCTCGTTGCCCAGATCCTCTCCCGCCTCGATCGCTGTCGGCATGTCCTGATATTTTTGAGGGAGCGGCACGGCGATATTCCAGGAGGAACGGCACCCCGGGCAGAAGTGCGCGGCCGTACTTCTGCTCCCCGCCCCGCCGTGTGTGCCCAGGAACCTATCCCAGCAGGTTCGATGCACCGCATGCCCACAGGAATGAAGTTGCGTGTGCCGGCCAGCACCACCCCGAGCCCGAGGGGTTGTTTCGGGGGCACGGCTCTGCGACTTCTCCTCCTCATGGTCCCCTTCGCCACCCTCCACAGCGCCGTGACGGTTGCAGCAGCGCCGACCTGGAACCCGATGCCCCATCACAGATAACACATTGGACGGGCGTCCACCCACCAGCAGCAGCACGGTCTCCGGGGTGGGCAGGCGGCAGACACAGCACTCCAGGGATGACATCCCATGCACAAGGAAGTCGATACAGCGGGCTCGTAGCGCACACGGACCAAGCTCCCGCTCTAGACGAGAAGCCTTTACCGAAGCTCCCCGCGCCTCGTCATCGCCCGCCGCCTCGGACGCGGGGCCCGCGTCATTTGTGATCCCCTTCCGAGACCGAAACTTCCTGAGCAGCTCGGCCTGGCGCCTCTTGAGGCGCTCGCGTCGACCCTCCTCCTCCAACACATTGTGGTGAGGGGGCGGCGGCGGTGCCCCCTCCGCGGTACGACTGTGAATCCAGTCCAGGGTGCTCCTCACCCCATCCTCGTCCTTCTCCCATCCGCCGGAAGGCACATGCTTCGCATTCGTATGTGTGTTGTGTTGTTCTTCGGCATCCTGGATATCATCGTGCACGCCGCCGGTGGCCTGCAGAATAGCGTGCAGCATGACCGCAAAACTAAACCGATCCTTGTCTGGGTGTCGGCAGAAATATGCATAGAGATCCCGCAGGAGATCCCTCATCGCGCGTAGAGGAGGAGGCGGACCGCTTCCGCCTGCTCCCTTGCTGCTGCTACTCGTGTCAGGGATGTAGCGCGTCAGCATATCGGCCAAGGTGCAGTGCAGTACGTCGTCCGGCGACGCCTCCTTCGATAGAGATCGCCACACCTTGGGGGCGGCTTCTTTAACATCCGTCTCGACCACATCCTTCGGCGTCTTGGTTTCGGCCTCCATCAGCGGGCTGGTGTCTGTTGAGGTGGGCTGGACTTGGACGAGGCTGTACATCTCTAGCGGCAGCAGGTCCGCCACGCCTTCCAGCGCGTAGGTCCCTTCCGACCAGACGTGGGCCGCTAGATAGGCGCTCACTCGCCCCCAGTCCACCGCGTTGTCGCCATCCTCCGGGGGGACCACTCGCTCCCCAGCCCGGCGCCGGTCTTTGTTGTGGAGCGTTTTGGACAGGAGTGCGGCGTCCTTCACGCAGAGGTACAGCAGCTGCACGCCGTGTAGAAACGCTGGCGTGGGCTGGGGCTGACGAAGCGGTTCCTTGGTGTCGCTCGGTTCGTCCCCGTTCATGTTTCTGTCGCCATGATTCAAGAAATGCCTTAGGAATTGGATAAAGCCATTGAGATCCTGCGGCGCCAACCGCGTTGCCGCCCGCTGCTCTGACCTCCTCTCGTCCTCATCCCTCGAACGCGTATCCCCCAACTGCTCTCCTGCTGTTTCGTCCTCGTCTGGCGGGGTAGAGCAAGCGGAAGCTGGTGACGCTGACTTGCCCTTCTCCACTTCCTCTTCCCCTACCTGGTGGGGTGGGGAAACTCTTGTGGATCTGGTTCGTTCTGCAGCGGCACGCTCCCTCTCGGCGGCCTCCCACTCCCGCATCTCTATCGCGAAGCGTGTGACTTCGAACAAGCACATCTGCAGCACGGCGGGGGTGTGCAGTAGATCCCGTGCACAGGAGCGCCACGACGGTGTTGTTGATACTTCCAAGGCGCAGCGGAACGCCACCGGGGGAACTCGCGCTTCCCGCAGCCGAAGGACGGATGCTCCGCCCTCCTTCTCCCGTTCCTCTGCTCCTTCCTGCTGCGCCTCGTGCTGTCGTGCCGCCGCGGCGCTTCGGCGGGCCTCCGCGTCCCGGTTCACGAGGCTGCAGTACGCGTCGAAGGTCTTCTCCAGGTCTCTGTTTCGCAAGGACAGGTGATAGGGCTGGACCCACTCCTCCCACGCCTCCAGGCTCTTCACACACCAATAGCTGCTCGTCCCGCCGGCCGGGCAGGCGACAGCCTCCACCGCGGCCGCGTGGCCAACGTCCCGGTCCTCCTCGAGTACATTCAGGCCGTAGTAGTCCGCATGCCGCTCGAGCTCCTCATGCAGCGCAGACCGCTTCTGCGGTCCGGAAGAAAGGGTATTCGCTACGATGGTGCGCCAGTGCGCCGCGCGACCCTCGGTGAAAAAGCCGGAAGAAAACTCATTGAGGAGCACCGCCCCCACGAGCCACAGGAACCCTTGGCGCTGTACCTCTTGAGCAGCAGTTTGATCCGACGACGGCGGTGCTTCCGTCTCCGTCTTCTTCTTCTTTTGGTAGGTCTGCTGGCAGAAGCGCTCAAAAAGGCGAATAGAGAAGTCTTCTGCTGGGTACACCGCACTGAGGATCTGCAGCAGCATCAGCTCCTCCTCCCCTTGTGCCCATGCGTTCTTGACCTCCAGCTGCGTGCACAGGCCACGCCACTCTCCCGCATCCACCTGCGTCGCCCACACAAACTTTACCGCGACGGCATCGAAGAGGAGATCCAGCTCTGCCCTGGGCTTGGTGCTCAGGAACGGGATGGCTGGAGGGAACGCTGTCTTCATGGAGGTCTGCACCGTGATGTCGTCCCACTCACGGAACGAGAGGCGCCAGAAGGGATTGGGGTACTCGTCGTCATCCTTTCCGTTCCGTTCTTCTTCCTCCGCCCGTGCGACGAGCCACCAGAGAAGGTTATCGACGAGAAAAATAGGGAAAAAACTCAGCGGGACGAGCGGATGCGCACAACCGCCGCGGCGAATGTCGTAGGCGAAGACCGCAGCCGAGCTTGACGACGGCGTATTGGTACGGGCAGGCAGCAGAACGGGAGCAAGGTGCGTGGCCGTAAGCAACGCCTCCATTTCTTCTTCCACATCCCCATCGCCGCGCACGATGGGGTCAATTCTCTGAAGCCATTCCGTCACGGAAGGAGCGAAGCGATGCTTCAGCAGCAGTGTGTAATGCTGCAGCATCCATCGCCAAAGTTCAGAAAAAAATTCTGTCATGTACATCTCCGCACTGCTGAACACCCACTGCGGCGTGTCCGTGGCGGCACGGGTCAGCCCCAAGAGAGGCGTCTCATCGGCGCCGAGCTTCATCATTCTCCGTAGGAAAGCAAAGGCGGGAGAATAGGGGGAAGGGCAATGGACCGCATCTAGCTCTCGCGATTTGGAGAGGCCTTCGATCCATGGGCCGGATGTGAGCTTCACAGCGATCTTATCGAGGTGCTCCGACAGACGACGTCCACCATCTTGGGCATCCTTATCCTTCTTTGCATGCCCAGTGGGATCTTCTTTATGGATCTGGTGCGGTTCGGTGTCGGTACGGCCTTCGCTGGGCGTTCTACCTTTATCTGCATGGCGGCGGACATCAAAGAGGTCTCGGACAGCGCCGCTAATATTACGCAATCCATCGTAAATGAGGTATGTCAAGCCAATGATCTTCGACGGGAGATGGTGACTGTTTACACTCCCGCGCAGCGTGGCAGAGATGGCGAGACCTCGCTCCAGGTATCCCACGAGTACGCAGAGGGCCCGCAGCGCCGTGCGGGACGTGCCTCCCGTGAGCGCCGTTTCTCGGGTGGTGGAGGTGCTGAGAGAGATCAGCTGCCCGGCCTCCCGTAGGCAAAAATTCAACGCCTTGTCGTCCATCTGAAATCGAATTGAAGGGGGGAGAGGGTGAAGGGGGTGTCCGTAAGAAGGAAGGAAGCGGTATTGAAGCTCATCGCGTAGCTGGAGGGTCACGGGCCGCTTCAACAGTTGGATTCTGCCTTCCACTCGCCGCCACTCTTCCTCGTCCTTCCTTTTCTCCTCCTTGTGCGGCTCCTCGGCAGCATCAGCAGCAGCAGCAGCAGCATCATCCCCCTCCTCCACCTCTTTCATGATCAGCTCTTTTACTTCCCTGCTAGCCTCCGCGACACACTCAGCTTGCGCAGCTTGTGGTTGGCCGGTGGTGCTCCCCTTCTTCTCCTTTGTGCGCTTCTCGTACGCGTGTGTTTCGGTTATTGCACTCTTCCCTCTCCACGCCGCCTTCGCCGCGGCAGCGGGGGAGTAGGTGATCCCGAACAGCATACCGCTCAGGTATCGATGCAGCTGCGTATCTGTGGGATCACGCCATCCCCCAGGTCCTTCTTCTCGGTACGGCATGGCAGTCGCAGCGCTAAGGTGCAACCCGATCCGATGGTTGCCCATAGCCTGAATGTTCCCGAGGGTATCCATCCGCAGCGGGACCTGGTGCACGTATTTCATGACGAGCGTGGAGTAGGCCAGCCGGAAGACGTTGTTGCTCAAGCACTCCATCACCCCGTGCGCCAGCAGCGACCAGCCGCTGGTTGGGGGGTTGCTGCTGGCGACTGCGCGAGAAGAAGGAACGGGCACGGAGGGTCCCTCCCGCTGAGTTGTTCCAGCTGCTTCGGACAGGGCATCCGCTGCAGCCCGATGCGGCTCTCGTTGGCGGAGTTGATAGCCCTCGTCGGCGTCCGCCCAGCGGTGGGCCGGGGACGCGGCAGCGCGGCGGTCGCGGGGGCGGCTGCGACGCCCTCGCCTGTCTTCCTGGAGCACAGGAAACTCGTCGTCGCCATTATCGCTACTTTCCTCGACATCACTGCTGCTGCTGCTGCTGCTGCTGCTGCTCCCCTCATCTTGAGTTCTTCGGATGTTTTCTTCGAGCCCACGTAGAGCGGCTCGCACCATTCGGTGGCGCTCTCTCCGGCGGTTCCGCCGTTGCTCTCTCGCCCTAGCCTCTGGGCTGTTGCCATCATTTCCTTCACTGTTGTTTGTGCTGGCGTCATCAACATAGAGCTGGGTGGAGGTTATTTTTTTCCCAAACAGCTGGTAGGTCAGCAGGAGCGCTTCCAACGCACAGCTGGGGCCGTGCCTGGCAACCTCTGAATCAATGCCGTGATGTTCCGCCCAGTCGATCGGCAGGAAGGAGGCGTCAGGCGGCACGAGCCCTGCAGCAGTCCCGTCGGCAGCGGCGGGCCACCAGGGCTCGGCCAGCGCTAGAGCAACACCGTGTCGAGCGACGCTACCCCCGCAGCGCGTTACCTCGCAGAGGTGCTGCACAAGGGGCAGCAGGTCGCAAGGGAAGACGGGCTGGAGATACGGCGAGAGCAGCTCTCCCGTCAAGCACGACGCCGGCGTCCAGCACAACGGGGTCCGGTGGAGCTTCCCGTTGCTGTGTCTCTCGCGCTGAGGGGTTTCATGTTGTCCCGCCCCGCCGCCGCCGCCGCCGCCGCCTTCCTCTTTCTGTGCGGTTGCCGCCACGGCGTTGTCGACGCCGCGACGCACCATTCGCAGCAGGCGGGCGGCAATGAACTGCACCTCTGCGCGGAGCACGGCGGATACCCAATCACGATCTCTGAGGGGGAGATGCCGCATATACCCGCCGTCGCCGAGCAGTGCCGCACGCCATGGCCGAAGCACCCCTTTCTGCCAAGGGGCGATGGCCCGAATCGCCCCGCTTTGTGGTAGAGCTCCGGCGGTTGCTTCGACGTCTCTGTCATCCTCTTCAGCCTCACCAACGGATTCTTGTCGGTGCTCCCTGCAAAAGGCTTCTGGTACCAGCGCCTCCACGTCCCCGCAGTCGCACATCCCGGACGTGCAGGCCTTGTGCCACACCTTGTGCTGCCGGCACGGGCTGTTCCAGTAGCATTGAAAGCACATGATGGAGGACTCGCTCCTGGAACAGGAGGCGCAGTGGACGACGAATTCGAGTCGCCCGTAGTGTCGACCACACACCGTTTGAGCACCTTGTGCAGTGAGCTCCGCGACAGAGGAAGAGGAGGGGGAGGCAGCCCCCGCCCCGCCTTCATCCTTCTCTGGCACCGACTTCTTGTTGTCGCCCTCTAGTAGAATTGTTTCTTCAATGCCGTCGTCCACGTCGACGTCGTGGCGGTGATGGCGATGGTCGGGGGAGGGAAGCCGCTGGGTTATCCGTTCCCCCTCCTCCACCACCTCCTCCTCCTCCTCGCTGTCCGTGAGAACCTCCACCATTTCGGTTTCATTTCTGTCCGTGCCCATCTCCACCTCCTCGTCGAGCAGGAGCGATTGGATAGTGTTCCTGAGCGAGTTTATCATGTTTTCATTGAAGGCAACGTCCAACATCCGATTGATGTCCCGGAGATCCATGGTGGAGGTGGTGGTGGTGCCCCTCTCCTCCTGCTCGCCAATGGACGACGCACGTACGCCCGCGCTGTGTGGGGAGGGAGGGAAGGGGGCCCTCCGCCTCCACTTCACCCGCCGGACGCGTATGAGATCCCCCAAGGTCTCCGTCTCCATCTCTCCGCTCGAGAGCTGTGCTGTGCAGGAGAGCGCCGCCCTCGCCAGGTGGATTGCGCGCCAATAGCGGGTGGACCCCACCCCGGCGACTTGCCCCGTGCCAACGGGCTGGGATTCGTGTTCGAAAGGGGGGTCGGACCCGAACGTCCCTGCGTCCATCGGGCGGCGAACCTCATTGCCGCCCGATGGACTCCTGTGTCGCTGTCGCTCCGCATTCATGGGGGGGAGATCGCTTGTATCGTTGTTGATGTGGCGGCCATTGTTGACGCTCCTTGGGCGCATCAAGGCGCCGTCGCTGCTGATCCGTACCAATGCCAGTTGTCGCTGCTCCACCTCACCGTCCAGCAACGCCTCCACCCCGGTCCTCGCTGCTGTCACGTCCCCTCGAGAGGAGGTGTTGGAGAGCCGGCCCGGCGGCGATCCGAGTGCTGCGGGAGAATAGGCCTGTTGCTGGAGCTGTTCGTGTGTGGCGGCCGTCGGATCAGATACGTTTGTCTGTCGTTGGCGCTTTCGCCGAAGACGCGCGTGTTGCTTCGGTTCGCCTTCTTCGTGCCCGTTCTCCATCGCCAGCGCGCAGCAGGCGGCGAGGACGATCTTCCCAAGGGCCTCGGGGTCTCGGCGGAGCTGCAGTCCACAACATCGAGCAGATCGTCCAGGGTGAACGCCGTACTGGCGCAGTAGCGTCTCGAGACGGTCCAAGGAGGGCGATTCGCCGGCTCCCGTAAGAGATGGTGCAGTGGTCGGCATAGGCGCGGCAAGGGGAGACACGCCCACACGGTGGAAGAGTAGAACCGTGTTACTGTTGAGCGGTTGCGTATACGCAACTGGAAGGGAGAAATCCAATTGCAAATAATCCGAAAAAAAAAGGAAAAAAAAGCAACTGGTTGATGTGACGTTGTTGTTGTTGTTGTTGTCTTCTTTCCAGTGCGGTTGACTTGTTCTTTTTGTTTGTTAAAGTTTTTTTTTTCCCCTCCTTCTTTCCTTCTATCCTTCGAGATGCGTGGAGCGCAAGTTAGAACCGCCGTCGCAGCTGAGATGCTCGTCTGTGTTGGGGCGGTGCTGGTAAAAAAAAAACTCCTAGGTTGCTTGCTGTGGGGGGATCCTCGGTGGTAGTTGTGTTTGTGTTTGTTGGTGTGGGGCTGTGTGATAATAATACGGATAGTCCCATTCAGATCATGGTTGACAGGATGGACAATACGCACCAGATGGGGTAGTTGTTGTTTGATTTTGTGTGTGTGTGTGTGTTATTTATTATGATTATAAAAAAAAAAGGAGTACCAGAAAGAAACAGACAATTCAAATAGATATATATAGTTGAATACATCAAGGAGGAAACACGGAGAGAGAGGGAGGGAAGGAAGAGATCACAGACACAATAGCACTTAGCCACACTCCACAGAGTTGTCTGTGCGTGCCTGCATACTATAGGATTGTGTATTACCGTCTACTCTAATAATACACTATACGATATATAGCTATTATCGTCTCTTTTGGTCCAGTGGATCGACATAATAATGATGTCATATATTGATGTATGTATTTTTATTTTTATTCTCGTGTCCTTCCGCTGTGCTACTCCACAACATGTCCCACGCCCAAACGCTCACTCGCCTTCTCTCTTTCTCTCCGCGTTGTTCTCCGCTAATGGGGGGAGGATTTACTTTCAGTGGTTGCTGCAGCTGTTGGTTTGCGTATCAGGATAATTATTTATTATTTTCTTGTTGTAGTTAAAAAAATATCTTCTTTTTTTTTGTTGATTCTTTTTCTTCTGGCTCGCTACTTCGCTTGTCATTTGTTTGCCGCATTCGCATTTTGATGGACGGGACGGGGATGACTGTGTTGAAACAGGGAAATAATATTAAAGTTCAAAAAAAAAAAAAGTGATGCGGAGGGGAGCAAGAGAACATCTGCGGGGGCCGGAGCCGGCCTCCCCTCCTCCACCTTCCTACTCTCTCTCTTTTTTTTTTTTAAATCTTGAAGACAAGCCCTCGCAATGGAAACGTAGGGGAACTGGAGGCGCTCATCAAGGGCGTCTTCGCCAAATCGTCTCGCTGGCCCTCGCAGAGGAGGAACCCGTGTGCTGGGTTCCCAGCCCGTACCGCTGCTCCCGCAATCGCCACGCCCTGCGTGTGAGAGTGGGGGCGATGGTGGTGCCGTGAGGCGCTGCTGGCCCTGCTCGTCGTGATCCACGACACCCCGAACCACGAGCTGTTGTGCTGTGTGCCACCACCACGGCGTGAAGGAGGGGGGGAATAGGAGGAGGCGCCGATGGACGGGGCCGCGGCCCTCCCCGCGACGCGAGACCCTGCGTCATTGGTGCGGTGGACGGCGGCCTGCGGTGGACGGCACCTGCCTCCTGCGGCGGACGATGCCGCTCCGGTGGAGGACGAGTGGCGGCCGGTCGCCCGTTCGATGGCGGCTCCTGCTGTTCTCAGCCTCTTGGTGTGCCGCGGCCGCTGGCGGCGGCGGCGGGGCCCACAGCAGCGCGCCGTTCGCGGCCATCAGGAAGGGAGCCGTACCCGCGGCGGCGCCGCCAGCGCCCCACGGTACGGCCTGCGCTGGCCACTGGTGGCGCGGCGTCTTGTCCGCTGCAGACGGTGCACCCGCCGCCGCCTCGGGGCCCCTCCTCGCGCCGCTGGTGGGGCCGCCCCAGGGCAGGATCAAGCCGGGGGCGTCAGAGGAAGAAGGCGCGCTGTCGCGGCCGCGAGCCGTGTACGGCTGCGGCGGACCCTCCCGCTCCTCCGACCTAGACACGGCTTCACCGCCGCTGTCATGACAGTGGCGCTGGCGTACGATCAGCCCTTCCAGCATGGGGCGCAGGAAAGGGCCTCTGGTGCTCTCCCCCTCCTCCCCCTCCTCCTCCACCGCACTGGAACTAGCGGTCGTGGCGGCGCTGGGCGGGCCTCCCGCCGACGCCACCTGTGCGTTATCGTTTGCTTCCGTTGGTGGTGCTTGCGGGCCGGGGGTGGACCGCTGGTTCCGGCGGGAGGTGGTTGCGGTGGAGGAGGACAGTGAGGCGGCGTGCCGCCTGCCGCACCCCACCCCGCCATCCACATCCAGTCCGCCATTTCTGTGCGGCGGTGGCGATGGCGATGGCGGGGTGGAGAGACGTTGCGGCGTCGTTCCGTTGTCTGCGGTAACCCCTGCGCCTCCTTCCCTTGTTGTCATGCCTGCCGGCGCTTCTTCTTGCCTCTGTCCGTCCTTACCCTGTGCCTGGTGGGTGGGGCGGGCGCCGGCTGGGTTACCATTCGTGGGCCATTGCGGCGCCAAAGGGCGGCTGCCGCTGCCGCACGACGCTGAGCTGCACGTGCTGAGAGCGAGTGGTGGCGGTGAAAGAGAGCGGGGAGCGACGCTTCGCAGGCGATGCCCCGTCGAATCCGCTCTACGGGACTTCAGCGGCGGGGGTTGGTGTGGGGTGGAGGTGCCGGCCGGGTCTAGACCCGGTGGGTGCACAAGTGCGGCGGCACGACTGTCATCCGCATCCTCCTTATCTCCTCCTCGACGCCATTCATTCGGCAGGCCCTGCGCTGGAGGAGCATCTTCTTCCTTGGGCCTTAATGTGCGGGCCGGTTTGTCCCTTTGATGGCCGTGAAAAGGCGGCGCTGGGACCACCATGTACAGGCAGCTGCCACCACCACCACCAACAACAGCAGCGGCAGCACTGCCTTCCCCGCTCCCTCCACCCTTCTGCGGTGGGGCTCTCCCTTGTTTCTCTTCGGCTCTCTGGCCGTGATGTGGCGCCCCTAGGCGGCGGCCTCCAGCGTTAGTCTGGGTGTGAAACGCGTCGGCGGCGAAAAGGACCAGGGGTTGGGACACGGTGCTGCAGGGAGAGGCCGTCACGCCGAGCGCAGCGGCCCCATCCGATACGAATTCTGGTCTGCCTGTCTCGGCCTCCGCCATCAGCACGGGGCAGAGAAAAGTAGTGGCCTCCGAGAAGGCAGGAGAGTGCGGCGTCCCGGACGATGGACTCCGCTCCGCCGTCGCCGCGGTGTCGCGCCAGTGTGTTGGTGGTGGTGGCGGCGGCGGGGAAGAAACCCAACTCGCACCACCACCACCCCTCCTCCTCCTCCTCCTCCATCCCCCACTCGCACTAGACAAACCATGTGTCCGCCTCACCCGCTCTCCGCCTCCACATATTTCTTTCGACACATCGAGGGGTACCAGATCAAAAGACGGCCGCATCCATCCCCCCGCCCCTCCCCCCCCACTCCCACTTCCTTCTTCGTCAGTAACATGCACCAGCCGCACCGCATCGGCCCCTGCGGCGGCCGCCACCGCCATCACAGTGGTGGGAGAGGCTAACGCGGTCGAGTCGACACCCGTGGTGGCGGAGAGGGGGTGAGAGAGCTGCAAAAGATCTCCGCTGGCGCTCTTCAGCCCCACCCGGCCACCGCCGCCACAGCAGTGCCCCTCACCGAGAGCCGATTCCGCTCGGGTGCCGGCAATGGCGCTTGCCTCGCCCACTGGCTCCGGGTTGGGAGAGGGGCGGTTTGGTTCTGCGCTGGTACGCGTGCCGGCGGCGCTGGGACACATTACAACTCTCTGGGGGGCCGAGGAGGAAGAGGCGGAGGCGGGAAGAGAGTGCAGGCCACTGCCCGTCATCCTTCGTGCGGTGTTGTATCGCTCCTCTATGTCTCCCGTTGGGGTGGCGGGGGAGGGGCTTAGAGAAACGAAGGCAACGGCAATCCCTTGATCTGCTTGGCTGCGAATCCGCGCCGCCAGCTGGTGGGCGGGGCCGCTGTCACTTACAGCTTCATCCACTTTTTCTGCTCTTTCTTGATGTGAATGGCTTGGAGGAGGAGAACCACCCCCACCACTGCCGCACAGCGCCGCCACCACCTCCTCCTTCTCCTCCCTCATCTCCCCTGAAGGCGCCTCCCTTGTGATGCGCAGCAGCGGGTCCATCAGCGGGGTGCTGCCGAAGGACTGTGATCTGTGAGCTCCGGCAGCGCAGCACGGCGAAGGTATGGCCACCGCAGCGTTGGGATGGCTAGTGGGCACTAGAAACACGCGAGATGTGTTCTGTGGGGCGCCGGCATGGGGGTGGCGAGGGAAACGGCCGCCCCGCCCGCACCAACCGTTGCCGGCATCGTCCACGGCTTCGCTTCGCAGCGCTGCTGGTAACGAAATGCGCGCACCAGCAGCGGTTTGGGCTATGATATGATATCCACCCGTACGATCGCCGTCTCGAGGAGATGGGGGGGCAGCCGGCGCCGTACTGCTCTCTTCGCTGCGGGCGGCGGTGTGGGGCAAGGGTGCTGCACCCGATGCGCCAGCCGAGGTCTCCGCCCCGCTTGGTGGTCCGGCCGGCGCAGCAGCAGGAGGAGGAGGAGGAGGAGCCTGCGGTGTATTGGAACGCACATTCGCTTCAGGTTCAGCTGTCGCCTCCGCCTCCCCTCGGGTAAGAGAACCCCTCTCCTCGTTGTCATGAGGGTCCTTCGGTATGCGGTGGAGAGGGAGGGAGGGAGGCGGGGTCGTCGCACTGGCGTCTACCGCTGCGGTCCGGCAGCATTTGATCCGTGGCGGAGCAGGTGGGGAGGCTGTTTCCGCAGACAATGCTTGCACCGCCGTGCCCGTTGTCCTCTCCGTTGTTTTCTCCCCCTTGAACGCGAGAGGGGAGCGGCACTCGAGCCATTTCTCCATCGACGGGGCGCCTTGATGAAGAATTCGATGCTGCTGAAAAGCCGCAGAGACGGGGTGGGGAGCCGTCATGCCGCCCCGTTGGAGTCCTGTGGGTGTGCAGGGCGCCGCCGGCGACCCCGTCTGGTCGCCTAGCCTGGCCTGCTGCGCGGCCGTACCCTCGCCCCGGCGCTTCCTCTTCGGTGCTGCGCTTCGCCGTGTGTGCCGCCCTTGCCTACATTGTGCCGCCGCCTCCTTTTCCTCCGTGATCCGATCAGCTTGCGGCGCGGCCTCTCCCCTCCCTCTGCCTGGGCCGTGTCGTTGATGTGGCGATGAGTGTTTTTTGGTCTTCGCCTCATCACACTGCCCCGCGGCTCGAACAGGGACGGGTAAGGCACGCCGTATGAGCGCGGGATTGCCCGCGTGCGCCTTCATGCCTCCCTCGAGGGCATTGGAGCCAGTCTGGCGCCGTACATCGCCTGCTGCCGCGCTCTCCTTCTTTTCCATCATCATCATCTTCTGCTGCTCGTGGCGTTCCTTCGCCGCCGCCACCTTTCTTCTCGTCGCCTCGCCGACGGTAAAAACTCGAAAAATGCCGCTGGCGCGTGTTGTCTTCTTCTTCTTCTTCATCATCATCATCATTGCGGCGGCAGCGGTTTCGCCTTGAATGCCATCTGCACCAGCACACGAGGGGCAGGCCCTCGGGTTTCTTCCTTCTCCTTCTAGCGTCGGTGTCGCACGCTGCCGCCGTGCCTCTCTGCAGGCGATGGCGGCACGCATTGGACGGTACGCTGGGAGCGTCTCATCCAGGGTGGGAGCCCGCGCCTCCTCCAACAGAGCCCGCATCATTCTTGACGGGGAATCTGCCGTATCTGGCACAAAAACAAGCAAACCAAAAAAAGAAAAAAAAAATCTGTGTACTGATCACTCCGCTTGATTCAATATAAAGAAGAAGAAAAAAAAAGCAGCTATCCACGAGGGGGGAGGATAATAATAAAAGAGTGAAAGGGGGTTAAAAAAATAATTTAAGAAAGGGGGGAAGGCCCCACAGAGGGCGGTACAGAGTAGACCCGAGAGGGCCGAAGAATGATAGCGAGCGCTCTCGATCAGCGGCGGGAGAGCAACACAAAAGTATAATACGAAAGAAAAAAAGATATATATTTGAAAGAAAAAAAAAGAAACAGAGACGGTATTATTGTTGGCTACTTCTTTTTTGTTTTATCTTATTTTTTTTTTCGATTCGATTGCTGCGACGGTGCGCTAAAGCGTTCGAACAGCGAATGGGTAAGAACTGCCAACAACTAAAAAATGAAACTGATAATAATAATAATAAAGAAAAGGAAGGGCGGGGGGGGGTGAACAAATGAATGAGTTAACCCCAAAAAAAATATCGAAACAGTAGATATAGTCGAAGAAGAAAGAAAATAATAATAATAAAAAATGTTCCGCACCGTATCGAAGGCAGTGAGACGGGGGGAGTAAATTAGAAGAAATAGGCAAGAAAAAATAAAACTTTTTTTTTAAGATTTAAAAAAGTTAAACTGAACAGTAACAACAACACAGCAATAGCAAGAAAAAAAAAGATAAAAGGGAGATCTATATAGATATAACTAAATAACTATATATATATATATATATATTTAGTTAGTTATATATAGAGAGAGATGGAAAGGTATAACTATATAGAACTACACTAATTTAATCAATAGAAGGTAAATAGAAGTACGACGATCGTTGCGATGGAACTCCACAAGAAGTTAAGGGGGGGGGGGGGGACTGTCTATGTCTCACAGAGGGCGCACACCCCTCCTGTCGTACTGGTAACGTGTGTTTTTTTCGTTTGTTTGTTTGCTAAGGGTGCGTCAGAACGGAAATCTTGGATCTTGTGTGGGTGGGTGAAGAAAAAAAACGTCTAGTCGCTTTTGTTGTTGGTCTATATATGTATAAAAAAAATATATGTGTTAGAATATATGTTTTACTAGCCTCGACGTGTTAGCTTCTTATCTTATCTTATCTTCTTCCTTTTTTTTTTCCTCTTTTTTTTGTTGTTGTTTCTTGTTCTGCGGCTCTTTCTCGACTCGGACACCAGAGAATCGCAGTGGTGTCGCTCCAGAGGATATATCTATTTTTTTTTGTTAATAGAAGAAGAGAAAGAAACCCCCTGACGGTTTTTGTTCGTATATATATATATATATATATATATATTCTCAGGGTTACACAACCTCCCAAATATAAATATTTACGGTTTGGTGAAAGATATATTTTATTATAGATATACCCCTGATAACCCTAAACTGAAAGAGCGGGCGAGAGAAAGACAAAAAAAAAAAAGCTGCGACGATGATTTCGTCCTTTTTTCGTGCGTCTGTGTGTCTTTTCCCTTTCTCTTTAGAGGAGACGCAACTATTGTTGTTTATTTTATTTTGTTTTGTTTTTAATGAATTCGGACGCTAGGGAGTTTTAACGCACCGCTGTCTCACGGATTGAACACCTTTTCTTTTCTCTTTTTTTTTCTTTTTTTTTGCCTTCTCTTTGAGTTTATTGTTGTTGTTCGTGTCCCCTTTCTTATCTTTCTTAGCCTTTAAGAAGACGCAGCAGTGACTTGACGTGGTCGTACTTTTTTGTTTGTGTGTTTGATTGTTTGTTTGTATATGTGGATGTATGTGCTTTCTGCACCCACAAAAAAAAAAAAAAAGAGGGTAAGCTTAAGAAATTTTGTTGTAGACAAGAGCGAAAAAGGGCGCGAAGCAAATGTTGTGATGAACAACAATAACAACAACAACAACAATAAAGAAAGAGAGAGAGAGGGAGAGGGAGAGGGATGGGGGGGGATGTGTCAGACATTTGATCAAAGTGCAACATACAAAAGGAAGAAAGCAATATCAACACGAAGCAGAGGCAGCGGGTCGCCATCTTCTAGTGGCTTAATGGTGCTTTCCCGTTGTTGAATGTTGTTGATTGTTGTTGTTTCTACTAGTTGCATGGTTGTCCCCGCTCCATACCTAAACGCGCTCACATCAGAAGAAAAATCGAAGGGGTAAGGGCAAAAAAGCAAAAAAAAAAGGGCAAAAAAAAAAAAAACAGAAAAGAATGACTTTTGATTGTTTGTTTGGTTGTTTGTTTCTTCTTCTTTCCGTTGAGAACTTTCTTTGATGCTTCTCCGCCTCCCCTTCGCTTCTTCTATATTCGTTAGTGTGTCTTTCTTGTTTTGTGTTGTGTTGTTGCGGATATCGTTTCCTCATACCGTTCACTAACATTAGAAAAAAGTTTAAAAAAAAAAACTATCAGAGTACCTAACGAATCATTCAAAATGTGCTCTCTACATGCCTAACCTACTGAAAGTGAGAGAGAGGCAAACAAAAAAAGAAAAATAAAAAAATCGAACCTCTTTCCTTATCGCCTGCCCAAAAAGGAACGAGAAAATGTTTGGAAAATCAAACCAACAACGATGCAAAGAACGAACAGCGCAATGCACTCTCATGATACAATATCATCACCATCACCCATTCATAATTCATTCTTCACTCTTCATTATCATTATTATTTGGTTATTTGTTTCCATTCGCATCCTTCTCTCGTCGCTTGTTGTTGTTTGTTTGTTTGTTTTTCCCTCTGTTCGTTTTTTTTTTATTATTTTATTTTTTTTCCTCATGTTCCCACCTCCTGTTCCTATGTTGTTGGTTCTTGTTGTTGGTTTATTTTTTGTCTTCCTAGTTGATGTTCGTGCTAATCCCCGTAGGAGCAAGGGTTGGCTTGGGGTAGGCCATAACCTTCTCTACCGTACTACTTGACGCACCAGCAGGGAGGTCCTTGAGGGCCAGGCTCCGCGCCTTCTCCCGCTCCTTCATCACCTCCAGTTCGCGCTGCCGCACCGCCATCACGCCGGCCTTTCTCCTCCACCAGCTCATGTTCTCGAGCAGGAACCGATCCTCCAGATGAAAATCTTCAGACTGACCGCCGTTGCTGAAGCTCGCCCCCACGGGGGCGTTGGCGTACGGGAAGAACCGTATTCCCGTGCTGTCCATGAGGCAGCTGCGCCACTCGTACTCCTCGTCGCGGCAAAAGAAAACGGCGCGGGCCGGCTCCGTCATGTGGCACTTGAGCAGCGTGGCGGAGGCCTGCGGGCAGAGACGGAAACTCGCCTCCGAGGCCTTCATGTACCCCGAAACGACATCGACGTCCTCGTCGCTGCACTTGTGTGGGTTGGCGCGCCAGTAGTAGCAGTTGCGGGCTGCAGCGATCTTCTCTTGGAGGCTGGGGAGGGCCTGGTAGAGTGGCGCGAAAGCGCGTAGCACCGGCGCCGGGATGCCGTCACGGAAGATGCCCTCCAGCGGGGCTTCAAACTGATCCATCGTGCCGCACTCTCTCTCTCTCTTTTTTTTTTCTAGCTCTCTAGCTCTCAGCGCCTGTCCCTGTCTAGGGTGTGGATGCCTGCGGGTGTGTGGGTGGGGCGGTACTTCAATACTATTCTTCTTTTTATTTATTATTATTATTATTATGTAGACGCCTAAATAATTTATTGGGTCGTGTGTCTGTATTTCTTTGGGGAGACTTCTGGTTCTGGAGCAACACAACAAACGAAAAAGAAAAGAAGGCCAAGAGGCGCAGGCGGCGGAGGGGGGGTAAAGGCTCTGGCTTCAGCGCACGCACACACGCACGAGGGAGTGACGAGACGGAGAGGCACTACTTGAAATGTATTCAACAAGAGGGAAAAAAAAGGGATAAGAGCGAATGTAGCTTCTGTTGATCACACAGAACGCAGTGTGTTGAATACAAGGAGGTAAAGAGACGAGAAGTCTCTGCTTATCATCAACCCGGATTATTATTATTATATTTATTTTTAAGAAACGAAAGAGCAACACCATCAAATACGGTGCGAAGTACATACGCTCCTATTTTAGATGGATGTGGAGCTGTGAAGGCATGCCGTCCATTCGCAGATCCCCCCATCCGACGTCAGATCTGAAGTGCTGAGCGCTCCCTCGCTCTCTTAGGACTGGACATCCGCCCCGATGAAGAAGATTGGGCTCGGGGGGGGGGCACGTGCCACAGAGAGAGGCCCGGCGGCACACTCACATTCGGCTCCGCGGCATGGCTGCGCCACTGTATACACAAAGGATGCGGCCAGCGAGATACAGGGTATTCACCCGGTGGTAACCCAAAGTCCATCTCGAAGGATACCCACGCACACAGTGGTTTGCGCTTCAGTCCCTGCTTCCTTTTCAGGAGAAGAAACCGCTAAAGTTTATGCCTGGGGCAGCGGCGCTGCTCCCGCGCTCCCAGCCGTGTTGAACGGCCTCCAGCGACCCTCCACTTCCCCTCGCCCGCATCTTCAATTGCTCCAGCAGATCCGCGTCTCTGGCCCGGCCGCACGCCTCTCCGGCAGCGGCCCAGGCAGCGCACTGGACGTAGGTCTCGAGCTGCTCCTCCAGCTGTGGGATCCGCGGGATGTACCGCACCGCCTGCTGCGTTCTGCCGTAGGAGAGCAGCAGGGTCACCAGCGCCTCACCAGAGAGTGCCGGCAGGCCACCGGCGGCCAGGCGATCCAGCGCCTCCCACTGCCCCGTCTCCGCCAGTGCCTTGGCACGGCACCACTGGAACATGCCGTCGGGAACGTCAAAGGTCTGCTTCAGGCGAGTTGCTGTGTCCAACGCGGAGGAGGAGGGGGCGCCGCCGCCGCCGCTCGATCCCGGCTGTTCTAGCAGGAGCTGTATCATTTCAGCGACGCTGGCGGTGAGGAACCGGACGTCGTGGTACGCCGCCGCCAGGTGGGACTGCTGCTCCACAATGGTCGCCTGCAAACGAATGTAGCGAGCCGATATCGTCTGCAAGCCGACACCACCACCACCACCACCACCAGACCCTGAGCCGTTGTTCGTGTTGCTACTAGCGGCAGCGGCAGCGGCTCCCCCGCCCTTCAAGGCAGCAGCTGAAGACAATGGCGGTGCAGTGCGCTGTGGGGGTGGCTGGGCCGACGTGAGGCCTGCGATCATTTGCTGAACAAGGCGGAGCTTCTTCTCCTGGTACGGCGCGTACCAGCTGGCCCCACTCTCCTCCATCCCCCTCCCCTCCGCCGCCCCGCTGTGTTCTTCGCTTTGGTCTCGGGCACGCAGCAGCTGCTGCTGCACCTTCCTGTAGTCGTTCAGCAGCAGCAGCTGTTCCACTCGTGGGTGGGCGTCAAAGTATGGGCGTAGCAGCGTTCGGTAGTGCGGGCAGGCGTGCACGTAATCGAGGAGCATCTGGCGCGCCACGGGGACGGCGCTGGCCAGCGCCACGCCGCGGCCGGAGGCGGTCATGTCCGGCGATCGCAGGAAGTACTGTAGCACCGTGAAGATCAAGTCTGGATCTGCCGCCGCCACCGCACGCTGCAGAGCGGACTCGGGCTGCTGAAAGACGAGCAGCAGCGGCACCTGCTGCAGCGCCGAGCTCTCGTCCGCCTCGAGGAACGTGAGGGCGGCGCGGTCGTAGCCCTGAATCTTCGCGGCGCTCGCCAGTTCTGTGAAGGGAAAGAGGCAAGTGCCCCGGGGAGAGTCGAGCGAGCCCGTTTGCCCCGCCCGCCGTGCGGCAGCGGCAGGGGAAGGCAAACGGGAGGCGCTGCCGACCTCCGCCCGTCTCTTCCCTGGGGACGCCGTGGCGGTGCCCTTCTTGCGGTATGGGATGCCGGCACCACTCGTTTCGGCGCCTCCTCCTCCTCCTTCACCCTGCTGGGCATACACGGGGAGGCGGCGGTGCGTGTGCTGCACAAAGGCAATGATGCCCATGGCGGCCGCCTCCTCCGTCATCCCTTTGCGCAGCATGTCGTGCGACAGCTTCTGCAGCGCCCATTCACACTTGCGGCGGTCGTCGGTCATCCACCCCATTCCCGTGCACACGGCCCACGCCTCCGCGTGGTATCCCTCCTGCGTGAGGCGCGCCATCAGCTGCCGCCCGCCCAGGTGACGGCATTCTGTGTAGGAAACGATCATCCGGGGGCGCCCGGCGGCCAGCGTCGCCTGCACCCGCAGCGCCATCGTGACACGGATGAAGAGGTCCGCGTCGTGGTAGCGGGCGAAGGATTTGCCAAAGGCAGCAACGCGTAGCAACGCTTGCTGCTGCTTCACATGGAACTCCATCGTCGCGGCGATGATGCAGTCGGTGATGGCAGCGTCCAGAGCCCCATCGCCATTCTGCTGCAGCTGAAGCAGCGCATGGGCCGCCACCGCCTTCCCCGCAACGAACTCCTCGTAGCTCGTTCGCAGCACCGCCGCTGGCGCCAGCGGCGGACGGGAGGCGGTACACGCCATATTTCTTGCGTTGCTCATCCCCGGCTCTCGCTTGGCTGCCCTGCTGCCGTACCACGTAAACCAGCGGCTGCTCGTTGCAGGGTGCCAGCCAAAGACGCGCACCGCCTCGGCCGGCACCACTTGCAGAAAGTGCAGTGAATCTCTACGGAGTATTCGAATGCCGTCCACCTCTGGGACGAAGAGAGATGACCCCCAGTCGGTAGCAGATGTAATGTCTGCTGTCACCCCCAGCTCCTCGTCCTCCTCGTCCTCCTCGAGTAAATATTCCTCTGCGCCATCACCGTCATGCCGACCTATGCGGTCCGGATCGATCGTCTTGATGAGCAGCACCTGCAGCCCACTATCCTCATCCTCATCATCATCCTCGCTGTGCAGATCCTGATCGCCGGCGCTGTGGCTGCGACAGCGCGGAGGTCGGTGGGTGGTGTGCAGCACGGCCCCCTCCCCGCAGAAGAGCAGTCGGGGAAGCGAAATGGCCGTCCGGCCACGCCAGCCTATCCCAGCCCCGGGACCGACCGCTACCGCCTCCTCTTCTCCAGGACCCACGTGCAGCACGGTCGTCACGCCAAATGCTTGGTTCGTCTGCCACACCGTCCCGTCTGCCGTCAAGAGGGCGATCGCCGCCCCGCTGGGGGAGACAGCGGCCCGCCGCACCAGCCCCGCCACCTCCACCTCCACCTCCCGGAGAACACCGTTGGAGGTTTTCTGCGCCGCGCTGCTGGCGCTGGCGGCGCAGAAGTCGCAGCGATAGACAGCAGTGGTGTTGGCGCTGCGGTCCCCAACCAGAAGAAAGACGTTTGATGATGGGCAGCGGCGCTCGCGGCTCGGATCCATCCTGCCGTCCATCCAGCACTGCGGGTCCAGCGGCGAAGGGCTGCCGCTAGCGGCGGGGGAGGCGGAGGAGGAGGGGGAGGAAGGCGCTGCGCCGTGGGAAGACGGGGGCAGCGTGGAGGGAACCAGCACGAGAACAGCGGTGGTACTGCTGGACGCCTTCACGACGTGCCCGACGTCCAGCAGCGATGCTTCATACGTCTTGGTCTCCTCCTGATACGCCACCAGGGCCACGTGCATGCGGCCGCCGGAGCCCCGGCAGAGGCCCGCGATCTCGCCGGTGTCGGCGTTGGTGGTCAAGTTACTAGGCATGAAGTCGATCCGCACCGCCGGGGGAACCCCGTTGGTGCTGGTGTGCCGCTCCCCGTACACATTCAGAAACAGAAGGCCGCGCTCCAGCACAATGATCAGATGGTCGTGCCGTGCATTCCAGACGAGGTGCAGCACGTTCCCGAACAGCGCCTCCTCCTCCACATCCAGCAGCGTGGCCGGGCAGAGACGGCTGGGCTCGCCGGTGCTGTGATAGAAGTCGATGCGGGTGGACCCCACCCCGCTCGACGGCGCCGCCCATCCCGCAGAGGCGGCGGCGGTGGCAGCAGCGGAGCGCGCCAAGGGGGAGTGGAGAGCAATGAGTCCAGCGCATGGACTCGCAGCGCAGATGTACGACACGAGCCGCCCGCTCCCCCCTTGCGCCTGCAGCGCGGAGGACCATTTCATCGGGCCGACCTCCACCAGTCGGTAGACATGGCTGCGGCTGCTGCTGCTGGAGGAAAAGGTGTGTGGTGTCTGGAGCGACAGCCATTGCCCCTCCCGAACAACGCGTTGGAGAGAGGGGAGGGCAGAGCCGCCATCCAGCGTCGGTCCCGCTGCTGCTGCTGTGGTATTCATGTTGATGAGCGATGTATACGCGAAACGGGAGAGTAACTCCTAATACCTCAACGGCAATCCTATAGCTGCGTTAAAAGAAAGAGGAAGAGGAAGGCGATTCAAAGGGAAAAAAAAAAAAAACGTTCAACACGTTATTTAATATATTCTAGAGTCGGAAAGAAAGAGAGAGAGCGAAGGAGAGATGATGAGGGAGGGGAAGAACACCTTTTTTATTACAACACCGTAGAGCAGCGATCGTCGTGCCGGTCCCCCCGTCTCCACCACTCCTTCGACGTGTCGGCACCACGATATGTGCCCCCCATTTTCAAACGACCAGGCGAGCTGTGCAATTGTGTGTGTGTGTGTGTGTCTTAGTAGCATTTGGTGTTACGGCATTCTCAGTCTCAGTCCTCCCTCCCTCCCTCCCTCTCTCTCTCTCTCTACGCCACGATTACCACCTCATGGGCTTGTCTCTGCCCAGCGTCCCGTCTAGACCCGTCTCTACTGCGTAGCTGCAGGGATGCGCTGTTGGGGGGGGTCGCTCTGGGTTCCCCATCGGGCCGCCGGCCCATCATATTTCTTGCGATCCCCTGCCGCCGCAGGTACACTCGGGCCAAGACGGAGACGAAGAGGGTGATCCCATAGAGCACAGCCCCCATGTAGCACGTCTGTGCCTTGGCGTCGAGATCCCATCCCCGATCGACGCCCATCAGGGCGAAGGAGGTGGCTTGATGGCTAAGCATGAACGCAAACAAGAGTAAGTGTACGACCCCTAGGACCGAGAAGACGGCGCAGCACGTGGCGAAGGACTGGCCCGCACCTCCCATGATGAATAATAATAATAATAATAATAATATAATAACAAACAACTCGATGATCAACAAGTAGCGATATGAGCTGAGCGGTTTCTTGCCGGAGAGGAGTGGGTACCGATGAACGGATTGCTTTTTTGTTGTTGCTGTTGTGTGTTTGTGTTGATTTGTTTATTTATATATTTTTTTAAGAACAAGAGTAGCGTTAGGGTCTGCTAGGTGTTATGCCGTGTCGTTGGACTTTTCGGTTCTGTAAGTACGCCGCCTCAATTGATCAGCCGCAGCGATTCGTATTCGAAGCACTCTCGGGAGGGAAGGAAGGAATAATGAGACCGGGAGAGAGAAACACAAAGATCCGCGATAGAGTAAAGGAAGAGAGAGAGAGAGAGGGAGGGAAAAAAAAGAGAAGTACGTAGAAGCTGGCTGGTGTTTCATCAAAGAGCGCTGGGTGCGTGGGGCCTACGCAGAGCTGAGGACAGAGGAGAAGAAGGGAAAGGGGAAGAGGATAGTCTCGGACCTTACATGGAAGGCCAAAAAAAAAATGTTTTCTTCTCTACGGCTTACGCTTAACGCTCTTTCTCCCCTCTCCTTGTCCCCCCCCTCAGTACAGCAGTTCACGCCACTCATTTCCTTATGAAGAACGATATCTCAACGCTTCCCGTGAGGATCCTGGGTGGTTTGTAGTCGTTAATGTTTGTTTGTTTATTTGTTTGTTTTCTTTCCTGAGTGCAGGTAGAGGATTCCCAACACCTAGACAAGACCTCCACACAAAAAATGTAAGAAAAAATCCAGAAGCATCGTCGGCGCGCCTAGCGCACACTCACACAAGTATTCCGTAAGCACCTCCATCTCTGTTATCCCTTTTCTGTATGTCTGTATGTATGTGGTGGTAGTGGTTGTTGTTTTTTCGCTATTTCTGCCTGGACAACTGTCTCTCTCTGCTGTTTGCTTCTCCAAAGCAAAAAAAAAGGCAAAAGAAACAAGAACCATAGACACACCTCTCTCTCTCTCAGCAGGTGTTCGTGAGAGACGTGGAGGGCTGATGGTCCTCGTTCGTTTTCTGCGCTATTTCTGTTGCGTGTTTCTTTTTTTTTCTTTGCGAAGACAGAATTTAAAAAAAAAGGAAAAAAAATGGTAATAATAGATGCAAAAGAAGAAATAAAATTAAAAAGGAGGAACAAGAAATGAATTTTTTTTTATCGGTTAAAAACCAAAAAAAAAAACGCGACCTACTCGACAATCTTGCAATCTTCTCTTTTCTCGCGCTGGGGTTAAGGTTCTCCCGGCGCCCTCCTTACCCCTGCCACTTTTCCTTCCCATCTCGCTGCTTCTCCTGGTTGTCTTACGCGAGCGCGATAAAACAAGGAAGGTGACGTCTGTGTCAGAGAGAGAGAGAGAGAGAGGAGGGGGTGTTCCGGATGGTCCCCCATGCGGGGCAAACCTCCAACAACTGTTTACCACTCCACTTGCTGAATAGCGCAGGCTTTCTTTTTTTTTTCTTTTTTTCTTTTTTTTTTGGGGGGGGGTACCCGCTATATATATCGACGTCTACACATACACGTAGATTTCATTTATGATGTTTAGCTAGTGGAGTCGTGGGATATCGTAGAATACAGGAGGAATGGAGGGTAAATAAAGTATGAAGATCTTCTTAATCCACACTTCTTCTTCTTTTTTTTTTTTTACTTTATCTTGTTGTTTGTTTGTTTGTTTGTTTGCTCTTCTTAATTCTTTCTTTCTTCCTTTTTTCTTCTCTAGAGGAAGGAGTTAAGTTCTGTTGTTGTTGTTTTTGTTTTTTTGTTGTTGTTTGGTTCACTTCGTTTATTTGATTCTTCGTAGCGTACCCACCGCTGTACAACTTCTTCACACCTCTCTCTCTCTCTCTCTCTCTCTCGGGGAACAAGGATTGAGAGTGAAATATATAGATGAACTCTTCGTCCCTTTTTCTTCTCTCAAACGCAGCCATACAAAGTGGCACAAGCACACGCAAGCACATTTTTTTTCTGTTGGAACCCCCCACCCACCCTCCGCATCGAGCTGCATTCCAACGAGAAATAATAAGTATTATAAAAGGAAGGGAAAGGGGGGGGGGGGGGTCATATATATGTATCAGAAACCAAAAAAAACAAAAAACGTGCGAGTCGGTCTGATCCAATTTGTATCGACGAACTCCTCGACGAGAGCGGCGCCGGCTCCTATTCTTCTTCCTCCTCCCCGGTTCATCGTTCCATCTCTCTCCATCTCAACCGTTCTGCTTTTTTGTTTTTGTTTTTCATGTCCTACGGTAGTTGTTTTTTGTTGTTGTTGTTGTTTGTTTTCTTTTCGTTTCTTTTTTTTTTTTCTGTGCGTCTTTCTTGTATATCCTTGTACTTGTTGGTGGGCTAGGGGAGGAGGACGGTTCCCAATGGCCATCGGCTCACCTGTACGAGTGTTGTTCTCACTTGAAAGCAGACACAGGTACACATAACTGAAAAAAAAAATGGTGAGGGAGGTTGTTCGTCGTTGTTTACTTTGGCTTGTGCAGCAGGGTGGAGATGGGCGCGCGGCACACGGGGCAGACGGGCTTGTGACGCAACAGCTCTTCACCACACTCCTTGCAGAGGCACATGTGCCGGCACGGCATCACGCTTGTATCCTTCAGGTTGGTCAGGCAAATGACACAAAGAACATCCTCGTCGTCGTCCATGCCGCCGCTCTCACCATTGTTGTTGCTGCCCCCGTTGTTGTTGGCGACGGTGCTGCCGACCGTCACCTCATTATTGTCGCCCTCCGCGCCAAATAAGTTCTCGACCACGTAGGAGCTGTTGCCGGCCGTCACGATTTGAGAGATGACGCGCCGGCGGGGCTTCGGGTTCAGGTCGACGGCGGTGTGCTCTGCGTGGTCCACCTCCACCTCCTCCTTCTTCCCTCCCCCAGCGTTGTTCTCTCCGCCCTCGCTCGTCTTCATCTCGGTCGCCTTGTACCGCAGAACAATAACGCACGGCATCTGGCGGGGATAGTGGCGGTCGTACGACTTCTCTCTCTCCTCCAGGCGAGACACGTCGAGCTTGACCGTGATCTCCCTGTTCTCCTGGGGGCCCTTGAGGGGGATCTGGGTCGGCTCAATCTTTGGTTTGTTCGGCATGTAAAAGACCACGCCGCGGTTCACCGACTCCTTCACACCCGTGTGGATCTCGTATGTCAGGGAGGAGCACGTGCTCGTAATGAAAAATTTCAGCACGTGGGTCTCGGGGTTGTACGATACCGTAGACGCCTCAATGGTGGCCAGCATCTTGATCATCTGGCCTTCCTGCACCTGCTTGTCGGTCCTATTGCTTGGCAGGTGCGCGCGGTTCGTGGCGGGGGTGTTGGTCGCGCCAGGGGCAGGCGAGCCAGAGCCCGCCGCGCCGCTGCCGCCTCCGCCTCCGCCGGCGGTATTACTGCGTTGCTGCTGCGCGAACTGGTTCGCAGGGGCCCCGCTGGCTTGGTTATTGGTGCGACTAGATTGGGTCTCCGCCCCAGCGCCGCCTGGCCCCGCGACGCGGTTCCCGCTGCGGTTGTTACTAGGGTTCTGCGGGCGGCCGCCGCTTCCATCGTGGCTCGGCGTTGAATTCTTCGCTCCCATCTTTCAATAGCTGTGATGTTAGGCTAACGCACTCCACACCACTGGTGTGTAGGAGAAGGAGAGCGGGTGGGTGGATAGGATGAGGTTTCTTTGATACGATATTATTATTTTATTATTATTATTTTCCTGTTGTTCTGTTGGGTGGGTGGGTGGGGTGTTTATTTCTTAATAATACCAACAACTCAACTACAAAAATTTATATAAACACAAAAAAAAAAGAGCGAATAATAATAATAATAATAATAATAATAAACTTTAGTAAAGCTTAAGAGAACAATAACAGGGATTAAGAGTCCACAGCAGAAAACCGTTTCTTTTGTTGGCTCTTACGAGTGACAAGAAAAAAAAAAATTTGAGTACGTCTCGATGGAGTGCGGAGACGGACGGGATGTGTGTTTTTGTATGTTTATTTTTATTCTTTTGGTCTCGCCTTCTACAGGAGAGAGACAAAGAAGGAAAACAAAAGATTCGAATATGCGATTATGACGCGTATCACCTTAACGGGAGCGAGAGAAGAAGAAAAAAGAGCGAAAAAAAAGTGAGTGAAGCAGAAGTAATAGTGAAGTGAAATCATCTCATCCGTACCGCTGCGCCTGCGCACGTGTTGTTCCCCCACCAAGGCAAGTGGAAGAGGGGGAAACAAGTTTTCTATTCGTATCTATCGTTGCATGTATATGTATATATGTGTAAGGCTTGTCTCTATTCCTGGGAGGAAGATGAAGTGGAGAGAAGCCTTCATTCGTATTTTGGTCTAACGGAGGAGGAAGGGGGGGGGGGAGGCACCGACCACCTTCCTGTGGCCCCAACTGCTTGGGGGGGTCTACGCATCTGGGATCGCATAGTTCCGCACCACACCGTACCCTTTACGCTCTGTGAGGGCCCCACGGGGCACCCGCCGCTGCTGCTGCTCCGGTGGCGGTGGCGGCGGTGGTTCGCTCCCGCCGCCGCCACCCCGACCCGATCGGCCTGCAGTGGCGTGCCTCATCCCCATTGTCGCATCGCCGGTACTTGGTGTTTTGGTGGTGCGGTGCCGGGGCGGTGCAGCGCTCGGCTGCTGCTGCTGGCCGTGGGGGTGGCGGTGAGCCATGGTGTGGGCGATTCGATCCTGGACCTGCTCAATCTCCCGCTCGAGGGCCTGGGAGCTCTGCGTGTACCCCCCGCCCCCCGACGCCGGGGGTGAGGAAGGCGGGGCCGGGGGGTGATTGTATACCTGCCACTCTTGGCCGCTGGCGCTCTCAGGGAGTGCCGACGTCGGCGGGGCGCCAGTGCTGCCCGCGAGGCGCAGCAGCTGTTGAAGGAGTCCCGCGAGATCTCCCGTGGCTGGAGGCGGCGGAGCGCTGGCCGGGGTAGCAGAGGCGGTCGCGGCGGGGCGACGGACGTTCGGTGGTGCGCCAGCGGTGCCCCCATCGTACCGCCCGCGCCACTGCGCCTTTAGAAACGTGTTGAGTTCGGTTAAGGACCGCACTTGCCGCAGGAGCGCCGCCTTTTCCTCCTCCACCGCCTCCAGCTGGCGCTGCACGCCGTCGCGCTGCTGCAGCACCTGCTGGAGGTGGTGCTCCAGCTCCAAGCAGCGCCGCCGCCACGACGACGCCTCGGCCTCCACCTGGGGCAGCGGTCCGTTCTCCCGAGCGCTGCGGCGGTGCCGGTGTCCCGGACGTCCTCCTCCTCCAGAGGGTGGTTGCGTTTCTTTGCTCGCCCCTCGCCCGGCGCTCGCCCAGGGGCTGCTGCTCCTACTCCCCTCCTCGTCTCTCTCCGCCCAGCTACCGCTTGAGGTGGTGGAGCTCTGCGCGTTATCACTGTGCGGCGCCGCAGAAAGAAAGGGAGTACGGCGGCGCTTCTGCGCCTCGTCCTCCATCTGTCGCCGCAGATTGTCGTACATGGTCTGCAATACGTGATGCTCGTGTTGCAGCTGCGCATACGGCGGCGTGGCGGGGCTCATGCCGGTAGCATACGGCGGGGTCGTACTCCTGCGGCTGCTCCCCTGGTGCTGCTGGAGCAGTTGGAGCTTCACCGCCGCCACCTCCGCCTCCCGCTCCGCCACGGTGTCTTTGAGGGCTGCAAGGCTGGCCTGGGCGTCGAGCAGCTGCTGCTGCAGCGCTGGCACCTTGGCCGCATTCTCCTTGGCCGCCTTGAGCACGGGGTCGCTCTGCAGCTCCAGTGTAAAGGTGGCTACCTGCGATCGGACCTCCTGATTGGCGTGTTCCAGCTCCATCACCCGCCGCGCCAGCGCCTCCTTCTCCTCCCTCATGCTCTGCAGCAAAATTTCTGTCTTATCTCTGTCCTTGATGAGCTGCAGCTGCTCCTCCGCGGCAAACCGCGCTGCCTCGCTCGCGTGGAGCTCACGGCGGAGCTTTGCACACTCTGCTTCCGCGCTGGTCTGCACCTCCTGGCTCCGGCTCTGTTGTTCCTGAAGGGCCGCCTTGAGCTGCTCCACGGCCACTTCGAACTCCCCCAGCCGCTGCGCCGCCTGTGTCGCATTGGCCTTACTCAGCGCCGCTGTGCGATCCTCCTGCGCCTTCCAGTGCTCCACTTCGGCGGTGAGCCGCTGGAGCTCGCGGCGGTACTGGGCGAGCTGCTCCTCCTTCTCCCAGTCTCCAGCCCGGATCGTCTCGGCCTCCCGCTTGCGTTCCTGTACCTCCTCCCGCAGCTGCTGGCACGTGGCCTCGAGCGCCGCGACGTCCGTATGCTTCCGCCGGCTCAGCTCCTGCAGCGCCACCTCGCGGCTCTGCAGCTCCTCGTTGAGTCGGCGCACCTGCTCCTCGGCCTCGGCCCGGCGCCCGGCTTCGGCAGCGAGGTCGTCCTGCAGCCCGCGCACCTGCTGCGCCAGGACCGCCTCCAGCTCGTGGATCCGCTGCTCTCGTGCATCCTTCTCCTGCTGTAGCTGGAGCTTCTCGGTGATGGCGCTGCGCAGGGTCTGCTCCACCTTCGCCATCCGCTCGTCCATCTCCCGCTCCAGCGCCAGCTGTTCCTGGTTCTTGCCACGCTTGAGGGCATCCACGGCTATTTGGTGCCGTTGCTGCTGCACCTCCAGCTCCCGCTGCAGCTCTCTCACGCGGGCCTCCGCCGCCTGCTGCCCCGCGAGGGCGCCGTCGTGTGCCTCCACCGCCCGCTCCAAACGCTGGCGCAGTGTCTGTAGCTCCTCTATGTGCTCCTGCTGTAGCTGCGCGGCCTTGGTTTCCATGCGCTCCTGCTCGGCGGTCAGCCGCTGGCGCTCCGCCTCCACCTCGGCAACAAGCTGCATGTAGTGCTGGTGTTCCTCCTGCCGCTGCTGCTGCAGCCGGCCCTCCTCCGCCTGGAAGGCCTCCGCATGAAACTTCTGCGTCGCCGCCGCCTCCCGCCGAAGCCGCGCCGCCGTGTGCTCCCGCTCGGCTTCTAAGCGCTTCACCGTTTCGGTTAGAATCGTGTTCTTATCTTGCAGCAGCGCAAGGGTGTCGCGCTGCTCCTGGGCCTCCTGTTTGGCCGCCGTCGCCTCGCCGTACAGCTGGGAGAGGTCCTGCGCTGCCGCCTCCAAGGCCTCATCTCTCTCCGCGATGAGCGCCAAATTGAAACGGTAGTCCTCTTCCAGCTGCTCCAGCTGTCGCTGGGTTCCCGCCAGCTCCGTCTCCAACTCGGTGATCGTGCGCTCCAGCGTCTGGATATGCTGCCCCACCGCCTGCTGCAGCTCCTGCTGGCACGCGGCGATGCCTGCACGACCAGCATGGGAGCCCACCGCCGTGGTGGCGGAGGAGGGGGAGAAGGCCGCGGGGTGGGGAACAGAAGGCGATGTCGTCGTCGTCGCCGCCTTCGGGGTGGCAGCCGCAGTGGCCGTGTTCGTGCGCCGTGCTGCGCTTGGTTCGCTAGGGGGAGTGGAGGCCCGCACCGCAGCGCCGTCCGGCAGGGCCAAGGCCGACGACGACGATCCTGCGGAGCTCCCCTTTGTGGGCAGCAGGCTGCTCCTCGTGGAGGTCGGAGGGGCGGCCCCGAGGGCCGCACCGGTCGGCTTGTACAGCGGCGTCGCCGCCCTGCTGCTGCTGCTCTCACCACCACCTCTACCGTCAGCGGTGGTGGCGATGGATGCCGGGGAGGCCGGCCCCGCCGCTGTCACCGGGCTCGACTCTTCTGCCGCCGCCTCCCCACCACGTCGTAAGGGAAATCCGTGTTGTGTCGCACCGGGTGAGCCCGCCTCCCTGCTCGTGTTGGTCGTTGGCCCATCTGTTCTCCAATATAGGGCAGCAGCGGGTGCGAGGCGTGTGCTCGCCGGGGGTACGTTCTCTACTGCTCCCTCCTCCTCCCCTGGCTCACTGCTGAGGTGCCAGTGTCCGCTCAGTGTCGTTGCCGAGCGCCGCATACTGCGGCCGACGATCCCGATGCTGGCCCCTGCCTTCACACTCGCTCCTGCTGGAGGTGGAGGTGCCGCTCCGTTTCTCTCCCACTCCTCCAACATCCGGCGCTGCTGCAGTGGCGCAGTGGCGAACCCGGTGTCTGCTCCGCTCCCTCCATCCTCCTGTACGAAGGTCGGGTGCAGCCCCGTTCTGGTCGAGGAGCTGGTGGCGGACCCTGCGCCATAGCCATCCCGATACAAGAGACCGGAGGCCGGGGGCTCGGGCGGAACACCGCTGCTCCCCGTCGTCGTCGTCGCCGTTGTTGCGGTTGTTCTGGGTGTAAAGTGGGAGGCGAGCCCCCAGAGCCCTTCGGCTGGGGGCGTGGTCCCCGGCCCGGCCCCTGAATTATCCGCCTCCCCTCCCCGGCTGCTATGGTCCCGCGCCGCACCCTCCGCCCCGCCCATGGTGTTGGCGCGGCCCCGCCGGTCCGCCTCCGCGAGCCCGGCGAGGCCAGCGTGCCGCATGGCGAAGAGGGATGTGGTGCCCTCTGGCGGTGTGCGACGGAGGCCGCCGCTCGCACTCATGTCGGCAGCGGAGACGTGGGCTAAATGGTCCTCCTCCTCCTCCTCGGCCTGCTGCAGGTCGGGCCGGCGCTGGAGGTGTGGCGAGAAGGCGGTCGGGGAGCTCGAAGATGGAGATGGAGACGGCGTCGTGCCGCTGTGGAGGGAGAGGTACGCTGCCATGGGCCCCTCGCTGTCCTCCTTTTTGAGCATCGTTCGGGTGGTGAGTCCTGGTGGTCGTGAGTCGTGGTGATGCGCTCGCTCTTTTGCTTTCAACTCCCTTCCTCCAGGCTCCAGGGTAGGGTGAGAGCAGACTATTTCAATCCCACAGACAGTAGAGACAGTAAAGGCGGTGGGTGCTGTTGGACGGGAGTGGCGTCGTCCCCCACTGCCCGAGATATGACACTGTCAAAAGAAAGAGGGGGGGAGGGGAGCGAAAAATAAAACGAGAAGGTGAATGCGTTACTCTAAATTTGTTAAAGAAAAAAAAAAAATCTAAACAGAGAGAAGAAAGGGAAAATAATAATAGTAAAGGGAGGAGGGAGGGGAGGTAGAAACGGTATGTCCTCGAGAACACTCGCCGAGGAGACCCTTTTCTTGGCCTTCTCTTCTCTTCTCTTTCCTTTCCTTCTCTCTTATTCTGTGGTGAGTTGCTGTAATGACAACTTGAATAATTTATGTGTTGTTCTCTGATCAGTTTTTTTTTGTTTGTTTGTTTGTTTGTTTCAGAATGCCCGGCATTTCCGGGTGTGGGTATTTGTGTTTGGGTGGGTGGGTGGCAGAAAAGAGAGAGAGAGAAGCAAATACGTATATAGAGCCATAATAAATAAATAAAAACATCATACATAGAAAGAGGTACACGAAGCGGTTAAGCGTCCCCGTAACCTGGTTTGCACTATTTTTTTTTCTTTTTTTTTTGGAGGGTCTGTCCCTGTAGTGCACGCATATGATTCATTCTTCCATTCTTCCTTTTTTTTCCTTTTTTTTTTGAGGGTGCTTGTTGTTGTTGTTGTTGTTGTTGTTTGTTTGTTTGTTTGTTTGTTTGTTTTTTCTTGCTGTTTCTTTGCTCTATGGAATAGTGGCAATCATATATAGCAGAGAAGAGTCTTTGAGTAGGAAAAAGTCGTGTGCGACAACTGGGGGGGCGGGCGGCATCATTCATCCATTCGACAGGGGAAAATTCTGAATAGTAAATCGTGAGAGACAGCGCACAACAAGGGGAAGCCTAAACCAACGCTGCTTTCTCCCCCGCGTCTATCTTCTCTCTCCATCTCCCTTTTATTCCTTTCTGTTCTTTTTTTCAGGTTTTTTTTAGAGGGGTTTTTAAGAAGGAGCAATCATGATCAGAATATTAATAATACAAATAAGATAACAGAACGAAAAAAAAAAAGGAAGGATCGAGTTCTTCTGGTGTCCCGAGGCCAAGCTGGAGAAAGACGAAAATGGCTCGGGCGTCTTCTCCACGGCTCCAGATGTTGTTGAAGAGGGGTGAGCAGAAAAAGATAGGACGCAAGTATGCAACATGAAGAAATGGCCTTTTTTTCTTTGTTTTTTTTTTCCTTTTCTATATATATATATATATATATTGTTGTTTCTCTGAATCCCCTTCAGGCGTCTGTGCGTCTATGTCTTGGGTTAGGAGGCTTCTGTGCTTCGTTTGTTGGTCGGTCCTTCCCCCTCTCACGCGGTATAAGTGGTGGCGAAGGAGGAGAGTGGAAAGATGGACACGTGCGGTCCACCGTATGTTCCGCGTCGTGCGCTGTGTATATCTCTTTTTTTTTTTGCTTCTTTTGTTGTTGGTGGTGTGTGTGTGTGTATTATTCATCTGAACGGAAAACAATTAGTTTCTTATCTCACTCCCTTCTGTTTCTTCTTCTCTAGTTCCTGATTTTATTTTTGTTTTTGTTTTGTTCGTTGTTGTTGATGACGATTTTGTGTTTGTTTTTGTTTTTTGTTTTCTGCGTTTGTTTTTCCCTGTCCTTTCCTCTGAGTCATCCTTGAGAAAGAAGAAGAAGAATGAACGGCCCTAGGAGAAGAGGGAAGGGAAGGGAAGGGGGGGGGGGGAGAATCAACCCGAACAGCTACTGCAACGACTGGTGGATCAATAACGCGGGATAAGAGGGAACCAAAAAAAAAAAAAGAGAGAGAATAAGAAGGGTAATCTCTGCTATACAACTAGTACAATACAGCAACAAAAAAAAAAAAGAAAGGTACGACGGAACACCGACAGAGGCAAAGCAGTTGAGCCACACACACACACAGCGGGGGAGGGGGGGGAGCAGAATGAGAAAGAGGAGAGGGAGCCGCATCCCTTCTTCTTCATCCCTTCCCCCGTGTGACACGTGACGTGTTCTCTTGATCTTTCTACCCGCAGCCCCCCGCAGCCCCATCCAGCGTTGTTCGCTCCATTTCCCGCGTCTTGGCCTAAGCGCACGCCGGTGCTGTCCGACGTCCCAGCTCCGTCGCTCTCGCCCGTCCTCGACGCCAGAATGAGGCCACCGATCAATTCAAAGGCGGCGTCGATGTTCCTATTTTCCTTGGCAGACGTTTCTAGAAATCCGGCGAGCCCTTCCTCCTGCGCTACCTTCTCCCCCTCCTCCGCGCTCACCTGACGCTGGGACAGGTCTGACTTGTTCCCCAGCAGCACCATGTGCAGGTCGTTGGAGTGCACGTTTTGACGCAGCTCATGAATCCACTGCACGGACCGCTCAAACGAGCGGCGATCTGTAATGTCGTACACAATGAAGGCGGCAGCAGCGCTGCGGTAGTAGACGGGCACAAGGGAACGATACCGCTCCTGCCCGGCGGTGTCCCAGATCTCATACTTGAGCTGGCGGGTGCGTCGCCCAGGTTGGTTCCCCGCCCCAGCAGCCCGCCTCCCGCTTTCAGCCGCGGCCGCTTCTGCCTTACGGCCGCGGTAGATGGCCGCCTCAGAGACGTCGCCGACGCGCCACATGAAGGCAGCGCCGACGGTGGACTCCAGCTGCGGCTCGAAGTCCCCGCGGCAGAAGCGCCAGGCGATCGCACTCTTTCCAACAGCGGATTCGCCCACCACGACCACCTTGGCCGACGGGCACGAGACGACCGCCTGCTGTTGCGGCGGTTGACTCCCGCCTGTGGCCCCAGATTCGGGGCGATGTGCGCTTCCAGAGAACATGATAGTGAAGGGGTCTGTGTATGTGTCTGTTTCTTTTTTTTTTTTTGATTCTTTCTTCCGTACTTGTTTGAGGGAAACCCAAAAAGGAAAAAAAAAACGCCCAACTCTGCGGCAAATAGCGATCTGTGGTGCGCTGTGTTTGTGTCTGAGCAGTGAGCGATGCGGTACCTACCTAAACTATATTTTGGGCTCTACTGAGGTGATCCTGCACCACCGAAAGAAAAAAGAGAGGGGAGAGGGAGAGAGGAGTAACGCCACAGTCAACGGTACAGCAGAAGAGGTAACGTTCGTCTAGATGTCTGGTTTCTTTTTTTGTTGTTCGTTTCTGTTGTTTATTTGTTTATATTGTTTTTTGAAGCTCATTGTTTGTTTATGTACCTTTTCATTGAGGAACGTACGTAGTGATAACGATTGAAGCAAGAAGTGCTTTCTTCGCAACAATACGGATAATAATAATAATAATGAAAGCAAAGAATAATAATAATCATAATAGTCATCGCAATCGGCATTACCGATGTGTGGACGCACAATATTTGTTTCCATAGGATCGTCTGAGGATTGGTGTGAGTTAACTCAACTAACCCTTAATTTAACTTTAATCGTTGCACTCGAAAGTCGCCCATGTTGTTTCTTATCGTTTCGCATTTTGTTGTTTCTTTTATCCGTCACCTCTGCCCCACGCAATCCAGAGAAATCCAACACCAAATAAACAACACGTTCGGGAGGTGCGTCGCCCACTCCATCCATTATCCACTCCATCCAGCTGGGGATCTCGGCAGGGACAGGGCATAGCCGGGGCTCTCCTCCGTATTTCTGTATCACATCACCAAGCAGGTCGACTCCGCAGGTTTTTGCTCGCTGCGCCGCAGAGCCTGCAGCAGCCCCGCAGGGAGTTCCGCCTTGTCCGACAAGAAAACAACGGCCCGCAGCGACAGTGATGCGTCCCGCAGCGTTCTCCCTCCACCGGTACGGTAGGGGCCGGGGAGGGCTTTTGCCGCTGGGTGCCCTGGTGCCCCGGGGCCGCTGGCCCACACGGTACTTCCCACTAGTCCGGAGAGGGGCTGTGGGGGGTACATCCCCTCCTGCGCCTCCTCCGGCGGGTGTTGCGGGACAAGAAAGAGGAACCGCGGCGGCTGGCGGCGGAGCACCGCGCTGAGGCCTCCGTTCCGCAGCTCGACCTCCGTCACGACGACATCCAGCACCTTCCCCAGGGTGAAGGACCGCTTGCTGTACACGTACATCGGGGGGATGAGGTAGAAGCTGGGCGTGGGCGCCTGCGAGTGCGTGGCGGACATGACACCATTGGTGCCGCTGCTGCTCGTGATGGTGGAGGCAGGAGCGGCCCCACCCGCCAGCCCTGGTGCACCTTCGCTGCGGGAGAGCAACACGTGCACCAGCGGCACCCAGCACTCGTCTTGTGCGATCGGCTTGCCCACAGGGAGTCCGATGGGGGTCGTCGCCGTGTTGGCCGGAGCAAGTCTCAGCACCTTCTGGAGGGTCCCTGAGGCGGTGGTGGGGGCGCCGATGATCCCGGCGCTGATCGCCCGCCCCGTCCCGGGAACACGCTTGGAAGGGGCGGCGAGATCCACCGGGGGGCTCTGATACGGTCCAGGGATGTGCGGCCCTCTGGTGCTCCTCAGGGAAAAGACGTTCTGCGGAATGCGGCCGGCGGCGCTCGCCGGGCGCTGCTGCCCTGGGGCGGCTGCGGAGAGCGGACGAGACGGCTGCGGGTTCCTGCACCCGTTGTCGATGTGTCTCGACACGGCCTCGTCGATGCTCTCGCCTGGCCGAGAGGTGGTCACGACGGTGTTGCAGATAGGGCACCGAGGAACCCGGAGGTCTGGAGCGCAGGGGCACTGATGGCCCGTGAGAAGAATGTGCTCCGAACAGAAGTTGCGGTGGCAGTGTTGGCAGCCTGCCGACAGGAGGTCGCGGGTGCCGCACCCGTCGTACTGGCAGACCGGGCCATCGTCCAAGACCCCAACCTGCATCCAGTACGTGCCTCCAGGGTAGATGGTAGAGGGGAACGGTATGCAGACGGAGAGAGCACACACAAGCAGGTATGCCGGGGAGACAAGTTGTAGGTCACGCCGCGCTAAAATAAATTGTTTTAAATGGAAAAAAAAAATCAATAAGAAACCGTTCTGGGAGGGAAAAGACTCCGCTTGAATGCAGAGGACTTTAAATGGAATGGAAATTGGAGGAGTAGTAATTTGAAAAAAAAAGGAAAAAAAAAAGAACAACAGCAATAAGAATAATAATAATAATAACACAAGAAGTAAATAAGTGAGGAATGCACCGAGGCACTGGGCTGTCCCCCACGGGAACTGTAGGGCAACAATCTGTAATGACGAGAAGAAACCAGAGGAAGAGGAGAGAGGAGAGGAGAGGAGAGAGGAGACACGAACATCACGCAGATACTACCAGAAGTCGATCTTCTCATTCATCTTTCTTTGCTTGTTTGTTTTGAAACTTTTTGTTTGTTTTTGTGTTGTTGTTGTTTTTTTAAGGAAATTCTTCTTGTTCTTAATGCAGAAAGTAGTGTTACACGTCAATCCTTTGCTGTTGTTGTTGTTTGGTGTTTCAAGCGGCCTCTTTATCATGATTAGGAGGAGGAGGATAAGTGGGTGGCAGAGAGTATTTGAAATACTTCTGTTGAGCTGCAACAAGGGGAAGGGGAAGGGTGGGGGTTACGCCTTCAGTGCGCTCACCTCCTCTCCGCCTCGCCCACCGCTGCTCTTCATCATGGCTGTTTCCTTCCCGCAGTAGTACAGGAGCCCGAACGCCCGGAGGGAACCGTCCACCGCCAGCTCCAGCTTACTGCGGCTCAGCGTGGCGCTCAGATACCACCACTCTGTATCTCCGTCTTTGCGCACACTACTCTCCTCACCGGGCCGCGCGGTGACAGCAGCAGCGCTCACCACGCCTTCTGCTGGAGTCTGGCAGCAGGTGCAGCGCCGGATCCCCAGTATTACGCCACCGACGCGAAGGCCTTGAAGCAGATCGGTGCCCTCCCCCTCTGGCTCGACGTTCTCCGCTTCCTTTTCTCCCGCGGGATCAGCGGGGCCAGCACGCATCAGCTTGCTGGTGGCCTCCGCCACAGATAGCTCCCCCGCAGCGACGGCACTCAGAAGGGTGGCGAGAGGACTGTGCGGCACCACCAGGCCCTCCCTCACGCGTTTGTGCGGCGGCTGTCCCGGCGCCGTCTCGCCGTCCTCGAGTAGAATATGTTGCCAGTATTCACTCAGCCATGCGTGGCCCTTTTCCAGCAGCGCCTCCACCATCTCCTGCCGGTGGTGCGGTGGGCAGGAGGCCGCAGAGGTGCTGCAGCCCGGAGGCGGCGTCAGAAGCTGCATCACGCGCGGCCCAGGTCCCTGTCGTGCGTCGCGGCAGTGGGGGGCCAGGAAGGTAAGGGCTTCCACGGTCGCCCGCCAGCGGCACGCTGCGTCGGGCAGAAATTTCTTATCGTACTTCTCAAACGCCCGCGCTCCGGCGGAGACGATCTCGACCCCAGGGCCCTTGTATGGCTTCACGCAGAACAGCATCTCGGCCAACCCTATGCTGAGGAGCACGATGCGGCGCGGTGGCCCACCGTTTGGATTGAGGTGGAAAGCAGGAACGAGGAGTGCCTCTCCCAGCTCGTCTCTGCTCTTCCCCTGTAGCTCTGACAGGGGTATGCATGTGCGCCCATCTCGGTGCACGAGCCGCCAGCGCTTCCCCACGATGGCCGTATTATTTTGATCCCCCACGGCTGGCGTGTCCCACACTTGCTGTGCGTAGGCGAAGCAATTGGCAGTTTCCAGTCCAAAAAAGTGAACAATCGACTCCCAGTCGGCGTCGTCGGGGGGAACCGGCGCCCATAGCTTCCCTTTGGTCCACTGGTTGAGCTTCCGCTGGATCGTGGCGGGCGGCGTCAGGTCGGGCAGCCGGAGCTTACGCAGCGCTGCCACGAAGAAGCCCCCCGTATTGTCCCGGTGCGGGAATACACGCAGCACTTTGCTCCCGTCGTAAGTCGTGGGAGCCCTGCGGCCTTCCACCTCCGGTGCGCTCATCCCCCCGCGGGACCGCAGGACGACCCCTCTCTCCTGCAGTGTGGCGTTCACATCGATCATCTCCACCTCGCCCTCGGCCAGGAGTTCCAGGACGGTACAAAGGACCTCCTCATCCTCCTTGGGGTTGAGGCTGCATGTGCTGTACACGAGCACCCCACCCACATCCAGCAGATCCACGCCCCGGCGAAGGAGCGCCACCTGGGTGGGAATCAGGCTCTTCACGTACCCCGCGCTCCACGTCGTGTGGATAGAGGGTTCCTTCCGAACGGTGCCATCGCCGCTGCAGGGAACGTCACAAATGATCCGATCGAAGCGCAGCTCACTCCACTCCGCGTCTGTCATCGGTTGACTACCGTGAGAAGGATTGGCGGGGGGCAGCGAGGAGGGTGCAGCGCCGTCGGGCCCATCTGCGCGGGGTGGGAGCAGCAGGGGCTGGTAGTAGAGCCGGGGCCACTGGGTCCCGTCGCAACGCACGCAGAGAGCATTTGGAGCGTGGTACCGCTTTAGTCTTGCAGGCAGGGTCTGCGTTGCTTTCACCCGGTCCTTCTCACTGGCGATCAGTACCCCCCGGGTCATGTCCATCGTCCAGCCCCTGTGAAGCATCTCGTCCAGGGCGTGCAGGGTCTTACTCCCAGGGGCAGCGCAGAGATCCAGCACGCGGTGATGGGGGGCCGCCCCCAACACCAACACGGGCAGCGCGGAGACCACTTCTTGAAAGGAAACGGCGTTGGCGCTGTGCAACGTGCGGCAAATGCCTTCGGCAAGAGGGTGAGCGTGGTATGCCTCGTGACTGCAGCCATAGAGATCCACACAAGAGTCAGGCATCTTCATGTTTCCCTTGACCACGACGCCTCCTTCGGTTCCTTTTTCTGCTGCTGCTCCATATTTGAAGACCGGCTTCACGACCTGCGTTACAGCAGGGCAATCGTGGAGGTAGGACTTGGCAATCTGTTCTAGTACTTTTTCGTTGTGATGCACTCTCAGCGTCATGGGTAAGGCAACGCGGAGAGAGTCTAGAAATTTGTTCCATTCAACCTCTGCTTCCTCCGCCCCAGGGAAGAGCGCTTCGAACCTTCTCCCATGATAGTGTCGCACCAGCGCAGAGTTGAGCAGGTCTCCAGCGCTTTTGGTTGCCTTATCAGGTTCTCCATCGCCCTCATCTCCAGAAGGATTGGTAGGTTGCCCTGCTGACTCCCCGGCAAATCGGCGCCGGGCGTGGATATCGATCGGGCAACTGGCTTGATGTAGAGCAAAGCACAGCTCTGGGATATCCACCTTTTCTGGCGTGGAGCGGCTGCGGGGCACACGGCGTGTAATTTGCAATAGGTCCACTGCAGTGAACTTCTGCACTTCCACCTTCCCCGCTATGGCATCCTCTTCTCTCTTCATATCTTCAGGGGTTTCACTATCCGCCTTGGTGTCTCCCCCAGCTCTCGTTTCCCCCTCCTCCTGCTCCTGCGCGGAGGATGGCGACAGCTTCGCTGCTGGTACGTGTTCCCGCGTGGCATTTAGTGCACGGAGAAGCTGTGTCAGGCCACGGCCCGAAATGCTGCTACCGGACCCCGTGTCCTCCGGGCCTCCGAAATTTTCTTCGAGATAACGTCGTGCGTCGTCCTGCGACTGCGACACCAACCGCTGAAGGGCCAGAAGGATCTCAGGGAGCTGCTCTCTCTCCCGCTTCCGTCTCTCCGCGCGACGCTTCATCTTTTCGTCGTTTCAGTCCCTTCTATTCGTTTATTTTTATTTTTTTATTTTTTTGGGGGGGGGTGATGTATTCCTTTTTACCGTAACTCAAGAAAGGAGAGAGCAGAAGACCAGCATATGATCGTACATTGGGTACGGATGTTTTTATGGCAGTGGAGTAGACCATGGAGAGGGGAAGAACCTCCCCCTCCCACTTCCAGCCCTGCGAGCTTTTAAAGGGAAGGAGACAGGGGATGGTGCACGGCGCTGTGCCGATGACTGAGAAAATCCCATTTCTTAAATCCAGTTTTTCCTTCTTATTTTTTTTTTCATTTTATGTGTTATACACTTTTATCAGTGGTTTTGTTAAAAGAAAAAAAAGTTTTATGCTTGTTGCATGTGAAATAAATCAATCTGTGTGTGTGTGGGGAGATTTCCTTCTGTCCTTCGCGTCCGGTGCGCCACAGAAATGCCAGGTGTCTTCCTGCGGGAGCGAGGAGCGAGTGAGCTTTTTCTACGTTTCACTGCGACTCATCACTATCGAAGTCGCTGTTAATGTGTTTTAAAAGTGCGGCACTCAGCTCCTGTGCATCACTGATTTGGTTTAGCTCATCATGAAGGCGCCGCAGTGTCTGGCCGCTCCCCTCCATAAACTGGCTCAGTGGGTAGTCCTTCCCCAGACGGTGGTCTGTCACGCGATTCTGCGGGTAGTTGTACGTCCGCATTTTATCGGAGCGCTCCCCACTGCTCCATTGGCTGTTCCACGCCTCGTAGAGGGATGAGTTTTGACCCTTTGCCCGCTTGGCGAGCAGCTGCTGGGCCACCATCTGCAGCGCCAGTTCCTTGTTCCCCAGCGCAGACCGGGACTGGTGGCACTTCACCGTGATCCCGGACGGCTTGTGAGTGAGCACCACGCAGTTGGAGCTGCTCTGCATCCCCTGACCTCCCGGGCCGGAGCCGCGCACGAAATCGATCTTGCAGTCGCTCTCATACACCTGAACCGATACTGGGTCGAGGAGAGGGGTGAGCTTCACCACAGCGGTGGACGTTTGCATCTTCCCTGCAGCATCCGTCACCGGCACACGCTGCACCTTGTGAACGCCGATTTCGTGGTGTAAGAAGCGGTAGACGCCATCTCCACGCACGGTGATGCGAATGCCCTCCTCGCTCGGCGCCCCAATGCCGTCTTCTCCCCCACAGCTCCCGCTATTCCCCTGCTCTGAGGAACTGCTGGAGGCCTTCCACCCGTGAGACATCGTGCAGTACCCCCGCAGCACCTCCGCCAGCTCCCCCGCGAAGAGGTTGGCCTCTGTCCCCCCAGCCTTCCCCGCCACAGTCAGATGCCAGGTCTTGGTACTAGACCCTAGCACATCTTCCTGCTGCAATCGTCGGGACATCACGCGCTCCACTTGATCGTCCATCGCGCGGATCTCATCCAGCAGTGTCCTAATGTCCTGCTCCACCATCCCCAGGAGCTCTTTCCGCTCCTCCTCGTCGGCCGTTAGCGACGGCGAAGCGGCAGACGTGTCTCCCGCGTCACCTTTGCCTTTCTTTAGCCCCGCCATGAGAGACATGCTCTCGTCCAGCCGAGTGGCTAAGCTAGCGAAGTGAACAGCCGCATCCAGTTCATCTCGATACTTCCGGTTCCACGCCACGTAATCAAAAGGGGTGCCGTTGGCGTTGGTAAACTCCGCCTGCCCAGACGGATCCCCGGCATGCACCTCTAGCCACTTCTCGAGGCGGCGGCGTTTTTCATCCAGGCGAATCAAGTACTCCGGTATGAGTACATGGTGAACACTCCCAAGCTCCTTGCGCGTCGGTTCCGATAGTGCCCAGTTCTTGTACGTCTCGTACCCTTTTTCTGAGAGAGAAATACGTTTCACCCCACCCTTGGTGCCTCCTGCACCAAACAAGAGTAGCGGGGTCCGGCGCCATATCCGTGCGCCTATTCCGCTGGTTCGTAACGCCATGTCGACACACGGAAGCTCTGTGTGCTGCCTACCGGCCCCCTTCGCAAATCTGTATGCTATCGGTAGTACCTCGTAATAAGGACTTCTCTTGGGATGACTAAAGTTATCTTTTTTTTTCTCTTTTTTTTTGTGTGTGTGTTGGATCGCACGATGGGGAAACGTTGAAGGAGAGAGGGGGGAAGCTCAACGGCTCGTCAGTCGTTGGATCTGGAGGTCTTAGGGTATGGTTTATCTCTAGTCAAAAAGAAAAACGAAGAAAGAGTACCAAAGAGTGCATGAAATAGAAAAAAAAAAAAAAGAAGAACGATCCAGAGAGATAAATATAAACTACTTTCTCACCACACTCGGAAAGAAGAAGACGAAGGATCTTACGTTAATATAGATGGATAGTAGGAACTATCTTTCTCGTTTCTTTATTTTCCTCATCTGATAGGAAGAACAAAAGAAAAAGAAGATAACAAACATGAGAGATGCGGAAAGCAGTCTCATGTACGGTTCAGATTTTTACAACAAAAAAAAAAAAACATGTACATTCAAGAAGTTTGGTAGTCAAGAAAACGGAAAAGAAAGAAGGAAAGGAAGAAAAAATAACTCAAATATACAACCTCCTGGCCCTTCTTCGTTTTTCTTCATTGCTCTCTCATTCCCTTGTGAGCAATAGTCAATATCTGTTAGGATATCGACTATTGCTGCTTCTCTTTTTTTTTTCCTTTTCTTTTCTTCTTCTCTATAAATCTATCTCCTTTTTTTTTCCCCGCGTCTATTTGTTTTTCCTCTTCACTTTCCTCCTTATCTCCCACTCGCACTCTCTAAGTAGTGGGCTAATCATGAGGGAGAAGCACAACAAACAGATAAAAGAACAGGCCCGTCTTACAGATCCTCGAGGCAATCCACGAAGTCTTGAAACCTGGGAAAGGTTATTTCACCATTCTCGTCTTCGAATCTATCAAACATTAGAGAAACGAGCATATCCTCATCTTTCTGGGAGACATTGAAGTGCATCAGTTCATTCAAAGACCGGCGAAACGCCTCTCGAGTCATACGGCATGTCGAGCTATGCTCCGCAAAGATCCTGAACTGTTCTTGAAGAGTGTTCCCCGCAACTTTTCTCTGAATCAGCTTCTGCTGAAGAATCGTTTGGAGCACCCGTCGCCGGTGCCTATCTTCTGAGAGCTCCGCAGCGCTTCGCAGCGCGGGATCCAAATTCATGTTGATCGTCCCCCCCGCACCAGATCCCCCTCCTGTGGCGCTTGTGTTACCGTTGTCTGGCTTCTCCATCGCGAGGAATGCATCATAGGTGATCACCCCGTGGGATTCTGGGGAGAGATTCTGCACAATAAGAATGGCCTCGTCGTCCGTAATATCGCAGCTGCAGGATCGTAAGAACTCCTTCACCTGACGGTAGCCGAACGTCCCCTGTGGAGCAAGGGCCATGAAAGCCTCTTTGGGAGACTCGTACTTCAGCTTGAGTTGCTGTTTGATAGAAGCAATGTAGTCCCTGATCTTCTCTTCCGTCACAGGTTTGTCGGTACCTTCTAAGATTCGTCTCGTTCCTTCGTCCATCTCCACCAACCGGAAGGGGCGACTGTAAATGACAACAGTTTGTCCCACCTGAAAGTCTTGGGGCGTAAAGGGGGCTGTGGAACCGTCAGGAAGCTCCTTGCGGTGCTTTCCCTTCAGCAGAAACCTTCCACCGATGAAACCTGTGTTTCGTCGTGCCCGCTCTTGGATCTCTAACTCCCCTGTTTCACGATAAAAGGTGATAACAAACTCTCGCCCCTCATCTCCTTTTACCAGTGGGTTTGCCAGGCGGGCCGCGAAATTCATTACGCGCCCTCTCTCTGCAAATAATTGATCCTGGTTTGGTCTTGCCGCCTTGATGTTAAGAGCCAGCCAATTTTCCACTACCTCCCTCTCGCTTCCAAATCCGTTAGGAGGAGGGGGAAAGAAGAGCACCTTCTTCTCACGGTCCTTCACGTACGGGTCAATATTGATCGCCGGAAGTAAGTCGATGTTGAAGTGGTCCTTGACATATTTGCGAGTGTAGGCATCCGTGTCGTATAGGAAGAAGGGTTTCCCAAAGATCTCATAAGTTTGCCCAATTTGAAAGTCATCTGGGCACAAGTAATCGGTCTTCATCACTTTACCATACGTGTGTTCTTGGTATCGGCTCTTGGTCAGGTCCGTTCCTGGCCTAGGAACCCGCTGGCGGCTGATGAGAATGGGGCCACCGGAGCGCCCACTATTCTCGGGACGATTCTCTGCAACTTCTATCGCATAGTTTTCAAGGAAAACGCGAAGGACACAGAAATGAAGGTCCCCATTGAGACTTCCTCTGTCATCCCACAGAGCCAAAAAGCTCAGATGCTCATTAATCCGATTATTCAAGAATTGTTGAGCAATGGCGATGTCCTCATTAGAATGCTTCGTGTAGATACCCGTGAGTTGCTGCTCAACCACCCGCTTCCGATCCATATCATCTGAAGTAATACACCGTCTGGTCGTGCGTCCAAGTCGTTCTTCTTGAATCTTTCCGTAGGTATCTTCAGGGAGGGGAATTGCTGGAGGAACTTCTTCTTTACGAACCTCACGGAAGTATTTCCGTGTTCTTTTATCCATATCGACAATTTGATACCCTTGATCATAGATCTTCACTGTGTCACCAATATGAAAATCTTCTAGTGTCAGTATTTCGCTCAAGGAGTTCTTGTCTTTGGGAACTCGGCGACGCGACAGAATTGTGGTTTGCTCCATCCCACTGTTTAGGGTTTTGGCTTCGTGGACAGAAATGCTGTCATCCTTGACGTAATACTTGATGAGGACCTTCCGTATCCGTTCTTCTTCAACGGGGCTTTCATTGACTTTCTCTTTGAAATATCCAAGCATGCGAACCACAAATTGTTGCTTGTCCTCCTCGGAGATATCTTCTGTAAACCATCCATCCCAAATATCAGCATCATCATCGCTCTCTAGCAGGCCTCCTGTCAATCCTCCCGCAGATACCTCAGCTCCACGTCCTTTGCTCTTTGGCTTTTCACCGTTTGGCAAGCCCGAATAATGGTACTCCGTATGTGGTGCATGTTCTACTCGCCTCTCTAAAAGAAGGTTGTGACTTTTTCGCTGTGTATTTCTATTGATGGGGTCGTCGTGAAATTGGGCTCCAATTGCTAATGGAAGATTATCCGTTGAAGGAATATGATCATATTTCTTCACGGGTTGATACCTAGAAACGCTGTTTTTCATTCTCTCTTTGTGTCCTTGGCCCTACCCTATTCTATTGATCAATCAATTGGAAAGAAATGAAAAGGATGACATAGAACAGTAAGAAAAGGTCAACGAAAGATCAAATAGAGAATAATAACAATTGAAACAACGATAATTCAAATGGAAGTCTGAGACATCTCGCTATACTCTAGTTGTTTTTATGTATTTATTTTTGTTATTACTTTGTGCTCTTCCATTTAATACTTTCAAGGCTATCTGCCCTTCTGTAATCGTCGTTGCTAAGTGGAGGATTCATATATTAGTTGTTCACTATGACCAGTTAGATTTATTTTTCCTAATAAGGGATGAAGGCATCACCTTTGTTTCGATGAAGTTTCATCTCAACCTCAAGCTTTTCCTTCTTGCTTAATTAGATGGCGTAGAATAACCAGTCTATTTAGGTCTTTCCCTCACAAGAAATGTGCCAGAAATTCTTTGACTCGAGAGAAATGTAACAAAATTGAGTGTTTCAGAATTTTGTTTCGTATTAATCTTTCAGCTAGAATAATGATCCGAAATAATAATAATAATAACAATAAGAAAAAGAAGCAAGCGTCGACAAAAAAAAAGCTTCTCCCCAAAATCATTAGCAACAATCTACGTAAAAATACCCCGTGGGAAACGGAAATTTTTTTCGCTGTAAAAAGCTGGTCTATCTTCACCTATATATTTAAACAATTAAAAAATATATATATTCTTATTATTAATCAATAAGAGTAACATTGGCAATAATAACAATACCAACAATATTTATATGTATATATAATGAAGTAGTAGTACGCAGTTGAAAGGCAATTTCATCGAGAAAAATATATTTCTCAAAAAAAAAACTACTAAAAATACTCCTCACTTATCCGAGAGTGGTTTGTTTTCTGTTTTTTCCTCATATCATCACAATGGTTCTTTTGCTATTTAACCTCTCTTAACCTTTCTTATTAAATATCTTGGTATTCCTTCGGGAATCGTTAATTATATCCGAGGAAAAGTTGCTGTTGTTTTTGCTCTTTTTTTGTGAAATTATTTTTTGATATTTATTTGTTTTCGATTTTGTAATTATTTGTCTGTTTGGATGGATGAGCGGTTTTTAAGCTGTCCGATTGAGAGAAAAAGGTGAATGCTGATACGTGCCTAATGATCTATTTGCTGCAGTAATTTTCTCGTTCTTTTTCTCTTTTTTAGGAAAAAATAATGTAGGGAAAAAAGAATTGTGAAGGGAATCAAACCAACTTTTTTTGTCGCATCTCTCCGTTTTTTGTTGTTGTTGTTTTTGGATTTTTGTACAAGTAACCTCTTAAGTACTTAGCACGACTACTTCAATCTTATGTTTCTTTTTGAAACTCTGTATGATGGGTTCAAAAAATCTTTTATTCTTAGGTCTTATTTCTTTTTTTCTTTTTTTCCCTCCTCTTGGACAGCTTTACTGTGTGGTTTATCATTAACATCTCAAATATTAGCGTTATTTGAAGGGTTCAGTAGCTATACTTCCTTCCGCCCGGTGAAAATCTCCAACAGTGGAGAATCACAAATAAATAAGATGGCCGCGGGCACCATCAGCGATTGGTAAAAGTAATAGTAATTATTATTATTATTATTATTATTATTATTATTATTATTATTAAATAAATAAATAAATAAATAACACACACCAAATAACAAAACTGAATAATTTTCATTCATTTTATTGGTCATGGTGCTAACAAATATATATTTGATGGCTAGAAAGAATTATGGTTCCTCTTGTGATTTCTCTGTTGTTGTCAATGAAGCAAAATTAATTCCATTACTTCCCCTTGTTCTTGTTGTAACCCTACTACAACTATACCAGGAGCCTATATATTCCATTGCATAATATATACTCCATATTCCATTCAATACCATATTTATTTATTTTCAAACCTGTTTCGGGAGAAACAACACCAAAAATCCCAACCTCACTTTCCAACTAAACGAAAATCATGCTATCCACCCTGGTAAACATTTACGTTGAATAACAGGAATATAACGGATATATAAAAAAGAGCATAATAATAGGCCAAGGCCAAATAAGTAATATAACACTTTATTTAAGAAGATTATAATACCTTACTGGGAAAAAGCATCAATTATGATAATTATCATCATATTCATTTTTCTATAAAGAAAAAAAGCACTTCACAAATGCATGAAAAGATCCAAAAGTTATATCTACGATTGGAAAGATAAAAGCATAGCAACAACAACATTGGAGAAAGAAAGGAAAAAGGACAGGGGGGGCGGGGGAAAGAACCAGCCAACTATTCTCGGTGGCGGCACACTTGGCGCGGAGAATCGGGCTCGAACTCGAAACGGCGAGCCCCACGCGCCGACCACGAGGATCGACGTGCCAGCGCCTACTTCGGGGCGGAAACAGAGGGGGTGCCATGGGGGCGGCCCTCGAGGAGAAGATGGTCAAGCTCGGGCCGGCGGGCCCTAGCTTTGGGAGCTGTGGATTTGTTTCTTTTATTTTAATTTTATTGAGTGTCAATATATACAGCAAAGGATTATCGGCGGGAGATGCCGCGGTGGCGGCGAAACAGACTCGTGAGGCACGGACCTCCGACCCTCGAAAAGTGGTTGTCGCGTTGGACGGGGGTAACGCCTACAATGCCGCAAGCCGCCGCGCAATTCTCGAGGCTGCTTTCGGAGACCCGGCCCCGCGCCACATCTGGGGTATCGCATGCCTTGCGCTTAGCACGGCAGGAAGTCTCCAGTTTTTCGAAGGCTGCCCTGACCCTGGAATTGCGGAGCGGAGTCCGACGAGGGATATGGTATTGGGACCGCTGCTGTTTGCCGCGGGTGGCATGGGGCCTTTCAGCCGGTCATGCCTAGCCACCCCAAAGTCCGATTCATCGCCTTCCTGGACGACATCAAATTGGTAAGCCAGGACGCGGATATCCAAAACGCACTGGAAGACCTCCACCCCGCCCTCAAAAGATTCAGGTACCATATCAACGCTTCCAAGTGCGCCGCGATGAAGGGAACAGCGGGCAGCCAGCCGGCAGTAGGGGGGGCCCATTCCTGTGGCCGACGGCGTGGTAAAGATCCTCGGGGTCAGCGTCAACGACCCCGACATTGAGGGGTTCAAAAAAGAAGTCTCTGGTGGCTCGTAGAAAAAGTCAGTAGGGCCCCTTCTTTGACCTCCTCGTAGAACAGGGCAATCGAAACTCCTCCTGCTTCGTGCCTCTGGCATCCCAAGGATGCAGCACTTGCTGCGGACCAACGATCCGCTTTACCCCTTCCCAGCATTCCTCCGCTTCGATGCGAGGGTCCATGAATCCTCCCCCCGCTTCCCCCAGTTGTCCTCCATCTGAAAAAAAGCGCAAATCCCCTCTCGCCTCTCGATGATGCAGGGCGGGCCAGGACTGCGGCCAAAGGTAAAAATCGCGTGCTATGCGCGCGATTGCGTCGGCCGTACGGGCTTCCAACACGAAACCACCACGACGGTGGGCGAAGACAGGGCCATCTCCCTCCATTCTCTCCTTCGGGAGCCTGGGGGATGCCTGGGCCCACCATGACCCGGATATAATAAGGAATGCTCTCGCTCGTTCCCACCCCACCAACAAAAGAGCAGGGGGCGGGAGCCCTGATGTTTTCTATATCGAGAATAACTTATGGCCAATAAAAAATGAAAAGAGCGATGCTGATACGTTACCTCGGCTGGCTTGGTTGATCGGCCGACAAAGGATTAGGTTATCTCGATAGCTGTGATTAATGCATTCACTCCAACCGCTTCTAGAATGGGGCTCTTCTGTGGTAAATGGTTCTCCCCAAGTGAAACCAGATCCCGGTCCTCCCCACTTCGTCTTTCGAATGGGTTTTGTTTATTTCAGACTCCGTTTCCTCTAGTTCCTTTTTTTTTTGTTTTTTTTTTCATGCGTTTGGGCGTTTTGTGTTTGAAGGGGGGCGATAGGAGGAATAAATATTATGTCCACCCTGGAACTGTTGATTTTTCATTTGCTCGTGTTCATTATTTTTTTGGCTATTTTTACCAGAGGCTGATATAATCGCTGTAGTATTTCTGGGAGTTTCGTTTCTTGGCATTTATATTTTGTTAATCAAAGGTCATCGGAGATAAGGAGAAGCTCTCCTATATTCCTTCTTTTTCCTCATTTATTTACAGGAAGAAGAACTGTTCTTCAATGCTGCCACATGAAATAAAACACGCGACTCCTGTCCGTAGAGAGTATTTATACTATTATTATTGCCTCAATATCGTATTATTACATCGTCCTTATTATTATTATTATTATTATTATTATTATTATTATTGTTGTTGTTATATTTATTATTGTACTACTACTACTATTATTATTATTATTGTTATTATTATTATTATTATTATTATTATTATTATTATTATTATTATTATTATTATTATTATATTACTTTGATAATAGTATTCTTTTTGTTATTAGTATTGCGATTAATACTATATTATTATTATTATTATTATTATTATTATTATTATTATTATTATTATTATTATTATTATTATTATTATTATTATTGAACCTTTTCAATAATACTCTGCTCTTTTGAATTATCGATTGCAGAAAGTATTGTCCGAAACATTGTTGCCTTCTCTTGTTTCAATTGATTCGTTATAGGTATAAATAATGAAAAAGTAGGGGAGATAAACACTAACTCATCACCTTTGGTTTTTGTGAGAGAGTTAGGTCTGTCAGCATTTCAAATTACACGAAGTGGGTAGGCTCGAATGTTAGTGATTTACTAGCGCTCTGGCGAGGATTAAAAAGCACGAATTAAAAATAAAGCTACTCGTTAAACTCGCGACCCGAAACAACAATTTATTATCACTTTGTTCCTTTCGGTCTACTTCCCTTATCATAATACCTCTTCACAGAACAGTTACATGTAATATATATATTCTTTTATTGAATTTTATTTTTACCCTTTTGTTTCCTTTTAAATTCTTTCTCAATTTAAAATATTTTCGTGTTTCATAATATTCTAACTATTTTCCCTTCTAATAAAAATAACATATATAAATTTAAAGCACTAATTCCACGTTCATGGACGTACCAATTTAAAGTAATAGTACCTATATCTCTCTCCGGGAGGAACACATTTATTTCAACCTCGACAATATCCGGCGCAGGCTCAACTCGTAAGCTTTTCAATAACACTTGGATTTACATTTTACAATAGTAATCCAAAAAACAAAAAAAAAGAACAAACACACAAACAAAAAAACAACAAAAAACAATATATATTAATGTATTCAGTTGCTCCATAAATCATTATCTCCAAAATAAGAAGACAAAACATAATAATGACGAGTACAAAGAGAGAGAGAGAGAAGGAACGAGGTAATGCAGGGATAGTAAAGAAATAAGGTTCTAGACATTTTTTTAAAAATATATTACAACATGAATAATATAAATCTATGTAGAAATGGAAATGATTTTTTCTTTTCGAAACTTTTGCTTGTGGATCCTTCTCAAGCAACAACAACACAACAACAACTTCAACAACGACACAACACGAGGACAACAGCAACAAAAACAAAAAACTCAAAAGAACCAAATCAACACAACAGGAAAACAAAACAAAACGAACAAAAAACAAACAAAAGCACGACCTGCCAACCACCCACCCCACTCCCAAATAAATAAATACAAATAGCACCAAAAACAAAACAGACAGCCCACAACAGAAAAAAAGAGAAAGATAAACTTTTGATTCTTTGCTGAGATACGGAAAGCAGGAACACCAAGAATAAATCTGATATAAGGAACCAAGCTTTAATGATGCTCTCATCCATCATAATTTAGACGACTCCGGTTATTGGCAGAGCCTTTAAAGAAGTTATTACTATTATGGTTGGTTATGTTGTAATATTAAAGATCTTGTAGGAAAAAAAAGTGGGTTCAAGATTGGCAGTGGCACCAAAAATAATTTTCGACGTCAAGGAAATATTTTGCCAGGGATAATAACTTGGTCGTAACACGCAAGGACTATTGTTTTCCTGTTGTCCTTTGTCGTTGGTTAGCAGCGGTATAACTATTATTCGTCATTGTCAATATGTATTATTATTATTGTTGTTACTTTCATTACTTCTGTTCGTACTCTTGTTGCGTGCAAAGCTTTTTGTTTCTTTCAGTTCCAGGCAAAAAGCATCAACAAAAAAGAAAATTAAAGGAAAAAGTAAATAATAATAACAAAGCTGGCGAACAACAAATGAACATCAAACAAGTATCTCTCCATTCCTACATCTAATCCTATAATCCAGGAACCCTTTCTCCTCGTACGTGGTCTCTCAAGACTTGCTAAGGGGGCGGATTAAGGAGGAACAGAATCTAATTTAAAGGAGAAAGACCTTGAGATAATGAAAAACAAATAAATGAATAAATATAAATACATTTAAAGCTTGAGATGAATGGAGATGCAAGGGACTACTTTTGCAGACTAATTGAATCTATAAGATATTTGAGGTTAACGTAGGAAAATCTTCTTCCCCCCTTGTTATTTGTTTTCATTAACGAAGTAGCAACAATATTTGATTATGCTCCACTTCGGATGACCCCACATAGTCCTTCCATTGCTCCGCAGTAACCCACAGCGCCCTTCCTCTCCCCTTCTCTATTTTCTGTTCTTGTAATATTTGAGATTTCCCTTCTTTAGGGATATCTGTCCCAACAGACAGGACAACATGTCTATCGCAGCTGTGGAAAGGTATAGCCAGCTCTGTGCGCTCTATGGACATAAAAAGATTATTGAAATCGAAATACAATTGGAGAAGAATCCTTCTCTGATTGATGCCAGTAAGATATACCTTCCAAGAAAGCATTTTAAGTGCCTCTTTGAGCTCATAAAGGAGCGCTCTGAAATAGGAACTGTGAAACTCGACAACTGCTCGTTCACTTCGAAAGATTTGACCGATTTGTTTGAATCGTTACGAGAAACACGCGTATCGGCGTTGAGCTTGAGAAATGTTCAAATGACCATACAAGATGGTGAACAAATCAAAGAGCTCTGCAAACTAAACCCCCACATCATTGAGGTTGACTTATCAGGGACATTTCTTCCAGAAGGTGTGCTGTCGACTATTAACCTTGCTATTGAGCTAAATAAATCTTTAGTAGAAGAAAGAAATATTGAAGGCCTTTATTCCATTGCCACAGAGAGGATGCACTCTTTGCCACAGATTCACGTGCAGCCCACAATTCTTCAAGATCATCTTATTGTTGGGCAAGGGAGTTCCCAAACCTTATCTCATATTATGAATGAGATCATAGAAGCAGAATCAGATTTTTTTATAGACAAAGAGTTCTGCTACGAAGAGGAATGGTTCCAGACCCATTATCCAGGTGTAATATGGGAACGGGGGCTTTCTCTTGTCCGTGATGAAAAAAATTTCTGTACAGGAAACGCTCCGGTTATTCCAGGAACAGGGTGGAGAAACAAGAATCTTTGTGGAGCTTTGAATGTTCTCCAACGCGAAGAGAGGCTCAAGAAAGCTATTTTGTCCAGAGACATGAGAGACGTACGATGCTTCGGGTTTCGATTTTTTATCAACGATCAAGTTCACGAGGTGTTAATTGATGACTTTCTACCTTTTGTGCGGAAAGATGAGGAACTATCGATCATCTCTGCACACTCAGGAACAGACGACTACTGGGGGCCGATGGTTGAAAAAGGCATTGCAAAATTATATGGAGGCTACTCAAAGATCGACAGCTTCTCATTCTACGACTATGTAGCTCTCTTGACCGGAGGTGTGTGCGTTGGTAAGACATGGCGTGAATGCCCTTCGTTTACCGTGAGTGAATATTTTGCGAGGTTTCGAACTGTGATAGGGAGAGATCGAAGAATAATCGGTCTAGCGGTTCCACAAAACCCCAATGCGGAGGAAGCTCTTCTGGATGTAGGCATCTCACCGAATCTTCCCTATACCATCATCTCTACGGATATTTGCGTCAAAGATGGAAATATGGAGTACCTCGTCCAACTTGTCGGGCCAGTGACGCATAAACCATTCAAAGATTCGTTTAAACATGGACCGTATCAAGAGTCGGAAATGTATGGTTTTCCAGTTTTCTGGATGCGGTTCACAGATTTCTGTATATACTTGGAGGATGGATGCTCCATTATCTGGGCATATGCCGAGCACAACGGCAAAATTATGCCGACGGTTCACGAGGTGACAGCATCCCCAAAGTATCCTTCTTCGAGCCCTCTCTTCGCTTCGAACCCGGCGTTTCGTTTGGAATACTCGGGAGATGTCGAAGATCTCCTTTTGCTTACGTTTGAGTGTGCGGACAAATATGCCCACATCCCCAAACAATTTTTTTTCTACACTCTGGGAGCCGGGGATGATGGACGACGATACAATATCGGCCAGAGAAATCTCGTAGACTTGTCTCGTCCGATGATGGGGAAGAGGGGTGGAGTGACGTTGTACCCTCGACCCGGGGAGCGGCTGCAGTTGGTTATCGCTGCTGGATCACCCCTCGAGTGCATTATAAGAACGACTTCTTACAGAAGCTATTCTCTGAGATCTATTCTAGACAGCATGAGGAGTACGTATGTTAGCGGGGAGTGGAATTACTTTTATGAGGGTCTTCGAGTACCCAATGCACTGTACGCCTTTCGAAATATCTCGTCGAAGCCACTCCACAAGTTCATCGTCGCTCTAGGGCAAGAAGAAACGGAGCAACATCCCTACGGGATTTCATTGATGCTGTGGCCAAATTCCACACCGGCGAAGGTGCAACTCTTTGAGAAGGCAGATATGCAGACAGAACCAGTTCGAGAAACGGTTGGGGTTTTTGTTTTCTCTGTGCGCATCGACCCCGGTAATACCGTGGTGGTCTTACCCTGCCGCCACGATGAAAAGTGCCCTCCTCGGTTTCGTCTGGCGTTCTATTCAGACGGTGAAGTGACGTTGGAAACAGAAACCATTCCGCGTTTTCTCTTCGAGTAGGTATGATGGTGGTCGCAACGAAGGTGGTTGGGGCCTGAGCCTTTGAGCCAGCGATACTAAAGCTTGACCCACTTGAGGGTAACGGACGTTTAGGAGAGAGGATGTAAACACAGAAAAGAGAGAAGAGGGAGGACGAGGGAAAACTCACAACCCCTCAACACCCTCTCATGTTGCGAGCACAATACACAATAATGAAGAAAAGCAACAACAACAACACGAACGACTAACTATCGTGTGTGACTGTCTCGCTAACTTCATGACTCTCGCGGAAAAATTATATGCGGAATCTAAATACGCTGAAACGTTCTTGGTTATTACACTATTTCTTCTTGGTTTTATGTGGTCTACTTTTCAGCGGGCGGTGTGTGCTGTCTCTCACATCGTATTTTATTCTATTATTACTGTATTATCGTTTTTTTTTCTTTTAAATGGACAGAAAAACACGAGTAAGTAATAGAGACAGCAAGACCAAACTCAGGAATCCCCAGTTAAGACCATTCAGGTGACAGGAGGAACAAAGGGAGACTGGGTGGAAAGAACTTCATGGTATGTCACGATGCTGTTGTTAGTCTGAAACGATCATGAGATACATATGAGAGATACTACCATTCATGCATTGCAACGATGGAGGCGCACCAACTCGCTATCTCGAACCTTTATAATGGGAGGGATTAGGGTAACGACGACGGCAACACCAGGGATGATCCCAAACATTGGTTGGGGGCCAGACTGACCGAGAAGCTGTTTCACTTCCACTCACCGAGCTGTTGAGCGTTCGACGATCGCGTGTGCCGGATGATAGGTACTATAAGGATCTCTGGAAAATAGCATTCCTACCAAATGGACATGAAACAGCGAACAGGGAAGAGAAAGAGAGGATACAATTTTTTTTTTTCCCTGTCGTTGCCATTGCTGACAGTGAACATTCGTTCATTGTGTTACATGGGTTGTTGGCATGACAAGCGTAGCGACCAGTATCGCCCGCGATGAAGGGATGGGCGGATTCCAGGGCATTAAAGCTACGGTACAGGGAGCGAGGCGGAGATTCGCCTTACTTTGAAGCATGACATACACTTGGCATATATATCATCGCGACGTACGCACCCTTCCAATCTATTTTCCCTTCAGTCCCATCACACGAATTATTTCAATAATGGGTGGACTTGTGGTCTGTGGGTATCTACCGTTGTCCTACAGCTTCTTGTCCACATTAACACGGTAACGGGGCCATGAAGCTTATACTCGTGGTAATTGTTTACTGTATTCTTCTTATACCTGTATTGTTTTTCTTATATAGATCTGGTGAAATCTGTTGTCCGCAAATAGTAGGTTTCCTCGAAGTTTACCATTTTTGAGCACCTGAAGCAGCAGTGCGTCTCTTCGTATACGTTCCTTTGCGATACCTTCGCTATCCTGGATCCCACATTTCTTTCCATGAGCGAAAATTATGGAGATTGTTCGGCTGTCCAGCCAAAGGTAAAGTAGACGTGAATTCTTTCTAAATAGGACTATATATATATTTCTTCTTTTTGCAGTTCTTTTGTGTAAGTGTATCCTTCTTTTCCTTTCCCTTATTGCCGATGTCGAGGGAGACAATCCCCCCCCCCCTCGCAAGATCTTTGCCTGACGTCCCTCGGAGCAATATGATACGCTGATCATCTCCCTCACTACGAGGAAAAGATAACTGTTTTTTTCTGCCACTATATATGCGTTGGCGGTGACCTATCTTGGAAAAAGTAACCACACCTAGCGCTGACAGCAGCCAGTTTCTGTATGCTGCGAGCTTGAGTTCCGTGGGGCACCCCATCTTTATCTGTGCGATGCTGAACAGACGATATCAAACGTTTTCTTTCTCTTTTCCTTCTGTCCTTTTTAAAAAAAACACCTTTTTTCGTTCTGCGTCGGCTTCCTCTCCCGACGCTGATGGGTAATGCGCTGTGACCGACATGCCATCTATGTCTTCCCCTCAGGATATTCAACGGAGCGGCAAAGTGTGTCTTCTTCTTCTCTTTTTTTTTCTTTTCCGCGTAAGATACACTAAAGAAAGCATAACAAGCCCATTTAGCTCCCCATAGAAAAAAATACAAAACAAAACAAAAAACACGCACGATCTGCCAAAGAGACTCGGGAAAGAACTGAGAGAGACAGAGTGAGAGCGTCCCGAGACGTACAGCGTAGGTCCATTACCCCCCCAGGAGGACTATTCTTCCATTCTTTTTTAGACTTCGGTAAAAAAAAAAAGAAGCGACGTGAAGTATTGCTTAATACTATATAAACATTGCTATATATTTCTTTTTTATTGTGTGTGGCGCTGCAAGAGAAGAGAAACTAAAATTGTTCTGCAGGAGTTGGGTCGAAAGCCTCTCCTCTTTTGTCTTTTCTCCAGCACACACCTATATATTCCATTTAGTAATATAGTTTAGGTGTACTCCCCCCATTTTTATTTTTATTTTTTTCTGCTGCTTGATACTTTGTCGGTCAAAAAAATAGCTCATAAGAGTGGGACGGACAGACTATCTCATACACTTCTTAGTCTGCCTTCTCCCCCTCATATCCCTGCGCTTTGGTGTATGCAGAGGTCCTCTCTTATACAATTCCCATAATCTCAGACCGCTCGACAGGCTAAAAGACAATAAAGGGAAGAATCCTTAGGGAAGCAAAAGTTGCCGTTCCCAGCAGCAGAAACAGGTCGGTGACTCACGGATTACGAGAGAGAGTACGGGACCTATCCATTCAGATACGCAGTCGGAAGAGAGTGAGGATAGAACCAGTGCAACGATCCTGTATTTACAACTTCCCCCACCTCCTCCCCGATACATATTGCATTCTACCTCTTGCTCGCCGTCCCCCCCCCCGGTTGACTATCTTTCTGTATGGCGATCACGAAGGCCGACTGCGCAGGGTGGCGCCTGGCGGACCTGGAGATGAAGGAGACAATCGGAACCGGTTCGTTTGGCCGTGTGCGCCTTGTGAAGCACAAGCAGACGTCCAAATACTGCGCGCTGAAGATCCTCAAGAAGCAGGAAATTCTTCGGATGAAACAAGTAGACCACGTTTTAGCAGAAGCTTGTCTCCTCCAGGAGATTGAGCACCCGTTTATTGTGAACCTTCTCAAGGGGTTCATGGACGACGATCGACTGTATTTGCTGCTGGAGTACGTGGTGGGCGGAGAACTCTTCTCTCACTTGCGAAAAGCGGGAAAATTTCCAAACGACGTAGCAAAGTTTTATTCTGCGGAGGTGGTTCTAGCATTTGAATACCTCCACAGCAAAGACATTGTCTACCGAGATCTCAAACCAGAAAATCTGCTCTTAGACCGCGAAGGGAACATCAAGATTACCGATTTCGGATTCGCGAAGCGGGTGACGGACCGCACTTTTACCCTTTGTGGGACGCCGGAGTACCTGGCTCCGGAAATTATTCAAACCAAGGGCCACGATCGGGCCGTGGACTGGTGGGCACTGGGGATACTCCTCTACGAGATGCTGGTGGGGTACCCTCCGTTTTATGACGAAAGCCCTTACAAGATATACGAAAAGATTTTAGAGGGGAAGATCCAATTCCCCAGCTGGGTGGATGCAAAAGCCAAGGAACTCATTCGAGGGTTACTCGTACTAGACCGCACGAAACGCTTAGGTAGTCTTAAGCGCGGTGTGCAGGATATCAAGCGTCACCAGTACTATGCAGGGGTAGACTGGGATGTCCTGCTGGCAAAGAAGGTCCAGGCCCCTATTCCTGTACGACCGCGGCGAGATGGGGATACGCACTACTTTGATAAGTACCCAGAAAGCCCTCGGCATCCCATGCGACCGTTAACCAACGCACAGCAGGATGTCTTCGCAAATTTCTGTAACGGAGAGTATACCAAGGAATGATAATTCTAATTAGAAAAATGAAAAATAAAAATGAAATAAAAAAATAAAATAAAAAGTAAAAGAACACTCCACTCTCATATTATTTCATATAAAAGGGGAGAGACAAGATGAAGGATGAAAGAGAGGAACAAAAAAGAAAAAAGAAAAAGAAAAGAAAAAGAAAGAAAGCCTAAACAATACATTCAATTCTTGGAAATAACGAAGAGAAGGGAAGACCAACAGCAATCCAGAAGAGAAGGTGAGAAAAATAATGTGAGAAATACACCCGAAAAGAATACTTTTTACCTGTTTCGTAACGATGAGACCAGCAACAGAAAACACAACAAAAATCAAACAAGCAAAAAAAAAAACAAACAGAAAAAAAAAAAAAACACTACTAAGTCACCCCGAAGGGGTTCTATTTTAATTAATTTATCTTTTTTATTTTCAAAAAAAAAAGTATGTTCTCGTTCCCCTCTTCTTCTCTCCCATACACAGGTTACTAGGCCACTTGCCTTCTCCTCGTTTATTTTTCTTTTCTTTATTTCTTTCGCTTTTTCATAAATTTGATTTTTTATTTTTCAATGTCCAGCCCACTACCTTGTACAATAAGTAAGGAGAATAGTAAAGAAGAATAACACTAACACAGGCATCTTTATGTTTGTCGTGACCAACCTTTTTATTTTATTATTATTATTATTTTTTTTTGGTGGGGTTCTTCATGAGAACGCATGCCCAGAGAATACACCACCTACACCCAGAGATGATACCGATCAAAAAAAAAAGACTGGAAAGAGGGAAAGAATGAACCACATGTACACGAACAATATCAACAACAAAAGTAGCTTCACACTCAAAGGGAAAGCACCAAGGAGACCGTTCCCCCCCCCTTCTTCGTTTTCTTTCCTCACTATTATTCTTCGTTCTTTTTTGTTTGGTTTTTAAGGAAAGAGTTGTCGATACTCTCTTTATTACTATTATACGTTTCACTCTTTTTTTTTCCTTTTTGGGAATCACCTATTGCCTCAATTGTTTCTTTTTTTTTGGATGAGAGGTGTCACTCCCGTAAGAGAGAGAGAGAAAGAGAGAAATGTGGACCATTCGGTGTTATCCACACCGAAAAAAAGAAAGATAATAATAATAAGAGAGCAGAAACGAAAAGAAAAGCGAAAGAGAAAGAGGGTTACATGTGTGCTGGTCTTGAGGCATGTCGGTGTTCCAGCTCCCCCCTATACACACACCTTTCCCCTCTTTGTCCCTCATTGTGCCTCTATACGTCATTCTCTAATATTCCTATTCCCCTTCCCCTCCACTCACATACACTCCTAACAAAATACAACAGGAAAAAGCAACAGCAGAAATACATATTTCGCGCCCCACGGTCGCGGACAACGCGATGCTTGCCCGCCAGTGTTAGTGTATGCCCCACTCCTCTTCCCTATGGACCGATGTTGAATTCTCTTTCTTTTTCTCTCCCCCCGCCCCTTTATTATTATTATTATTATTTCTGCCCCGTAGAAACGACGATATTCGGAACTTTCCACCATCGTATTTTTTTATTTTATTTTTTTTCGGAACAAAACTTCTGGTTCAGAATTATTATTTTTTTCCCCTATTTTTTTCCGCTTTTTTTTGTTCTTTGCTTTTTTTTTTTTTGTAAATAACAACCAACACAATTGCGCTGAGACCATCGTAGAACGAAGGGACTTATCCCTATTGAAGAGGCTTGGAAGCGTGCTACGAGGAGTCGAGTAGAACAACAACACCCACGACATACAGGACCGAGAGAGATCACCGAACACCATGTCCAACTTCAGTACGGAGCTGCAAAACTACCCCAGCATGTTTGCTGTGAAGCCTGGGGTGTCAGAGATCATGACAGCCATGTCCGAGAACGCAGACACATTCGGGGTCTATGCGTACACGATCGCCAACGGGTTCTCGTACAAACTGGAGTACGATGAGCACACCCTCTTCAAGGTAAAGACAAAAATTGGTGAGAGTATGGGGTGGTCCCGGTTCTTCGAAACGGTGAGCGCCGCCTTTAACGGAGGGTCTGTGGAGTCGAAGATGGTGGAGCTGCACCAACAGGTCTCGACGAACCGCAACTACAACGATCCCCAGCACTCGGAACACCTCGAGATTACCTGCATCTCGCAGAGGGATCGAAAGAAAGTCACGTTTACGATTCCTCGTATCGACGACAACATGCAAAAATTTATTCTGGGCCGTATGATTAAGGTCCAGATGATCTACGCCCATCCTCGTGAGTACCAGCAAACTCTGAACCGCGTGCAAGCGGAAGAGAAGGTAGTGCGGGGGCAGACGGACAGCTTGGAGCGAGAGGCGCTCTCCTTGAAGGAATACCTAGCGAGAAACAAGCAGCAGGAGATCAACGCGAAGCGCCGTCTCAAAGAGCTAGAGAAGAAACTGGCCCCCACCCATAGCGATAAGGTGGACGATCCGTGGGAGAACCTGGTTGCCAAGAACCTCATGGCTTCTCAGTCGATTCGCCGCGCGAACCCGCTCGGGGATCGAACCTGCAAAGACTACGACATGACCCTGCTACGTCTCATCAAGAGCCGATACGTTTCCTATGAAGAGTTCGACCCGACTTCTGCCGCTGATCACGTGGTTCAAAGCTTCACCCCGGCGGAGAGGGCCAAACAGATCCAGCACTTCTCCAGCCCCAAGCGGGAGGCGGTGTGGCGGGCACTGGACAAACTAAGCGAATGGGACTATAACGTCTTCGCGATCCACGAGGCGATGGAGGGGAACGACGACGGGATGCTCAGCTTCCCCCTTGTCCAGGGCGGCGCACTGTTCATCACCATGTACGCCTTACTGTGCAAGAACCGTATCCTACAAAAGTTCAACATTGACGAGCAAGTAGCCCTTAACTGGATTTCAGCGGTGGAGGCAGGGTATCACCGCAACCCGTACCACAATTCCATTCACGCAGCGGATGTACTGCACATAACGCACTACATTCTCTCCGAGGGCGGGCTGGCCAAGCGCTGCCAGCTCTCCGACGAGCAGTTCTTCGCCGCGCTCATCGCTGCTGCCATCCACGATTTTGACCACCCTGGGATCAACAACAACTTCCTCACCAAAACGCAGAATTATCTGGCCATTTTGTACAACGATCGGAGTGTGCTGGAGAACATTCATGTAAGTAGCGTCTTTGAGCTGATGAAGAACCCGGCGTATGACATTCTGGCGAGCTTCACAGATGAGCAGCGAAAGGATATCCGCGAGACAGTGATTGAAATGGTGCTAGCCACCGATATGAGTCTCCACGGAAAGTATGTTGTCCGGATAAAACAAAAGATCCAGGAGCAGTCCAACTTCACCCAGCGCGAGGATCAGCTGCTAGCGCTCTCTATCGCCCTCAAGATGGCAGATATTTCCAACTGCGCCAGGCCGTTGGATTTGTATCTAAAGTGGGGTGGCCGTGTCTCGGATGAGTTCTACCTGCAGGGCGACCGGGAGCGCAACCTATCCCTGGAGTGCAGCCCCTTCATGGATCGCTTTAACCCGTCGCTTGCCAAGGGACAGATTTCCTTCATCACGTACATTATTATCCCCTTTTTCAGCCAGGCCGCAGGGTTCCTGCCGGACATGAAGTTTGCGGTGGAACTCGCGGAGAACAATAAGGCCTATTGGGCCTCGCATGATGATACCCCACACTAGTGTGGAGAGAAAGAGAGGGAGGGGAGGAGATGGTGAGAAAGAAAAAAATTAATAATCAAAAAAAGGAAAGGACTCCACTCTCACGCGAATAGAGAGTGTGTGCGTGCATGTGTGAGGAAGAGAAGAAGGGGATGCTGGCACCGATACTGCTGCACCTACAGTCGGGTAAGGCAAAAAAGGTCCTTAAAAAAGAATCTCTTGAGTTTTTGAGTATAGGTGAAGTGGCGTGCCCATCATTGATATACCGTAGTAAACAACTTTCTTAATTTTTCCGCCCGAGTTCTTTTGATCTTTTTTTCTCACTCTGTTCCCCTTTCTCTGTTTTATAGTGGAGAGCAGAATGATATGCCGTTCTTTTCTCCCTCCCTCCTCCTCCTCATTGCTTTAGAGAAAGAAGGGTGCATATGCGTAGATATATACGTCTCTCTCTCTCTATATGTTTGTGTGGCTACCATATCTATATGTTTCTTATGGTACGTCTTCATTTACTTTTTTGCAGGGCCTTCACTGTATTATTATTCTGACGATTAGTTTTCTTCCTCTTTTCCATCCCACACGGCGCCACTGTGCCACTCACTCGCCCATTTTCTTGTAACTCGTTTAAGTTTCCGTGTGTGGCGTGTGTGTGAGAGAGAGAGAGTTTCTGCTGGGCCCAACAACAACAATTACAACAACAGCAATTTGTGAAAGATCACTCTCAACACGAGTACAGGGGACTTTCTTTCTTACATTTCGTGATCAATACTACTATTATATTATTATTTTTTTTTTTTTTGGAGAATGGAGGGGGGGGGGGAGGGGAAAGAGAGAAGGAGCGATGAAGCTCCATGGCATTTCCCAGCCCTTCTCGTCCTCTGCTGCCTCTCGTCACCGTTCTCCCTTCACCGCGAGAGGCAGGACAGAACAGACCTGACAAGCAGAAAACAAACAAACAACAACAAACCCCCCAATTACCAGAAAAATTTACGCTTCGGTTTCCCTTTCACCACCCAGAGGCCGTGTGGAGGATCGCGCGACATACACAAGAAAACGAACACACGCGGTTCCGTGCATTTCTGCTTTTCTCTCTTTCTCTCATCTATTATTATTATTAATATTGTCGTCCTGCGGTTTCCTCTCGTGGGACAAAGAATACGGAAGAACAGATCCCCTTTGAGCAAGGACGGTTCTCTCTCCTTGCCTCTCTCTCTCTCTCTCCCGCCACTAATCACATAGGCACACACACATTCCTTCCTTCCATCTATACCCGCTGAGCCCATCACGAAGTACGGTCGCGTTGACCAGCTGAACCTACACTCACCCCACCCATCATGGCGCCTCTTCAGCATCTGTCGGACCTATGCCAGGGGGATAGTCTTGAGCCGGTGATCAGCTATCTACGGCAGCGCGTCAGGGGTCCGTCGGGTCAGGGGGCCCTGGAGACGACGCGAGATGATATGTACGGAGACTTGATGGCGTTCCAGGATGACGACGGGCGCACCGCCCTGCACTGGGCCATTGCCTTACGGAACTACAGCATGACCGAGCAGCTCCTTCGGCCGCCGTACCAGGCGGCGGCGCTGACGTGGGATCAGAGTGGCACTACCCCTTTTCTGACGGCGGTGACGGTTGGAGCCCCCGTGGGGCTAGTGAAGCTATTGCTGGACCGCAGTGTGGCCGAGTACCCGCAGTGCATGGCGGCCCTTGGGGCAGAGGAAGAAGAAGAAGAAAAGACAGAGGGAGAGGGAGCAAGGTGCCGTTGCCCGCTGCCACGACTCCAGGGGCTGCGATTTGAACACCCCGTCCCCACAGCGAGTAGCAGCCATCCCCCGGCGGCTGAGGCACAGGAGAAACAGGTGGAGGAGGAGACGGCGGAGCGGGAGCGCATCGTGAGGGCCATCCTCAATGCGAAAGACGAGCTTGGGAATACCCCCTTGCTGAGTGCCGCAAGCCGAGGGAACCTGGAGCTGGTGAGCTTCCTGCTCGACAGCGGTGCCGACGTGGCAGTCCAGAATCGACTCGGCCAGACCGTTCTGCACCGTGCGGTGTCCAAGAGCAACTACAATCTTGTCGAGGCCCTCGTTCTCCACAGCGAGAGGGTGAACGGGGGGCCCAAGTCCAAGGAACACCGGGTCTTTGTCAACATTCCCGACAAACGAGGAGACACCGCGCTCTTCTACGCCTCGATGGAGAACGACGAGGAGATTGGAAGCTTCCTCCTCCAACACGGCGCGAACAGGGACCTGAAGAACAAGGACGGAAAGCACTTCTATGAAATGTAGCGACCGAGGCCCCTTCTCCGATCTCTCTTTTTTATTTTGTTATTTGTTGCGGTGCCTTTGTTTTGCCATCGTTTTTTTTTTTTCCTAGCGCGCGCACCATCCACTACCCACACGCACACGCACACGCACATACATCCGAAAGGCAATTCAGTGTGAGCGGAGAAACACCGCAGCCAGGACCCTAGCTCACTCTGTGCTCTTCATCCGCGACAGACGTCCAACCGTCTTTTTTTTTGTTCTCTTTTCTGAGATGATGATGATGATTATTATTATTATAATGGTATGAGGGCTGGCAGAATCGAGAAGCTCAGCGCTGTAGTCGAACCCTCTTCAGCTTTCAAAAGCACGCACACACAGGCGAGTGTATGCATACAACCTAATATATACCTGGGGCGTCTTCCCCCCTCCTCCTCTTCCGCTCTCCCACCCCCACTCAGGCGTTGACGCGCCTTCTCCTCCTTTCTCTGTGCTCGGTACCTGCTGACACCACTTCTCGATGGCCCGTTCTTCCCACCTGCTCTCTCTCTCTCTCTCATATACACACCACACCTTTGGTTTGCTGTTGATAAACAAAATATCCAGAACGAAGGAAAGAATCAACAGCAACTAGAACAACACCCCAACCCCCTCGTTGTATTATGCCGCCCAAGAGCGCCGCTCACGCAGCACCGCCGCCGGATCGCGTTCAACCCCCTAAAGAGAAGGAGAACCGAGAAGCTGGTCAAAAAGAAGACCCCCCAACACCGGAGGATGGCGTCCAGCGCATGTGGGGCCCGCTGCGACTGTGGTGCAAGGCGCTCAATTACATCTCCAGCTCTCTTCCTCTCGGCCCGAAGTGTATCAAGATGGCGCACGTCGTCAACTTTCAAAAATGTGCCACTGCTGCCGTGTGCCTCTGGATGATGCGGAAATCCGGGAACACAAGCCCCACGGCGTCGATGTACCTTGCTCTGCATGGGGGCTACGGCCTGTGCTGGCTGCTGAAAGAAATCGTCTTCCCCGACCCGAAATGGCAGCAGCGCATCACCCCAGGGAGTGCTGTGGCGATCTTTGGCATGGTCCTCGGCCCGTACTGGGGGATTGCCTATAACGCCATCATGCGCCAGAGGCCGGCGGGGGCATGGAGCGGGAAGGGGGTGCCGCCCGTCGTCGCCTTCGCCTCACGATCAAATGTATCGCTGGCGCTGGCGGGGATGACGTGCATGGTTGGCCTCACCTTGATGGTCGGGGCCGACGCCCAGAAGTATTTTGTGCTCAAGAGAGAGAAGGGACTTATTACCGATGGATTCTTCAGGCGTATCCGCCACCCCAACTACCTAGGAGAGATGATGATCTACGGCTCCTTCGCCTTCGTCTCGTCTCACTGGACGTCGTGGGCCGTCTGCGGGTACATTTGGAGTCTAGTATTCGTGCCGTGGATGCTACAGAAGGAGGCGCGGATGAGCCGGTACCCGCAGTGGAAGGAGTACAAGGCTCGGTCTGGCCTTTTACTTCCCATACCACGCGTATGGTGAAGCAGCGGACAGAGAGAGAGAGAGAAGCGTGTGCACGGGTTCGCTCCTTCACACACAAACAAATACATAAAACTCCACCTGCTAGGAAGCATGTCATCTACAAGGAGGAGGAGGAGGAGGAAAAAGACGCGTGACGTACCGCCGGAAGATGAGAGTCTTGGGCGGCTCGCATCATGCGTTCCGCTGCCACACCTACACGCACTGCTTTGCTTTGATTCTCTTTTGATTTCTTTTTTTTGTTTGTGTTCCTCCTCTCCCTTCCCCTTCGGATCTTAACAGCTGCTGCTCCATTTATCGCATCGCAGCTCCCTCAATTTTTCGTTTTTATCGTTCCCCAAATTCAAAGAGGAATTTCGTTGCGGTGGACCAGCTTTGGAAGAGCCGCTCCACTCTACTACGACTACTGCTGCAGCCCATCTCACCCTCCCTTCCCTTCCCTGCCTTCCCACCAGCAGATCCCATGCCCAACCGCAAGCCCCACGTGCACCCCCCGCCGGACACGTCGAAGGTTCTGACGGAGACGCCCAACCCCACTACACAGCGCCGCTCCTGGGTGTGGCGCAAGCTGGAGTCTTTGGGGTGGGACACGGGGGTCCTGGGCCTCGAGCCAAAGGAAATTGTGGGCCTCACGCTGTTTATGGGGCTGTCGGTGGGGATCGCCGGGTACTACCTGGTTGTTCGCCCCAAGAACAAGGCTGGAATAGCTTGAATAGCTGGAAGAGATTGAGATGGGGTTTGAGAGAAAGAGGAAGTTGTGGCGCCGAGCGACTTCCTTCAGACACTTCGTTTCGTTCCTCTTCTCTGGTCTTGAAAATTGGAAAATTGGCAGAAAAAGAATAAAATAAAGTAGGAGAGAGTAGTAGACCGTTTTTCGTAGTAGTATCAAGAAGCTGTGGCAATCTATATCTATCTATCTATCTATATCTCTATCTGATCTATCTATATTGCTACAGCTTTTTGACTTGTTCACGCAATTTTTACCACACTTACACACACCCTCTATACATATACATATACATATATACTTGCTTGAAATGCTCTCTCTCTCCGCCCCCCCATACAGCGTACACCAGAGGGGGACGGGATTCTGACGGACCCGGCCAGGTGATCACATCTCCCGTAGCCCCTCTAAAAGAGCAGCGATTCAAACAAAGGGGAAAAAAAAGATATGTAACAACAACGACAACAACGATGAAGGGGTTGAAGAGAAGAGAAGGTCTGCAAAGTCCTTCCCATCCGGAAGGACCTCGCTGGCTAGCCGTCCCGCTAGCTCTCCCGCTCCTTTTCGTTCCTTGAAAGTATTAGAACACGGGTGGCGCTACTCGTACGAGATGCGGGACTCCGATGACCTATTAGCACCCCTTTAGGTCTATTTTTGTCACATTTTTTTTTCTTTTTTTTTCGTCAATCATCTCTATCTACCTCTTCTACTAGCTTGTTTTTTTTTTCTCTCTCTTTTTTTTTCTCTATCGGACCACGAGAACGAATATAAAAACACCACACAACAACTCAACGACTCCATGTGCTGTAGATGCCGCTGGCCCGGGGTGTTGCCCATTTGAGTGTGTACCGGCGCGGGAAAAGGCAAAAGAGAAAGAGAGAGAGTGTGTGTGGGCATGCGTGAGAGAGAGAGCGAAGAGAATGCAGCTACACCACCGCCAACCGCCTCAGAAAGACGGATCCGAATCCACGGACAACACTATTGACGTGAAGAACAAACAAACAAACAAACAAAAAAAACCCCAATCGAAGCGGATACGGAAGGATATCGGTACCGGACATAGCCGCCCCCCCACAAATAGGCTGATGGTGGAGGCAAGAAAGCAGGTCCATCCCCCTTGCGTTTCCTTGGGCCCGGGCGCGGGTCTCTTCCCTTCTCGTTGCCCTGTTGGATGCGGATGCCCTTCGACGAGATGACAGGGGTGTATCATCTGAAGATGCCTTGTTCCGCCCTCTTCCCTACTTACCTATTGGTGTTGCTCACCTATCGCTCTTTTTTTTTTTGTTCTGTTTCATGTTTGTGTTGCCCACCATCATTCTCCTGAAGCAATTGCCGTAGAACCGCACACCCTGCCCCTTGGGGAACCCACATCAAAACCAACAGCAATCTATCGTGTTCACCCTCCCTCAACTGTCTTCCTCTCGTCGGATCGCGTTCAACAGGTAAACGTCAAAGAAAAAATGCCCAAGGCTTCAGGCGACCACCTCACCCGCCGGCAACACGTCCACCCCCCGCCGGATACCTCCAAGGTGGTCGACGAGCTTCCGAACTCCCCGCTCCGCCGCCGGCCGTGGATCGCACGGAAAATCATCGCCCTCGGGGCGGATTCTGGGTATGAGCTCTGCGAGCGCAAGGAGCTGGTGGTCGTGTCGGTCGGCCTCGCCGTGATCACCGCCTACGTGGGCTTCCGGGTCTTCCAGCGCTATCAAACATCTGCTTAAAAAAGTAAGCAATAAAAAGAGAGAGCGAGAAAAAAAAGAAGTAAAGTTCAGAGAGAGAGAGAGGAAGAGAGAGAGAGAGAGAGGGAAACAATAGACAAGACTGAGGCGTCATCCCGCACACCTGGCCCCAAAGGATCCGGGCCAAGGTCAAAGTTTGCTGCGCTTCGGCGCTTCTCCAGATAACGACAGTTGGAAACAAAGAAAAGAAACAAACAAACAAAAAAACTATTAGAAGGAGGAGCGATGAAGACAAAGGTTATGCCAGAGAAAAGAAGTCAAAAAAAAAAAAAGGAACAAGATAGATCCGCCGGATAGAATGGGGGTACGACCCTCCCCCCTCCCCCCTCCCTCTCCCTTTGTTTTAACCCCTTTTTTTTTTGTTGCTGAGTGCCGGTTTCTTCCCTCCTTGCTTACGGTGCCTACTCTCGGTGTTGTCGTTGCCAACTACTCATGTGCGCTGGCTTATATCCATCCATCCATCCATCGATATATGTAGGCTAGAGGCTGATGTTAGTGTTTCTATTTGCCCTTCTTTCTCTCTCGTTACCACCATTGCAAGGAAAGTAAACAAACAAACAAACAAACACAAGAGAATCTCTAGTAAGCAGTAAAGAAGTAGAGAGAGGAGCATAGCCATCAAAAAAAGAAATAAATGAATACTTTAAGGATGTGCCTACCAATATATCATAATAACCCTCCCTTCTGAGAATCTATCGATGTGCGTACCCTTTTTTTTTTGCTTATCGTTTCTTTTCTCGCTCCATCAACTCTTGTCCGTTGGTTCTTATTCTAGTTTTTTTTTTTTTTTACTTGTTTATTTCCACATCTTCGTAGGGCGATTCGAAGGATCTCTGTTGTTTATTCTATTGTCGCTGGTTCTCTCCTCTCTCTCCCTTTCATCTCTCCTCATCCTACGACTATGATTATTTTTATTATTTGATTCTTTTTTTTTTCTCTTTTTGGAAAATTTGGTGTTGGGAGACGAAGACGCCGTAGCGGCGTGCCCCTTCTTGGCTTTTTCTCTCTCTCTCTCTCTCTCAACACCAGAGATATCGCTTGAGGGCCTGCTCCTCCTTCTCCTCCTACGCTTCATGAGAATGATATTGAATGAAAAGAATAAATGTGCATTCCCTTTCTCTTTGTTAAGCGTATATATATATAAAAACAACAACAAATAAAAAACACGCTGTTGTCTTCATTCCTTTATATGTTCCTCTTTCTTCTTCTGTCGGCCTAACTACCGTGCAACTAACGTATCCTGATCCCGCTTAACTCCTTCTTCCATCAACAGAGCGGTGAAGAGCGCCACATCTTTCCGCACCGTCTAGCGGCCCCCTTCTCCTCTCGCTCTATTTTCGAAGTATATTCAAACTCATGTGAACTGTGTCTCCTGCATAGATAGATAGGACGGGGGAGTGGGGGGACTCCCACACGTGATGGTCGTACGGATGTCTCTTAGGAAGATGCAGGAAAAAAAAAGAAAAGAAACGAAGCAACAACAGAAAAAGGAAACAAACAAAGGGAGTAAGAGCAAAACAGGGTGAAGGAGGAGTGAGACGAGCCGAAGAAAGAGGGAACAACCCTAACGACTCTCAGCCAAACAAACAACCACCGGAAGATGCCAAGCGCATTGCCCATCAAGCGTACCACCGTCTTTGACTTCCTTGTCAAGAAAAAAAAACACAAAAAAAACCACACACAAGAAAATAATAGTATGAAACAACCAGTACAGATCAATCAGTATCCATGAGGCTTGTTCGTCTTTCAGACTTCCACGGTGAAGCCCCTTCCCTTCGGCTAATGAACGACGCCAGAGGGTTCTGTTGCCCCTCTTTTCCCACCCCTAATATCCTTCCCCTTCAAGCCCCTCTCACCTAGACCTGGGTCTGGCCTGCTGCATATCGCTCTCCTCTCTCTCTCTCTCTGTATCTCCGTCTAGGCAACCTTTTATGTCTTACTACGTGTCTGGGAACAGGGGAGACGAAGGTTTAAGCGGAAACGTCGAGTAGGACCCATTCCACACACGCAGCACACACACACACACACACACACAACCTGCCACCAGGCCGGGAAGGAGGATGAATCGACCCCCGGCTCTGGTCCCGCTTACCCCGAAGGAACTGTACGATGCGCTGCCGGCGTTTGATCCGGCCCTCGACCCGCAGATAGGGGACTGGGTGCTCGTGGGGCCAATGCGCCGGCACATCCTGCTCGACCCCCTCGTGGCGCTGTGGGAGGATCGCCCCGCCCCCTCTACCAACAAGACGGACACGAGTGGCGCCGGCGAATTCTCCTTCGACCCCGGCAAAGCGGGAGCGGGAGGGGAACATGCCACCAACACTCCGCCGCGGCGCTACTCGTTGAGAGAGTTCTATCTGGGGTGCCCACCCGCCTCCGCTACAGAGGTCTCAGCGACGGCAGACACGTGTGATACGGCTGCCTGTATGGGGAGGGCGGCGCCGTCGGCGGAGAAGAATGGCGAGACACCAGATGGCGGTGGAGGGCCTGTTCTTGCAGCTCCCGAGTTCGAGTCGGCGACGGAGACCCACCCCACGCATACCGCCGGGATCACCTGGATGGAGGTGCGTACGGAAGAGGAGGATGCAGTCGAGACCCTCACGGGTGGGGATGGGGTGGTCTGTGTGGAGGAGGAGGGCGTCGCCGTGGAGCCGGTGGAGAAGCTCGTGACCCCGCTCATCCGCAGCCTCCGCCGGCCATTGAACAGCAGCATCCACCACACCTCTCCTTCTCCACCGCCCCCCGCGCCAGAGAGCGAGGAGGAGGAGGAGGAGGATCGAGTTCCTTTCCCTTTTGTGCGACCGCCGCCGTCTCCTGCGCCGCTCTTCTCCACGCTAGTGGTGCCGCCGCCGCTGCAGCAACAGCAGCAGCAAGTGGAAAAAGTGGTAGAGGAGCACCCCATCCCCGCCATAGCCGTTTCCCCCCCTCCATCCTCCGGATCCATGACCAGCGCGCCGAGCGGGACGAGAACTCGTAAGCGCCGGAAAAGAAAACGGGGCAGCGACGCCGATAACGAGGAACAAGGGGTGCGCTGCAGCCCCCCGCACAAGCAGCGAGCCGGAGAATCATCCCACGCCGACCACCCCGCACCGCTCCAGCACGGCCAAGAAGGTCTGGGCCGCGGTCTGAAGCACGGGAAGCAAAAAACACGAGCCACCCCCCGTGAGGACGACGTCGCCGATTGGCCCGTGAGCCGAGTGCTCTCCGCGACCGCCTGCTTGGCTCCTCTGTCTCTCATGCGGGTGGCATTGTGCAAGCGGCGCCGGCGGTGCAGCAGCAGCAGCAGTGGTGGAGGATTTGGGGGCAGCGGCGGTACTTCTCGTCAATCAGACGCCCTCTACCTCCACGTACGCCTTGGCCTGCTCACCAACACGCCACCCATCGAGTTCGGTGGCCGCCCTGCCCGTGCCGCTCCTACCGAGCGGAGAAGGGGTGCCGCACCAGTGCCGGCGGGGGGTGGGAGCGATAGCGGAGGTCTAGAGCGAGAGAGAGCGTGGGAGGAGGAGGGGCGGACCGGGGTGGTCGCCCTATTAGCCCCGGCCGTACCAGGTGGGGCCATGCTCCGGGTGCTGCTGCGGATGGATCTGCTGCACGCGATGGCCTCACGAGTGGAGACGACGCTTCTCGCCGCCGCCGCCGGCGGCTCTCGCGGTGTAGATCTTCTTGCTGCCCTCTTCGGCTCCGCCACCGAGCGACTGAGCATTGACAGTGATACGGCCTCCCTGCTGCAGCGGGCTGTGGTGCCCTTCCCGCCACCGCCACCGCCACCGCTTGCCCTGGTGGACGGGGGGGAGAGGAAGATGAGTGCTGGAATACATGGCATCCAGCCGCTGCCACCGCAACAACCAAGGCGGAGCCAGGGAGGGGGGCGGGGGCGAGTCGCACACCCGGTGGAAGCAGACCAGAACGCGGCATTGCCAATGGCCGACTGGCGGGGGGAGGCGGAGCAGCGGGCGATGGTTCAGTGGGCCGCGTGGGTCCGAGCGCAGCGAAAGCGCTGGGCGTTCGAACTTGATCAACACCGCCGATATACCGCCGCCGCCAGTAGTAGGAAAGGCGGCCCACGGCCACCCGCCGCCGCGACGGAAGTGGCACAGGCGCACAAGGGAGCCGAGGTGTGCGACGGGGAGACAGCCCACCATGGAGCGTCGCAGGATGGGAGTACGTGCGCGAGACCACCAGAAGCGCACGACCCCTCACTCCCCGCACAAAGGCGACGCCGGCGTCCCCTACACCACCTGAAACACAAACACACACCACCAACAGCAACAGCAACACCAACAGAGGACAACCACCCAGAGGCAGGAGCAGAGGAGGGCAGCCCAGCCGCAACCACACCCATTTTTCGTACCGGCGAAGGGGTCTTACCGTGCTCGCCACCCCCCACATGGTATTTTGGGGGCCGGGCCGTCGCCGTGGGCGCAGGCGTGGAGCGGCGAGAGGATGATCCCCACCCCCTTCCCTGCCACTCTATAGAGAGAGGGGTGAGTGGGTGGAGGGGGAGCCCGGCCGCCTCCCTTCCCCGTCCACTACAATGCGAGAAAAATGAAAAGAGAATAAGGATAGTCCACTAAGAAGGGCGGTTTCGAACGCAGAGTGTGTGCCTTGTACGGTGTTCTCACTGCCTTCTCTCTCTCACACACCTTTTTCTTTCTTTTTTTTTTCTTCTTCTTGGGATGGGATGGGTCTGCCTGCTCCATTCAACTTGATTCACCTTGTGCTCTTCTTGCTGCTCACCGTGCAGTTGGGGCTAGTCAGCGGCACATACAGGTTCTTTCGTTTCGCCCCTCCTCCCCCTCTCCCCCCCTTCCTTCCTTTTTAGTATTCTTCACATCACAGGGACAGAAAACTATTTCTTCCCACCTTTTTGGTTTTCCTCTCTCTTTCTCTCTATTTGGGCCCGTTGGCTCTGCATCTACATGCTCTCTGCAGTGCGACGTCTTCTCGCCGGCCGGGGTCGAGGCGGCGGCCGGGGCCGGGGGCCGGGGCCGGGGCCGGGCGGGCAGCGCTAGCACCGCACACATTTCACGAACAAATCTGTCCATGCTGGACATTTACGTCCAGCTCCAGTTGGGTATCACGGTCGCTCCCAGTGTGCAGCGCGGCTTTCTGCTGCAGAACTGCCAGGCAGAGCTTGAGCGTCGCGGGCTCGATCGGGGGAAGGTCCTCGCGCTCGACAACAAGCTCTTACAGCAGTTAGTGAAGGAGATTGCCCTCCATTCCTATCTCTCTAGCGTTCCTTTTCGAGTGTTTGGATTTGACTTAGAATTCACCGGCCCCCCGGTCTTCCGCGCGGAGGGGCCAACAGAGGATATCATACAGCTGGGGCTGTACGCCCCTGGCCGAGACCAAATATTGTCGTGCTTAGTGAAGCCCGTGCGAAAGCTTCCGATCCACGAGGAGGTGGAGAAGCTCACAGGGATCACCAACGCGCGGCTGCGACAAGAGGCGGTACCGTTCCCCACCGCGTGGAAGCAGTTCATGGCCTTCCTCGAGACGCCGGATACGCCCGACGAGGACCCCAGAGCGGGAGAACATATACTGCTCCTCTCCCATGGGGGTAAGCTGGCGGACCAATCCCTCATAAAGTTTACGTTGGAGCACTGCGGGATGCAAATGCCAGAGAAGGTTTTGCTGGGGGACACGCTGCACATTATTAGGGACGCCCACCGGCGCCGCCCGGTTACAGTGGATCGGCACCCCCCCTCGTGGGGGCTATCGGACCTCGTCGCGTGGCTCAATATTCCGCCTACTCTCCCGGCACATCAGGCGGGAAACGATGCCAAGATGACGTACGACGTGCTGTATCACACGCTCTTACGCTACGGCGACGAGGCCCTCACACCGAAACAGCAGCTCGTCTCACGCTTTTTTGATGAGGAGGCGAAGCGGTTCCTACGGGACGTGAAGGGCGGCGCAGATGACGCTCTTTCTCTTGGTGGTGGTGGCGAGACGGAGGAGGAGGGGGTATGGGCTCCCGATGCGGATGCCGGGCCGGGCGCGGAGGGCAGCCAAACGCTCACAAGAGAAGCGTCGGAGGCACTGCTGATGGAGACAGACTTCGATGCAATCCTTGGCGGTGCGGATCTCGTTCCACCTTCTCCAGAAGACGGCGATGAGGCGGGCGCCGACGGTACGGTGGGGATGAAGAAAAAAAAGTAGAGATCCCCCTTCAAACATACGTACACTGTGCGCAGCAGAGAGACAAGGCCTACAGAAGCGGAGAAGGAGCAATAGAGGCAGCATAAGGAATGCGTTTTTATAATCATACTCTCTCACTGCTGGCGTTTTGGGTCCTTTTCGTCTCTGTTCTTGTGTCGCTCGGCCCTTTGGCTCCCCCTTCCCCCCCCCCCCCCCTATTTCCAAATATTGTTTACAAACATGTCTTCCACAGCCATTTCACTCTAAAGATAAAGAGGCCATCACATGAAAGTAAACATGTCTTCATTGCACTCTCGCTTTCTCTTTTTAAAAGAGAGAGAATGAGTAGAATCAAGAAGGCAGGAGATGAGCCTGGTCACACATTTGTCTCTTCTCTCTCTCCCCCCTACACCGCGTTCTTTTTTTCATTTATTGATGATCTGCTTTTTTTTTTCTTCTTCAAAAACAGTTTTCTTCTTGTCATCATAGGACGAGAACAACAAACAAACAAACAAACTAGAATACCAAAAAAAAACGAGCATACCCCTCCGTCGCATAGTGCCAAGAAGAGTAGAAAGGGCTTTGAATAGTCGCATACTGCGCCATCAGAAAATAGAACAACAAGGACCCGTCATCTGCATCCGACAGAGCGAACACACTCAGAGAGAAGAGAGCGTTCAGGGTTAACACACTTTCCATTTTTTTTTCTTCTTTCCATTTCTTTTTTTTTTCTTCTTCTAAGGTTCCTCCCCCTTTTGCTCCTCATGTCCTTCCGCGAAGTCCGGTCCTTTGCCGAAACGATGCGGTGGCTCGGATACCCAAACCTGATTAGTATGGAGTCGTTCAAGAAACCAAATGTGGAGCTGGTCGCCCACTGCATGTACTGGCTCATCAAACGCTACGACCCCTCCGCCGAGGTCGACTACGTCATTGAGCTGCAGTCCGATCGGGTGTTCTTCTTCAAGCAGGTCTGCAAGGTGGCGCTCTCCAAAGGGCGTATCAAGCTGAATGTGAAGAAGCTCTACGAGTCCAACGGCCACGCGGTGCAGGAGATGCTCAAGCTCGCCGGGGTGCTCAAGAATGCGATGAAGTCGACCACCGATGCGGACATTGACTTCGCAGCGCTGCAGCAGATGGCGGCGCAGAAGAACGTCAATGACGCCAAGCAGGTGCAAAAGCTGTGCAGCGATATCACAGCAGACGGCAGCACCCTCTTCTTCCTGATCGAGAAGGAGATGGGTACCCGTGCAGACCGGCTGCGCGTCCTCTCCCGCTCGCTGCAGGTGAGTGAGTTCGAACGCCGCCTCCGTGAGCTGTTGCAGACCGTATCGCAGCAGGTGGAGCAGCTGCAGCAGTCCATTGCCAATCTCACCGCCGATGAGAGTAACCTCGAGCAGAAAATTGAGAATAAAAAGACCCAGCTGGAGCGCGCGCAGAAGCGCCTCAAGTCCCTCCTGGCTGTGCCACCGCCGTTCGTCGAGGAGTACGACAAGAACGAGGCCGAGCTGCAGTCGCAGTTCGTGAAGTACCTCGAACAGTACCGCAACTTGGAATACCTCGAACACGAGCTCGCCGTGTACAATATGGAGGAGGACGCGCGGCTTGAGGAGCAGGAGACCAAACTCCGAGTCATGCGAGAGCGACTCCGCAAGGAGGAGCTCAAGGCCCTGCGGCAGGACGGCAATATGGCCAGCGGGGCAGGGGCCGCGGGAGGCCGCCGCATGCTCGGCTCCGACAGCGGCATGGCGAGGGAGGGCGCGGGACCTATGACGATGCTCGGCCCGAGCACCGGCCTCACCCGCAGCGGCAGCAGCGAGGACGACTCAGACTCCGCCACCGGCGGTCCCGGCGGCCCGCCGCGGCCGCAGAATGCACTCGGCCGCAGTCGGCCGTCCCCCACCGTCGCCGAGACGATCCAGCGTAACTCAAATCCGCATGTCGGGATGGACGACGAGAGCGACGACGATGATACGGAGGAGGAGGCGCAGCGTGCCGCGGCCTTCCAGCGGATGCACGAGCAGCAGGGGCGACTGAATGAAGGAGGCCGCTCCGGCAGCCCCCGCCACAGGACCGGGAGGGATGGGCCTGCACGCCAGCAACCCGCACCGAAAGCCCCCCGCGCCGGGCCGCGGTCCGCACAGCGTGGCGCACCACATGCTGGATGACTCCGACAGCGGCGATGAGGATGCCAGCTCGAGTGAGCTCTCCTCGACCGAGTCCTCGTCTTCGGACGTGTCGCTGGATTCGAGTGACGACAGCGACATTTAAGGGGAGCAGCAGCCGTTTTTTTTTTTTAAAATTTTTTTTCCTTCGGTTCTTCTGTGCGTGGAGGGCTTTCGCTGGTGAAAGAGAAGAAGGGAGCAACAACAGCAACAAGGAAAAAGGGTCCCTAGGGTGCAGTTAGGGTTAGGCAGGACTAAACTAACCCTAACCCTCCCAGCCGAGTCGGGGCCAAGAAGTGAAATTATTCGAAAGAACAACAACAACAACATATGTGTGTGATGAAATGCGTGTCTTCGCCCTTCAAATGGGATTCTCTCCCGCAAGACGACGAGGAGCCGCGACAACAACGACGACTGTCCAACGCCGGGGACCGCCTTCCCCTACGCTTACAAGAGGCGAATAAGGAGCAAGGAACGGCAGCGCTTGTATGCGTGCATGTTTGCTCCTATAATAGAAGAGAGAGAGAGAGAGAGTGTGTGTGTGTGTATGGGGAAGGGGAAGGGGGTCTGAAGCACGAGAGAGAAGGAATAAAAAGTACAAAAAAAAACGGGAAAAAAAAGGAATCAACATCAGCGCCTAAGTCAGAGCCAACAAAAAAGACGCAGTGAATTACAAACAGCGTATTCGTCGCCACGCTCGGCTTCTTTCCCATAGCGAAACGAAACATTAAAACCAACAGAGAAGAAGGGGACAACTGATACGCTTGTGTTTCCCCCCTTCTTTTTTTTTTGTTTCTCTCTTCCCCCCCTCCCCGTAAGGCGAATGGTTCTCGTTGCTAAACTTTTCATAGACAAAAAAAAAGCGAGGGACTGAAAGACTGAAACAGAACAAAGTGCGAGACCTCCAAACGCACATTCCGCAACGAGGTGCCCGGTGAAGCAGGAAAAAAAAATAATAAACAGTTGAAAAAAACAACAGTAACAACAGCGGCTGAACGTTTAGAAGGTGTGCTGTCGTGGAGGATCGTTTTTTTCTTCTTTCATTTTCTCTTTTTCTTCTTCAGTATCTCCTTATTTTGGTTTCTTTTCCACCGTTTTATCCTTTCTTCCCTTTTTTGTTCTTCTTTTTTTTTGTATTTTTTTTTTCCTTAGCTGTAACAGAGAAGAATGATATATGAGCGGGAGAACAGAAATGGAAGAAAAGGGAAAAAAATGAATAAAGACGGCGCCCGCACAACATCAGAATGATGCAAGATGCACCGTAACAGCTCGGATACCGACAACGATGACCCCCCAAGAACCCCAACCTCCTCCTCCCCCCCCCAAAAAAAAAAGAAGAAGAAGAAAAAACAGCAACAATCAAATGATAGTTGCATGCTTGATTCCAAACTCCTGTGTAGGGGAGAAAGAGGTGTGCAGCGAACACCCCTCCCCTATACGAGTACGCTCTGCTCACTGCAGCTGGTCTATTCACCCTTTGTGCTCTGCTTTCTCTTCTCCTTCTTCCTTCTGTTGTTGGGCTCTCGCTCTCTCACCGGTTCTCCACCTCTCCGGGGAAACGGTTTCTTTGTTATACCATCTCCTCCTTCGCGTTCTCTTACGAAGAAGCTCGAAAACAGCCACCACCACCACCGCATCAAACAACGCCGGGTCTTCTGATCCCCTTTTTCGTGTTATTTTTCCTCTTTAACATAAAATACATTTCGTAGTTCCCCCCTTTTTACAAGATGCACAGCGCTACCAATGATTGCGTTGCCACCTTTAAGCTCATTCTTGTCGGCGACGGCGGTACCGGTAAGACCACCTTCGTGAAGCGCCACCTCACAGGCGAGTTCGAGAAACGCTACGTCGCCACCGTTGGTGTGGACGTCCACCCACTCACCTTCCACACCAACCGTGGCAAGATCTGCTTCAACTGCTGGGATACGGCCGGCCAGGAGAAGTTTGGCGGCCTGCGTGACGGCTACTACATTGAGGGGCAGTGCGCCATCATTATGTTCGACGTGACCAGCCGCAACACGTACAAGAACGTCCCGAACTGGTACCGAGACATCACACGCGTGTGTGACAATATCCCTATTGTGTTGGTAGGCAACAAGGTCGACTGCGCCGACCGCAACGTGAAGGCGAAGATGATCACCTTCCACCGAAAGAAGGGCCTGCAGTACTACGATATCTCTGCCAAGTCCAACTACAACTTCGAGAAGCCCTTCGTGTGGCTGGCAAAGAAGCTGGCGAACGATCCCGATCTGCAGTTGATGGAGGCTCCGATGCTCGATACGCAGGCGGTTTCGATGAGCCCAGAGCAAATGGCAGCCCTCGAGGCGGAGCGCGCGGCCCTCGAGAACGCCCCTCTTCCCATGGGCGACGACGAGTAGTGCAATCCAAACACAAACAGCAATTCTCTTGAGATCTGCTCACGCCCTCACACCACTAACTGTTATGGCAACCACTAACTATACAGAAAATGCATGCATGCATTTTCTGTCTGTGTGTGTGCAGATCTCAGATCAGATGGCGGGACGGCAGGTATAAGAGGGGAAAAAAGAGAGAGAGAGAGAAAAGGTATAAGATTTTTGTTTGTATGTTTGCGCGTGCCGTGCTTACGCCAGAGGTACTTCCCCCTCTTCGTGTGTTCTGTTCCCCCCTTTCCTATCAATTAAACCACAAGAAAAAAAAGAAAAGTAAAAAAAAATTAAAAAAAAATAAATAAATATTTTAAATAAACAACAACAAAGGAACGGATGAAGAAGTGAAACAAATGGCAACATCCTATTTCATTTTAAGTTGTTTAAAAGGAAAAAACAACAACAACAACAACAGAAAAAACAACAACATTTTATTAATATCAGAGTTAAGTATAAGTGCGTGCGCTTGGACGAAACTAGAGCTGAAAGAGAGTGAGCCAAAACAACAACCACCAAAACAAGCAACCGTCACTCCCTCCAAGCGAGTTAGCGTGAAATGAAGGGCAGATCGAGGGCTGGTCCTCCTCTTCACCTGACGGAGCCGCTGGCGGAACCCGATCCGTCAAGATATGTATTCGTAGCATGATTATTTTGATGCTGGCACGCTATGGACCAGCAAACCAGACACCACCATCCACCAATACCAACTTCTCACTCACTCCCTCTTCTTCTTCTTCTTTTTTTTTGTCTCTCTGGGGATGCTGTCTACCACCTACGGGGCCCTTTCCTTAGCGGCAGAGTTCAAAAAGAAAAAAGAAAAAAAGAGAGACGGTCAAAAGAAACAAAAGGCCGCACGCGATCCATCCAAAAGTAATATCATAGTTCCACATTTGCTTATTATTTTTCTTTCTTGCTTCCTGCTAAGGGAAATAGGTGTGTCGGTTGCGGCGGACCTTTTTTTTTTTGTGCACGTTCTATTTCTCTACCGCCTCGGGACTTAGCGTTTCCTCGTTCGTTGTTCGCCGCGCATTCCCACCAATGAGTGATGCCGCCGCCAGCTCCCGGCTGAGCTGCCCCATCGTCCGCACGCACCAACGTTTTCTTCTGCGGGAGCTGGAGTGCAGTCGGCAGTATGCCCCCACGTACCGCTGCCGGCTGGAGCAACAGCACCAGCGCGTGATGCGCTCTATCCACGATGAGCTACAGGGCCGCCACCGCTCTCACCGGCTGTGCCTCACCCGCACCGCAACGGCCGCCGAGCAGATGAAAAAGGAGAGAGAAGACCCTCCAGAGAAACGCATCCGTCACGAGTCGAACCATAGCCCTCCTTTCCCAGGACCGCGGGAGCCGTGCCGCATCATTGACCTTCGCGTTGGCACGCCGGCAATCGTGGTGGGCGTGACGTACAAGCAGATGAAGCTCTTACCGCAGTTCCTCAAGGAGTACCAGAAGGAGCTGCTGCGGCTCGATGCGGGCGGGAGTGAGGGCAGCGACGACGACAACGACGCGGACGCAGACGGGATGGGGGAGGTGGAGGAAGCGGCCCTGAATGCGGTGGAGGACGTGTCGCCGGTGGCCACGACGGGGGAGGGAGACGAGCAGAATCCGTATGTGTGCAGCCCGAGCGATGCGCTGGTGCTGGAGGACTCTAGCGGGCGCATCACCCTGCTAAGTGCAGGCGACGCCGCAGCGCTGGAGCCTGGGCGCTTCTGCACGGGGCTCGTTATGGCCGTGTACGGCACCCTGCGGGCAGACGGTGCTTTTCTAGTGGAGCACTACGCTCTCGGCGGCCTTGAGGATCTCTACGCGGCGCCCGAGTTTCCTCTTGTGACCTCCCCGGAGGCGGCTGCGGGCCCGTGCTACGTGGCGTTTCTCAGCGGGCTTGCCATTGACGTCGAGGTGAGCCCGCAGGAAGACTTGCAGCTCCGGCTTCTGCTAGACTTTCTGGGGGGAAATATGGGGTGCCACGACCCAGGACTGATGGACCTTGCCCGCCGCGTCTCCCGCGTGGTGATTGGCGGAAACCTCCTGGCGCTCACCGAAGAGATGAAGCTCAAGAAGAAGGTAAAGTTGGAGCCGCCGGATCACGAGCGGCTCAAGACGAACAAACGCGATGTCGTTTGTGCCCCCGCGTCGATCATGACCCGTTCTGTGGATGAGATTCTGGCGCGCATCGCCGAGACGGTAGAGGTGGAGGTCCTCCCAGGCGACAAGGACATGTCCAACGCGTTTCTTCCTCAGCAGCCGCTGCATCCTATTCTGCTCCCCAAAGCCTCCCGCTACTCAACATTGCGACTGGTCACCAACCCGTTCGAGTTCACCGCACTGGGGCGCCACGCACGGGCAAGTGAGCCGTCAGCGAGTAGTGGCAAGAGCGGGAGTGAGAGTGTAGGCAAAGGGGTGCACTTCTTCGTCACCGCAGGGCAAAATATTACGGATGTAGCGCGGCAGACCATGTTTGCCTCCCGACTGGAGGTGCTGGAGCTGGTGCTCGACAGCGGTTGCGCCTGCCCCACCGCCCCCAACACGTTGTGGAGCTACCCCTTCCCGGACAACGAAGAACCGTTTTTGTTCTCCCGCTGCCCCCACTGCGTCGTGGCGTGCGAGCAGCCGGCATTTGAAACGGGGTGGATGTCGTTGGAGAAGAATGCCGGCGCCGCCGCAGCGGGTGAAAAATCGGAGGAGGAGGAGGCAAAAATGGAGATCCACACGGCAGCAGGGCCATCCATCGCTCCGGGGGCTGGGATCCGACTGGTGTGTGTGCCGTCCTTCGTCAAGACGGGGATGTTGGTACTCGTGGATGTAAACTCGACAACCCTCGAAACCAAGACCATAGACTTCTCATCCCTCAAATAATAACTTTTGAAAATAGAAGAAGTAGACCAAGCATACATCGACACCTGCGCCTTCCACACGTTAGTCCGCGTGCCAGTGGGGGCACAAGGAAGTTGGGAGAGAGAGAGAGAGAGAGAGAGTCAGGGCAGAGCCACACCACAAAGAGAACTTACAGGCCTTATTCCAATCTTCTATTCTTTCTTAATGAATAGCACCACCTTTTTCAATAATAAAAAAGGATCGTTAGAATAAATAAATAAATAAAAATGAATAGAGATTAGAAACAATCCGCTTATGAAAGGGTCGACCACCACCACCACTAACAACAACAACAACAACAAAACACACTGCAGGGAATATATTTATTTAATAGACTGGTGAGGGAGGATGCAGAGTCGTCTCGATCTCTCTCACTGACTGTGTGGGTATATGTGTGTGTGCTACCCCTTTGATTTCTGTGCGGCGGCAGTGGGATTCGCTGTTTCTTGCTGCGTGTATCTTCGATTGTCTTTCTCCCTCTCCACAATGTTTATCAATGGACCTAAATTAGTACTGCGTATGTTATGTTTATCTCTATCTAACCTTACAAAAAAAAATAATAAACAACAACAACAACAGAGTACAACAGAGACGAAGGAAAATAGATAAATAATTTATTATAATCTAGAAGACAGAGGAAAGCAAAAAAAAAAACTTAATAAATCATTCAACCGTTTATAACCAACACATCTACCACAGAAGCGGAAGGGATTGGCAGGCCTAGAGAGAAGCCAACGAGCAGCAACCAGCTCTCCTCGCTCCCTCCACCTTCTCGCGTCTTTCCTTCACACAAAAACACACACAAACGGCGATATATGTATATATATACATATATATAGACGTAAGTAGTCTTTTTTTTTTCCACTTTTTGTGCGAGTGGAGAGGAAGAATACAGATCCCCGGCTGGAGCAGCCGAAGCAAGATCTTAACTCCGCTCCAACCCTAACCCTGGAATAGCGAGAGATGACCACCGTAGCAAGGCAAGAGGAGATGAAGACCAACCTTCCTGACGATCCCGTAGACACCGCTGGAGGCACTGGAGATGGAGAGGTCCCCCACGTGAGCAGCAGCACTAGCCGTCGTAGCGAAGACGAGGAAGACGATTTCCCTTCCACCACCAGCTCGTCCTCCACCGCCGCTGGAAAGCGAGGGGCCACGCGGAAGGTCTGCACGGCTCTTCTCATGACGGGACTGCGTCTCCTAATCCGCCACGGCAGCGTCGCGCTGCTGCTGGCGTACGTGTACTGCCAGTTTGACCGACAGCCCCGAGTACGTGGCGGTGACAGTGGGGCCGCATCCCCCTCGCGCCCCCCCCCATCGGGTCTTCCTCAGGGCCCACCAGCTGTGGGAGCACTGGTGGAAGCTGGTGTCCCTCCGATGCCGCCGCGCAGCAGCGCGTGTGGCGCTGGGGCTTCCCGCTAGCTAGTGCTGCCCTGCCCAACTCGCTGTATGAACCGCACGGCGGCAGCTGCGCTCCCCCCCCACCTTCTTCTATTACTGCTGCTGCTGCGCCTCCCCCCAGCCCGCCCCCCGGCCTTCGCTTCAGCCTCCGCAGCCTCCGATCTTGGGAGTGGGGGACCTGTCCGCTGCGGTCCAGCTGGTCGCTCTCGTCCATTCGACTTCCCACTGTCTTCACGGACGGCGAAGGCGTGACTGGCTGGCTGCGCCGGCTGAGTCTCTCCAGTGGTACCCCCCGTTCCTCCCCCCGGCGCCCTGCTGGTCAGCCTCCTGCTCTCACCCTTGCTGCACGTCAATCGCCTGCACCTGCTCGGTAATATTGTGGCAAACTGGATCGCGGAGCTGGAGAGGGACTTCGTCGTCGATGTGCCAGAGCGGCTGCGGCGCGGCGGCTTGGCTGCCAAGGGAAAAAAGCTGCGGCGCGACGGCGGCGGCGGCGGCGGCGGCGGGGGTGAGGGACGTCAGACATCGACGGCCCAGCAGAAGCGTCGCCACAGAAGGCAGGGGGATCATGGAGGCGCACCACCAACACAAACTCGGGCGGCGGTGGCGGCCTCCCTTGGCGGCAAGGCGCAGGTAATCCAGAGCAGCTGTTCTGCTGGGGAGGAGGGAGAGCCGCAGGTGGGCAGCGCCGCCGCCGCCACTGCGTCGGGCTACCGCGACTCGAGGCGTTCCAGGAGAAGGCCGCCGTCCTCCTCCGCCGCGTGGGAGGGCAAGATGAAGCGGCTCTGGGCCGGTATGCAGGCGACGCGCGTGGTGGACAAGATTCTTATCTGCGACCCCGCCGATGCCGCACCATCCACCGCCACCTCTAGTGCCTGCCATCGGCGGGCGACGACAACACCGCATGGCTCGCACCAGGATCCCCAGCGCTCTGCAGGAGAAGAGCAGGCAGCGAGGTCCCGCCCAACCATCGGATCGGAGGGAGAGATAGCAGCTAGCCACCCGACCATCTCTGGCTCTGGGCATGCCGAGCCGCTCACGAAAGACCATCCGGTCTCACGCTCCACGCCGCATTGGCTTCTGATCTCGTGGCGCCGGCTGGGGTGGTGCTGCCTGCGCACTGTTGGGTGCGAGCTCGCCGTCTTCTACATCGGTTCTATTCTGGGCGGGATGGGGGGGGAGTGGCTGTGGTACCGCGGCCTGTGCTGGCGGTACTGGCAGCTGCTGCAGGACGGCCTGCTGCTGCTGCCGAGTGCGGAGGGGAAGGCGAAGCGACGGCGCAGCACGTACCACCCGGCCTCCATCCTTGCCGGCGTGACACACGCGTTTTTTCCAAACGTCATGGCGCCGTCCTCGCTGTGGACCTCGTCACCCGTGTACCAGTGCCCCGTCGTGGAGGCGACGGCAGACGCAGGGACCTCCGCTTTCGCGTCCATGCGGCTCTGGGTGCCCGCCGTCTTGGGCTACGCCTCCGGGGAGCCCCCCCCTTCCGGCCCCAAGGATAAGGATAAGGAGGGTGGGGCCAGTGCCACGGCACACCGCCAGAGGACCACGAGTGCTTCTGTTGCTGCTGCTAGCTTCTGCCCAGCCACTTTTGCTGCCTTAAAACTCGCCCAGCAATGGTTTGAGATGCGTGTGGTGGTGGGGCGGAAGGCGTGCGGCGCCTCGGCCGGCGTGGCGTGTTCGATGGGTTATAATGTGGGGATCTGGGTGTGGCGGCTGTGGTGGTGGCGCCGCAAGTGCCAGCGCATCTTGATCTCTTTTGTGCAGAAACTCGCCAGAGATGACGCCCGGCGGTACCATCGGGATGACGGGGTACCATCTTTTCCCGCATCCGGTCCACGGCGTCGTCGCTGTCATGGTGGAGGTGGTGGTGGAGGGGGCGTGTGCCACGAGGTCGCCACCACCGCTCTACCGTCGCTCCCGCAGGAGGGAAGGATCTCTACGGGGACCTCGCCGGTGTTGCCCACCCCAACATCCGCCGGAGCCGAAACTGGAGCTGGGGCTGGAGAAGACCGTCGCGGTGGTGAAGAGCTGGAGAGAACCACCAGCACCACCACCACCACCACCAGCACCAGCACGCCCGCGCCACCACCTGTACGAGAAGCGGGCAGGGAGCACGGGGTGGTGTCGCCGCGTCACCACCCTCGGCCAGCAGCGGCGGGGGCCCGACTGCCCTCCCTGCTGCCCGAGGACTCGACCACCTACCCGCACACGAGCAGCCGGAGTGCTTCTCCGTCCACCTCGCAGCGTAGCAGCGCCAAGCAGAAGCGATCCAGAGCCGCAGCCGCAGCCGCCTCGGGGTTCCAGAACGACACGGAGTCAAGTGTGACGGCGGTGGTGGCGCAGACGACGAACAGCAGTCGCTGGTGGTGGTGGTGGCAGCGCCGACAGCCACCACCACACCCTTCAACAGCGGCGAGCGAGCTGACCCACACCACGGCGGACCTGTTACACCTCTCATTGGAAGGTACAACAACAACAGGAGGCTCCACCAGTGGAGGCGGAGGCGGCTCTTTTTTTTTTGGGTTGCGGCGTATGGTGGTGCCGCCGTCGGTTTCTATTCTTTCCTCTCCCTCCTCGCCACTGGCGCGGCTCGTGGTGCCGCTGTTTGAACGGCTACACCAAACCCTCCCACCCCCACCCCCGCCACCGCCCATCGCCTCGTTGCTCCACGGTGTTTCGATGATGGGCACCACCGCCGCCCACTTCATCTACGTGTACGCCCTTGCCGCGAACCCGATGGATCTGGATGTGTACGCGACCATGACCACCGTGTTGCCCAAGCCGAGCCCGTTTAGTTCCAGCAGCTCGGCGTGGGACGGCGGCGGCATCGCCGCCGGGTGGGAATCGATGGACGAGGGCCAGCACACCGCGGCCAGCCGCCCTGTACATAATCCATATTTCTCCGGGCTTCTGGCCGCGGCCGCGGGGATCGACGCACACGCAGGGCTGGCGGAGCTGGCTGACCATCTCGGGCCTAAGGGAGCGCTTCAGCGCGTGTTCGCTGCTGCTGCAGCAGGTCGCCTGGTCGTGGTGGCTGCGGTGCTGGGACGTGATCGCATCGCACGGGGGGCACTTCATGCTGGGTCTCCCACCCGTGAGCCCGACGGCCACCGCAGGGGATCTGCGGCGCCGGGCGAAGCTCACGATGGTACTGCTCTCGACCCACGCGGGGCACACGGGTGGGTTTCTCGTGGGTCTGTTGCTCGGGCTCGGGGTCGGGTGGAGGAAGGGAGAACCAGCGGGGGATCGGCAGTATGGCTACGAATGCAGCAATAGCGATTCGGACGTGGAGAGCGATGACTCGGAATGGAGCCACGATAGTGTTCTTCAGACGTAGAGTGAAAGTAAAGTTAAAAAAAAAAACAAACAAACAAACAAACAGGCAAAACATATCATGAAGTCGAAAAAAAGGTCCCCCCCCCCACCCCACACACACATTTGATAGCAAGATAAAGTAACATAGCAAACACCTTCCTTTACGAGGTCTTTTTGTTGTTTAAATTTTTTGATGGTCAAGACCTCACGACGATGTTAATATACAACACACACACACACACAGGATTAGTATTATTTCTGGATACCTATCTGCATTGCTGCTTCAATTTTTTTTTCTTCCTTTCCGTATCTCTCTCGACCCGTAACTCTTCTCACTCCCCCGCTTACTATGGGGAGAAGAAAACAAAAAAGAGAGAAGAAGAAGACAAGAGATCTACACATATAACTAAAACATGGCGGACTCGACTGGGTCTTCTCCCACCGCAGGCGCCCCGCCGACGATCATCACCCCGGGGCCCGACCTGATTGACAAGATACGGCAGTTTGCCGCGAAGCTAAGCAAGCGCGACAAGCAGCAGGCCGAGAAAATCCTTGCCAAGGTATTTCTCTCCGCTCATCGCGATCACTACCTCTACGCCACCCCGTCACACGTCTTTTACCCCTTTTTTCTCCAGGAGCTGACAAACTTCCGCGAGAATCCAGCGGCTCGCGAGGCGTTTGAGCAGCGGATGCAGGGGTCCAAGTCCACCCCGCAGCCTGAAGGCAGCGCCGGGGCGAAATCCAGTTCCGCGACGACAACGACGACGACGACCACCCGGACACTGGATGGCATGGTTCGGATGGAGGGCGGCACCGTCGCCCCTGTCGGTAGCGCCGAGGCCGCGGCGCAGGAGGCGCAACTAGCGGAAATCGAAGCGGCCGCGCGCCGCTACCAGCAGGATCCGCACCCCTCGCAGTACAGCTGTAACTTCCACGACGGGACCCTCGAGGTCCACCCGCTGACGATGGAGCTCATTGTTCTCACGGCGCAGTACGTGAGCAAGTACGGTGAAGCGTTCGTACACGAGCTGCTGGAGAAGCAGCAGCGGACGAACAACGCCTCTCTCCAGTTCCTACTCGAGAGCGACCCCCGGCATGAGCTCTTTCAGGGTCTTGTGAGGTCCTACCGATTGATTCTGGACGCAAAGGATGACGAAACCGAGGAGCGACTGGTGGATCGGTACAGCTCCGTGAACTACCTGAAAACAATGGTGGAGGAGAAGATGAAGTTCGCCAAGGCATCGCTCGCCCGGCGCCAGGAGGCGCTGCTCACCGACGAGACCCTCAAGCAGAAGCTGCAGTGGACCTACTTCGAGGTCCTCAAGACGTTTCGGTTATCCGACCTACTCCTGGACGGACCGGTGCCGAGTACGGCACGATCGGTGCGCGCTGCCGCTACCCCTGCTACCGATACGTCACACCTCTCCAACTCCACCGCAGCCGCAGAGCGAGCGGAGGGCGAGGAGAAGGAGAAGGAGAAGGAGGAGGGCGCCACGAAGCGGCTCCGTGTGGAGGAGGTGGACGGGGCAGAGGAGGACCCGTCCGCGGCCCCTTCCAGCGCCCGAGGCAGGCCTCCACCCCCGCTGCCGCCCCCCACGTATCAGCCGACCTTTATGAGCAAGAACTTGGTGCGGCCGGGGTAGGCAAGAAAGGAGCGACGAGAAACAGCAGGCCCCATCAACTACTACTAAGAAAAGAAAAGAAAAGTTATCTATTCTCCACCATCAGAAAAAAAGAAAATAATCATCAACAACAACACACAACAACAACAACCCACCATGAACCGTTGAGGTCTTTTGCGAGAGCTCCACTGCCTTCCTCTGCCGTAGGAGTCGCTCCCCCTTCGCCTTTTGATCTCCGTGTGTTGTGCGAAACACCGAACGACGTGGCAGCCGAACCAACTTTTCCTTTCTTTCTTCTTTTTTTAATGCTTCAATTGGGAATTGGGGGGGGCACCAATAATAATAATAATAATAATAATAATGATAAAGCCAAGGAAAACACGAGTAGCAAGCAACACGCCCAAGTCTGTGTGTGCAGCGTTTTTTTTAATTATTTTATATTCTACTTTCTCTTCAGTCGTGCGAGAGAGAGAGAGAGAGAGAGAGAAAGCGTTTGAGGAAACTAGTGCCATCCAAACAAGAAGTAAAGTATAATATATATATATATATATATATTATACTATAAGATGGGCAAGTATGCCGTTGTGGTGATCGGCCCTGCTGGTGCTGGGAAGAGCACCCTGTGCACCGTGCTGCAGGAGCACTATGCGACCAAGGGCCGCTCCACCCATATTGCAAACTTCGACCCCGCCGCGGAGGACCCCTTAGCCTACGAGCCCTCGCTGGACATTCGGGAGTTGATTTCCCTCGAGGACGTGATGGAGAGTAAACAGCTAGGCCCGAACGGGGGTCTCGTTTTTTGCATGGAGTACATCGTGAGCCAAGGGGCCAACTGGGTCGCCGAGCAGCTGGGAGACTACGAGGAAGACTTTGTTATCGTGGACATGCCGGGGCAGGTGGAGGTCCTCTCGAATGAGCCGGCGGTCCCTGCCCTGGTGCAGCTCCTCAAGCGACAAGGGTATTTCGTTACGGTGGTGTACGTACTCGACGCGCTCTCCACCACTGCAGATGGTGGGAAGTTCATTGCGGGGTGTATGTTCTGCCTCAGCAGCATGGTGTGGTTCGACTGCCCCTTCATCAACGTCCTGACCAAGTGCGACCTGCTCTCCACCACGTTCCGAACAGACGTGCTCGAACACTTCTGCATGTGCGACTTTGAACACCTCGATCTCTCGCGACTGCCGGATCGATTTCGGGCCATGACCCAGCAAGTGAGTCGAGTGCTGCAGGACTACAATCTCGTGTCCTTCCGCCCCATGGACGCTACGAGCGTGACATACGTGTCCAACCTCTGCAGTTTGCTGGATGAGACCCTGCAGGTGATCGACGAGATGGAGGTGCAGGACCGCGATGTGGAGGAGGAGAACGGCGAAAGTGACCTCGAGAAGTGTTTTTCGGGTATGGGAGGCAACTGCGGTACTCCTGGGATGGAGTAGGCGCGTGTGCCCCCCTCCCCGACAACGAGCTGACAGCAATTGCTCACTAGTGTTTCGGTGACCACTCTCGCAGTTTCCTTTTCCTTTCTTGTAGTTGTTGTTGTTGTTGTGTGTGGAAAAGTAAAGTTCACCACGAAATCGAGTAACTAGTAAGTTCTCTTCCTCCCCACCACCCAAATCCTTGAGAAGGAAAAGGAAAAACAAACAAACAAACAATACATTCAGAACTTTTTTTTCCTCTCTTTCGCTTAGGAGTCCTGCCAAAGGACTACAGATTGGTAAAAACGTATCTCCGCCTCTCATGCTACTTCCCCATTTTCTTTTAGTATTTGCCCGGCCTCACCCATTATTATTAGTATTATTCTTTTTCCTACCACCCCTTGTCCATCCGTTTAACCCTTTTTGCTTCCGCGAAGTCCATCGCCGCCATCACCGCCATCATCGCCATCATCGCCATCATCGCCATCATCCGTAAGGGATATACCACCGCCATGATGCGGTATGCCACTCTTCTTTTTTTTCGGCTCGGTTCTTCGCGACGGCTGCTGCCAGTGGCGCGAGAGAGATGGACGGATCCGTTCCTCCCACGACCCACAGCAGACGCTTCAACAACAAGAAGAAGGTGGCCTCCCTTCCCCCGCCCCGAGACATCCACACAGCGATCTCCACCACCGCTGATGCCGCTCTATTGCCCCACACGGATGACTGCAGAAGGAGGAGGGGATGGCGGTGCCACCATGAGCATCTTTCATCGCACCAGGAGCGCCCTACAGGGAGCACGACCTGGGTCTGGGCAAAGTGCACCAGTGACCGGTACCTGGGGCGGTGCGCTGGGGAGCGGGCCTTATAGCAGCAGCAGCAGCAGCAGCAGCAGCAGTACGCAAGGCGGCGTGAGGGCTGGAGCTGGGGATCAAACCGCGGTGGCGGAGGAACCATGGGAGGAGGCGATGCGCAGCTACCCCCAAGGCAGCAGCAACCCTGCAGGGTTTGGAGCTGGGGGCGCCGCGGCGAGCCGCGATCGGAACGCCAAGGCCATTCTCCAGCTTCGCGATCAACTCCGACAGATGCTCGCGAACAACGCAGGGAGATCGTCTGCGGTGGGTGGTGGGGCGAATGGCGTCCAGGCCCTGCAGCAGCTCGACGCGGAGCTGCGCCTGACCCTCCTTCTCTCCCAGTCTCGCTTCCCTCAGGAGCTGGAGGAGGCCCTCGATCGCGGCGAGGGGCTGTGGGCCACGCTCGCTGACCCGGCCAGCCCGATCCCGCAGCCCAGCCGCGTCGGGATGTCTTTCAAGCTCACCTCTGCACTCCGCCGCTGCGCGCTGCGGCTGGGGGATGCGGCGGCGGGCGAGGTGTGGACGCGGCGCTTCCAGCAGCGGATGCAGCTCACGAGCCTGGAGGACTTCGACGGCTTCAGTGCCACCGCCAAATGGCGAAACGATGAAGAAGCGGCTGGGGAGCGGCGCGGGGCGGACGGCGACGCCGCACATCCACCTTGTGGAGGGGTGGAGGGAAGCGAATGCACGAGTAGAAATGGCGGTGGCGGTGGTGCGTTGGATCGCCACAGCGTGCTGATGCGAGGGATGGACCCGGCGGACGGTGGGGATGAGGATCTGCGGCAGTCGCCAGCGTTTGGTGGCGGCCTGGCGGGAACACCGAGCGGCGGATCGCCGTACCAAAAGAGTGAGCATGGGACATCCTCATCGTCAAAGGAGGAGACGTCGAAGCATACCCGGCGGGAGCGCCGCCCCACACCAATGCAAGAGTTTAAAAGAGGTCTCTGGTTGGATCACCCGCAGTTGCGATGGGGGAAGCTCAAGAGTACAACACCAGGGCCCCGGTACACGGGCTGACACGCTCACGTGCACTCAAGAGGGGGAGAGAGAGAGAGACGGAAGAAAGGTATGAATACAGTGAAGAATCGGTTGCGGTAGTGATCAGTTCTTCTTCTTCTTTTTTTTTGATGCGTTAGGTCCCTGACCTCCCCTCCATCTTGCCGGTAACCAACTTCTCTCTCCCCTCCAGCGCAGAACAAGCGAAGAAAACAACAACAACAACATTTTATTCTTTTTTTTTTTGAAATATTTTTTTTATTCTTTCTCCCTCTCTTTTCCATTTGTGCAAAAAAAAAACGCAGAAAAAAATGGCTTTCAGACACACACACAGACACCCGCTTATTCACCTTCCTTCTCTCTTCTTTTTTATTCACCTGGGATCCTAAGCGACTGTGATTTACTTCACTACTGTGTGGAGCAGATGGTAGAAGCTGAACCTTTTGCTGCCGCTGCGGCCCCCGAAACCTCTGCTGTGGTGTAGGAAGGGTGCTGCTCCGCGAAGGGTCTGGTGCGAGCGCTGCTACGCAAGATGGAAGAGCAAAAAGATGCGCTACGAGGAAGACGTACAAGCACAAACGAGAGCCACGGCAGACGAGGAGGAGGAGGGCGCTGTGCCAACACTGCATGAAGGGCATGACGGAGGTGACCCGGCAAGCAAAGCAGCAGATACAGCTGCTCATTGGCGAGGTCGGCCATCAAGAAGCGCTTGATGAGGCCGTCGTGACGCCGCCGATCGAGCCGGAGGCGAACATCCAGGCGCCGCTGCTGAAGCTAACGGCGCTACGCCAGCAGGTCGACGCACTGGGGATGGCCGCACAGTCCCCGCTGCGGGCGCTGCAGCGCGAGGTGGAGACGCGCCTGGGGCGACTCGAGGGGGACCACGCGGCCTTTGGGGCTGCGACGGCGGAGCTGCTTGACGCCCTGCGGCCCACCCCAGGGATCCAGTGCGATGGGGCGACGAAGGAGTTGGCGCGTACTGCCAACCCGAACGCGGAGCCCAAGGAAGCAATGGCGGCGAGGGTGACGACACTGAATGAATCGCCGGGCGGACTGCCACGCGAACGGCCCCTTACAGCAGCACTGGGGACCCTGCTGGAAGAAGCGCGGTTAGAGTTCTTGAACATACGGCGGCGGCGGCGGCGGCGGCGCAGCGGCTCTCCCTCGTATTTCCCTGAGTTGATTGCTGCTCGTGTGCCGTATTACGAAATAATTACCGAACGAATGAACTACACCCTTACCCTGAAGGCGCTGCCGCTGGAGGATCTGGACGACTGGGATCGGATGCTCGACGTTCACCACAAGGCATTCTCTTGCTACGCAGAACTTCATCCAACTCGACGCCTCAGAGCCATTCTCCAGTCCTGTTCCTGGAAGCCGCAGTCAAATGCGGTGACGATGCAGCAGCTGCGGGATCTCTCTCTCTCTCTTTTGGGGCAGATGTCACGGCCAAGCTTTAATCGATAGGATTGCAGCGTGGGTAACCCTCCCCTCTTTCCTCTTCATAGGTTTTGACAAAAGTGCGTGGCACCGATCGGCCCATTCTCTTCCACTTTTTGTGCTTTGGACCGATGAAGGTGGTGGAGGCGCTCATGAGGACCCCGCATGGAATAGACTTCACACGGTCAGAGACGGGGACGGGCGAACGTCGATTGACTGCATCGCCTTGAAGGCCCCAGAGGAGGAGGTAGGTCGCCTGCTGCACCTCGTGCTGGATCACATGGAGGCGCGCACCCCCCCCAGGAGGACAAGGTGGACAAGGGGGGAGGGAAGGATACGAGCGGGGATACGGCACTCTCCGAGGCCGCTCAACTGCGGTCACCTCGCCCCACCTTCGTGGAGGTGGTGTTCCACGAGCGGCCCGTCTCGTACTTCCTAACGAAAAAGATTTCTATCACATATCACACGAAGAGCACATCGATCCAATGTGAACCGGCTGCTTCGACCGCAAGCTCTCGATCGACTTCACTACTTCGCCTGTGGCATTCTGGAAGACCGATGAGATCAACAAGGAGGGAGGGAGGGAGGGAGGGAGGGAGGGGGAGGGGGGGGGGGCGGTGGAGCCAACCATCTTGAAAGGGACCGAGAGCAACAGCATACCATCTCTCGTCCTTATCGGTCGAAGCAAGCAACCAAACAGCGAGGAGACGCAGATGTGCTACTTACTACTGCGTAGTGAAGTACCCACATCATAATCCCCTCCGAGTGAGTCGTTAATTGGTCTCGGTGGAGAAAGCAGCAGCAACCACAAAAAAGAGGACTCGATTAGGGATATAGCGCTGTCTCTACTCTACTACATGGATCGAATGAAGGGTTCATTTCTTCGTATTATTATTATTATTATTATTTTTTTCTTTCTCTCCTCTCTTCTTCTTACAACAACAACAGTTTTCATCACACTCGCCATCGAAAAGAAAAAGAAAACAAACGCTCAAAATAATTGCAAATCACAACAAGCAATAATAATAATAATACAGACTAATCATATATATATATATATAAAACAAGCAAGCAAGCAAGCGAGCTCTCTCGTTTCCTTTTTTTTTTCCTTTTCTTTTTTTTTCTTTTCTTGTCCTACGTTGCATTTTTTTTCGAGGCTCATTCCTTATTTCTTACTCCATTGCTTATTCACCGCTCATTTCGACAAGATCGCAGAAAGTCGAGATCTCGCACACACATACACATACACATACACATACACACGCTCCGCCGAGGCATTGACTCTGGATGGCTCCTGTTGCCACACGCTTCGCACAGCTCTGCGGGACGTACCTTTCCTCTATCCGTGGGATCAGTGCGACAACACGGAACCGCACCGAGCAGGACGCCGCTGTGCGAAATCTTCTGATCGGCTGTGAGGAGCTATGGGCCGCTGCCCTAGATGCCCAGCTCTTCTCCCGCAACGAGGGCCTCGAAGAGCACAGCACCACCGCCCTGGAGGTGCTCTGGCTGCCATTCATAATTTCGGATTTGTACCAGCAGTTCCAGGGCGATGTGGAAGAAATTGGCAGCGATCGCGGCCGAAAAATCCAACTCAGTGACAGGGCAAGAGGGAACGATGCGGAGGAGGGAGGCCCCTCCACTACTGCCCCCACCACGGACCCACGCATGGAGCGGGAGAGCACCCATGCTACGAATTCCAGTTCCACCCTCAATACAGAGCAATCGGTCCGCCTCTCGGTACGCCGCGAGGCGTCGCTCTCGCGCTCCAAGGCGTGGTGCCGTCTGTTTCTGGAGCGCATGGAAGACGTTGGACTTTTCACGGAGAAGGAGCGCGAGCGCTTCCTGCCCGCCCCCAAGGAGGAGGAGGAAGGTGGCGGGCCACCTCGGGGCGGGGCCGCCGGCCCCTCTCGGGAGCGCCGCATTGAGCTCTCTCGTCTTCGCCGTGAAATGGAAGGTAAGTGGAGGGAGCTGGAGAACAAGGTGGCGTACCTCAAGGCGAAGCAGGAGCGCCTGCGAGGGCTGGAGGGCGGCCGGAGACGCCACCGCGCGGCACACCAGCAGAATCGCTATGACGACGAGGACGACGAGGAGGACACAGGGGCGGGGAGCCACGCCTCCCGGCTACAGATGGATGAGCGGTTTGCGGAGAGGAAGAAGAAGCAGAACGGGGACGACACAAACACATCTGAGGTGTCGGACAGACAAGAGCGGCACAAGGAGGCAGAGATGGAGATGGAGGCCCCGGAGGATATGGAAGAGGACAGCGAGTTGACGGAGCTTCGCCGGGAGCGTGCGCTCGCCCGACTTCGCTTCGGCTGTTACGAGTCCTGCTACCAGCAGGATCTGAACCAGCGCGAGATGGACATGCTGACGATGCTGAACCCGCAGGCCAGGGCAACCATCTCCAAGCTCTATCAGGAAACCCTCGACGCCGTACGCCGCGGGGAGAAGGACCTCGGCCGGCAGACGTACACCATCCTACCGAATGGGACCATGATCGCCGGCACGCCCGATAAACCACTCGCTCTGGACCCCGAAGCGGTGGAGAAGGGCGGCGGCGGGACCGCCCTGGCCGCCCTGGCCGGCAGCAGCGGGAGCCTGATGGGCCCTTCGGGTGCGGTGCTGGCCCAGCAGGTGCGGGACCAGCTGATGGTGGATCGCAATCCACCCACACAGACGCTGAAGGAGTTCGCGGAGGGAGAGATCGCACAGGCGATGGCGCAGCAGCAAGCGGATCTGGAGCGGCAGCGGGAGCAGCAGGCGGAGGACGAGCGCCTGGGACCGGAGGGGGTGGAGGAGCGCGAGCGTATCAAGTCGTCCAAGTGGGACGACTGGAAGGACGACAACCCCGTTTATGGGAAAACGTCAAAAGGGAACTACAGCTAGCCGGGTGGGGGGGGGAGCCACTACCCTCTGCAGGTAGTAGGCGTATTTTTTTTTTTTTTTGTTAAAATGTCTTTGTTATTATGATATTACTACAGATGCCTTTGAATGGAACCCCTCCTCCTAGAACAACCACAGCAACCACAGCAACCACAACAACCACAAGAGGTTCTTTTCGGTTTTGTTGTTATGTGTTGGCCACTGGAGGGAGAGAGAAGGAGAGAGTTGTTCCTTCCTTTCCCTTGTGTGTTTGCTTTCACTTCTTATTCGCAAACATCATTTCATTTTTTTTGTTTTTGTTTTTTTTTGGAGGGGGGGGGGATCCATTCGAGAACGGTGGGAAGACCAGCACCATTTTGTGTGCCGTACACGATCCATGAGCTCTCTCTCATCTTCTCTACATCCCCGGGATACACACCAGAGAGAGGGAGAAGGGAAGCCTTTTCAGTCCTGAAAGCCGAGTTAGGCCATCCCAGTCGCCCTCTCACACCCTCCTTCTTGTATCTCTATTCTTCCATTATTATTATTATTATTATTATTATTATTATTTTTTTATCCCCGCTCTAGAATACGGCGAGGAGGACAGAAAAGAAAGAGGACAGCCCGCATCCGTACCGACAATTCTATATAACAACACACAACAACAACAACAAAATAAAGAAAAATAAATAAAATAGAAAATAAAAGCATCAAGCCCAATCCAGCCAGAGGATTCAGAGTTCGAAGGTGGTGTTGGTGTTGGTGTCGAGCCGGAATGTCCCTCTTTCGTTGTCTCCGGTGGGGAGAAGGGGAGCAGGGCGAAATAGTTGACGTTTCATATCGTATCTCTCTGTCTCATGGTGCTGCCTTTCCTATTCTTTCATTCTTCTATTCTTTTTTAAATTTTTTTTTTTTTGTTTTATTTTGTTCGGAGACATAACAAACGACGGAACCGAGCCGTCCCCTCCTGCCCACCCGCCCGCTGGATTTCCTTTGTGGTGTTGGCGCACCGTCCCGCAGTGTGTGTGTGTGTGTGTCCCGCAGTGTGTGTGTGTGTGTGTGTGTGCGACTGGTGGTGAGCGAGAAATCGAGGAAACCTTCTCAGTTTTTGTTTTATTTTGCGCTGCTTTTATCTCATCTGCAGGCGAAATAGCGAAGAGTGCACCTACTAAGACGACTCATTTCTATATATCATTTCTATAGAGAGAGAGATACGAGTAATCGAGTCTGTCAAGAAAAAAAAGGGGGACAAAAAGGAAAGCCGAGAGCGCAGCATTCAACTGTACCAGCTACTGACGCCGACGATACAGTGTGCGTAGGCGCCATCCAAGTTCGAGTCCAACAACATTGACCTGCCTGCTGGATCGAAACAACACAACAACAACCACCAAACAAAAACATAAAGAAAAAGAAGCGACTACGTCCTCCCTTCTCTCTAGGCTATTCTCGTTTTTTTTTTTAAATTTTTCTTTTTTTTTTCAAGATTTTGAAATAATCATAAAAAAAAAAGATTAATAATCCTAAAACTGTATTACTTTGAGTAGCGTTAGAGGAAGGCTTTCGCTGAAGGGAGAACGCAGCACGAAGCAGAAGCGAAGCATATCACCACTACAAGTGGGAGAGGGAGGTACAAGACATACACCGCGAGTGCTTCTTTTAGATCTTAGGCGAAGCACGAACCCCTCCCCCGCTCCGCATTCTTTTCTATTTTTTTTTTCTTGTGTACTCCTCATAGACATCATACAAAAAAAAATAAAATAAATTAAATACATTCTTTGCTCGTTTATTATTATTATTATTATTATTATTATTATTATTTTTGTGTGTGCACACTGCATGCGGACATCATGATGCAGCCAATATCTCTAATTGCCTCGGCGCAGGGCATCTCCTGTAGCTGCGCCACGGGGCCCCCCGCCGCCGGCGCGGCAGTTTTCTCCATGACACGATTTCTGCGCCAGCGCCGATCGCCTGCCGCTGCGTCGCTGCTGTCCACTCGACTGACATCCCACCAGCAGCAGGATGCGGGGGTGGGGGCGCGGCAGCACGGGCGGCTCAAGGACCTCTCCCGGTCCCGGCGGCCGTTCAGCCTGTACTTCAAGACGACCTTCCCGTGCTCCCCGACGTACAGAGAAGCCATATGGACAGCGCTGCAAGGCGCAAAAAGGGGCAGGCGCGGCGCTCGACTCAAGCCAGAGAATGTGGCCTGGCTCATGACAGACCCACGGGCCCTGCGCACGCCACTGCCGTGGGCTCGCGGTCTGCTGAGCCACCACCACAACACACACCATACCAGTGAAGATTTTGGTTCCCCAGCTGGAGAGCGAAACATGCATGGGGGCCGCAGCACGCTGGGGCCTGCCCCTCCCACGACCTACACCCGGCACGATGTGGTCGAAACGGTCCGCACCCCTCGTTTCAGTGAAGACGTGTTGGATAAGTACGTGCGAACGCTGCTGGATATTCGGTTTGATTGGGATCGTGAGGATGGCGTGCTGGCCATGGCGCTGCTTCCCCAACGGCTCTACCCTTTTACCGAACACACACGACCGTATGGCAAGGTGCCGAAGGCGCTGCGCCGCCAGCTCGCGGCAGCGTCCCGCACCTCGCACCTAGGGAGCAGCAGCTGGTGCCCCGCCGCTGAGGAGAACACACGGGAAGCAGAAGAAAACGAAGACAAGGAGGAGGAGGAGGAGGAAGAGGATCTTCGCGTTCCGGCGCGTTTTCTTTACCTCCGCGACGGCCGGCGCATCCCGCTGTACAGCGGTCACCCAAAGCACCGCTTCAAACGCGCTGAATTTGGCTACCACGGCGTCGAGGCGGTCCCCAGCCTTGTGCTGGACGCCGCCCTCGGACCGCTACTGTGCGCCCCAGCGTGTGCGGCGTTAGGCTGGCGGTGGACGGCAGCCAACCGGCAGGCCACGCAGGTCCAGACGGCGCTGCAGGCGCAGCAGGTCCTTGCCTCGCACGCGGCGGCAGTCCTCGCCCTTGGGCCCCGCACCGTGTTCCTCCTTCTAAAGGCGATTGCCAGCTGCGAGGTGGAGCACCCGGGGCTCTCGGTCGCGCTGGGCGTAGCGATCACGGAGCATTACCACAGCTACAACCACGTCGAATGCCTAGAGGTACTGCGGTGCTTGCGTCGCCTCGCACTGATGCGATATCTCCCGCACGGGATGCAGGCGAATCCACCGCCTCCTGCTGCAACGGCTTCCATCACAACAACAACAACAACAACAACAACCGCAGCCGCAGCCGTCCTAGGCGACGACGGGCAGCACGTGGGGCCAACACGTAGCCCCAGCGTCTCTCCGGAGGTGATACACCCCCATGCTGCGGGTTCGACGCTACCGCCTACCATTGCTCTCACAGAGAAGAAGGAGGAGGAGGAGGAGGAGGCGGAGGCGGCCTTCACTGCCTTGTACGACACGGACACAACCGATTTGATTGCAGAAGCGTTTGGGCAGTACGTCGAGGATGTTATGCCGCAGCTAACAGAGAAGGTGTGGCAGCGACTGCCGGAGCAGGCCGCGCGGCTGCGGCGCCGGGGCCTGTTCCTCGACTGGATTGATCTCCTTAGCCTCGCCACGGAACTAGCGTCTGTGTCGTCGACCTTCTCAGGCAGCGGCAGTCTGGGCGGGGGTTGCTTACCCGTCTCTGCCGCGTTGCTCAACTTGGAGGGGGCCGGGATCTCGATCCACTGCCCGCCCCGATCCCCTGCGCTGCAGGCCGCCGCGGAAGTGATTGATGCCGCCTCGACCGCTGAGCGGCACGGTTCCTCGCGACGAGCCGTTTCACTATTAGAAGATGAAGATGCTGATGCTGACCACCATTCGCTTCCCCGCGCCACTGCTGGACAGGGGCGTGCTGGCGGCGCCCGGCACACGCGACGCTACTTCTATCTGCGGTACGCGTTGCAGCTGGACGTCCCCACCGTGGAGATGATGATGAAATGGCTGCGCCCCACACGAAGCAATACAGCAGAGATCGCTGCTCCCGTGAAGAAAACAAATGAGGAGGCTGAGGCGAGTCAGAGCAGCAGTTCTAGTAGTAGCAGTTCTGAGGCGGCCTCGTCTGGGCCGCATGATCCGCTGGTACTGTGGCGAGCAGCAGCACTTCTGGTCCGCAGCACAGCGGAGGCACTCGGCGATCTGCTCTGCCACGTAGCCGATGACCTGGCGCTGCTGGTGCAGGTGGCGGCGGAATATGCGACGGATGTGGCCGCGCGAGAGATACCGAGAAACATCCATAGTTTAGCGGATGATCAGCACGAGTGCGGCGGCGGCGATGAAGAAGAAGAAAAAGGAGAAGGAGAAGATGCAGATTGGTGTCTTCCCGCTCGTTTGTTCGACGGCGTTTCCGCCTTCTCCCCGCCGCGGCCCTTCGATGTTCTGCAGGCGGCGTACCATCGGCTCACCACCGCGCAGGAAAGCAGCCGTGCGACGTGGCGGCGAGGGGCGAGGCGGCTGCGTGTGATCCCGCTGGCAGCCTTCCCTCGTGTCGCGCGCTGGGCCCTGCAGTCCCCCACAAGAAGGCTACTGCATACCACCGCCGGCAGCCGCGGTGGAACAGGCGGGGCCGCTCAACGGATGAAGAAGAAGAAGAAGAAGCCACAGAATCTGGGGCTGTCGAGCAAGAGCTCCACCGCGGTAGACCTGCAGGGCGATCGGGGTCGACGTGCGAGGTGGCGGATGGGGAGCGGGGTCTCCCCTCTTTCTGCGGCGCTGCGGGAGGCGCCGGAGCTGGCCGACGAGCTGCGCCGCACTACCGAGGCGCTGCGCTGGGGATCAGGAGTGCTGAGGGCCGTGTGGGTGGCGGTCTCTGCGCTGCCGTCGCCCACCCCTGCCGCCGGCATGACGGCCGCTATGCATATGCATGATCCCGAAGGTCATCGCCAGGTGCTGTGCTTCGGTTTCACCAAGGGTGTCGTGCAGGGGCACATGGACCGGCTCCTCACACATCTTCCCTGGGGAGGTGGCAGCGGTGGAGTGAGAGGCGAAGAGGGGAAGGGGTTCTTCAGCGTCGATGGTGCAGTGGTGGGCATTGAGCAACTGGTGGAAACAGCAGCAGCCACCGCCGCGGCCACGGCGCGACCGGCATCGGAGTTGCAGCCGGGGAGGGGCGTAGCTGGAGAGCACATCCATCCATTCCCCCCTACGGGGGTACCAACGCCGGAAGAACAAGAAGAGGAGGAGGGGAGCACAAACACGAACACCGCTGCCAGTTGTCTGAGAGAGGATGTGAGTAGGGGCTGCGCTGCTCCTGGACACACAAACAACGCCATGGGCCCGTTGAATGCCCTTCGCAACAGCAGCAGCAGCGACCAAGGGAATCCTGCAACGCCGCCCTCGACGGATCCATCAGGAGCCGCAACAGCAACAGCAGCGGCGTTAGATGAGCGAGAAGAGCTGTTTCAATCGCTGCTGGGGGATTTACAGGCGGAACTGAGCGCCTTTGAAGAGGCCGTGGCGGACTTGATGGACACACAAGAACAGTACTTCCAAGCGTAGAGACAGAGGGAAAAAATCTATACGCTGTATCTATACTTTTTGTCTCTCCCTCCTATGCACAGCTCTATTGATAGGCCCTATCACTGTATGCCTCAACAGCAACAAACTATCAACAACCTTTTCAGAGTAGATTTGGATTTACAGACCGTTGCTCTCTGAGGGCCTGTTGTGAACCATGCCACTTCTTCTATTTCTACACCAGACTCAATTTCACTTTTTTGTTCGCTCTCTCACACACATATTTTCTACTCCCTACCTAGCTACCTAGTCGTTGTTGTACTTGTGCAAGAAAGAGTTTTTATATATATCTATATATCTATAAAATCCCCCCTCTCCTCCTCTTTTACCTCCGCTCGCACGCACTGTTGCTCTTGCGCTCAAGGAGGCCACGAGACACACGGGCCCCACAAGATAATATACACCACCACCACCAGAGTCCGACGTCTCGTGTCCCGCTGCACAGACCTACAGATAAAGAGGAGAAAGAAATAAGGATTTTTTTTTGACGGACTTGTGTACATAGAATTAGCCCCCCCCCCCCTCTCCATTACAGCACTACTTGCTCGTCATCATCGACACGTTGGACAAGCTCTCTCTCTCTTTTTTTTTCTTTAAATCTATTTATTTCGTGTTGTTCTGACTTTGACTTCAACACAGCAGCCACAACTTACAGCTTGTGTTTCTTTCAAGTTTTTTTTTTTTTTTCCAGAATGCTGAATGAAGATATTACGGACCCGCCGCTCATCCACAGTTGGATCCAGGATGCCCTTGGGGCCTTTTCCGAGGAGCTCCAGGAACTGCAGGCGCTGGCGGATGCGGAAGAGCAAGACTACCAGCACGAGTTGGACGAAATCCGCAACATTTGTGAGTCGGGAGATCGTGTAGGGAGCATGTCCGGCCGCGCCAACGCCAACCGGAATGGCCCCAAGCGTGCCAAGGGCTGTCAGCAGGACGAAGCCACGCTTGCGGCGGTGGAGCGAGAGCGGGCCATGGCGGAGCGCCTCGATACGCTTCAGCAAACACGAGAGCGGATGCCTTCCCATACCTTGTGCTGCGGGTATGAGAAGGAGCTCAAGATCGCGCAGCTGTCCGTCGAGCCGGTGAAGCAGCGCGAGCGGCGGGAGTTGGATTTCTTTCGTTCTCACCACACAGAACACTTTTCTATGGACGAAATTCTTGACGGCACTCGATTTCCTATTCCAAAGATTAAAGCCCCGGCGTTGGCCGTGTCACACCCTGGTACGGGGGCCGGCTCGCCCAGCTCAGGCAGCCGGCTGGCCACCAGCAAGGGCAACTGTTCGCCCCGACGGGGCGGCGGCGGCGGCTCAAGTAACCCTAGCGGCCGAACGCCGGGCAGCCCTCGCCGCGAGAGCCGGTCGAACAGCATGGCGGGGCTCAACAGCAGCAAGCGCCACGTGACGCTCGACGTCTCACCCGCGTCCTCCAGCCGGCGCACGCCCACCGGTGCGGACGGCAACGGGTCAGAGAGCAGCGCCGCTGCTGCTGCTGCCGCTGCCGCTGCTGCTACCGCCGCTGCAGCGGCGGCGATCGCGAGCACGCCCGATTTCATTATTGATGCGCTGGCCTTTGCGCGGCAGCACAACCAGACCTTGAGTGAACAATACGGCTACAAACCTGTTCTCAACGCCAACAGCGGGCTCGTCGAAAGCCCGCCGCCTGAGTCATCGGTCACGCTCACCGACAAGCTAAAGACGCACAAGCCCGGCGTTGATTGTGCCCTCCCGCCTTTCTTCACGGAGACGTACCCGCCAACGGATCACATGCCCGAGCCTCCCTCCGAGTTCGCCTCCAACCTGCCGATGAGCCTCAAACAGTTCTATGGCGGAGGCCGCAGCTCCTCGGGCGGCAGTTCCGCCAGCAACAGCGCCGCTGATGACCAGCGAAACGGCCGCTCTCCGTCGCCCCGGGCGTCCCCTGGTATCACAGCCGCGGCAGGAGGGCGTAGCGGCAAAGCTGCAGCACGGAACAAGGCGCAGCACAAGGGCGCCAGCAGAAACACTTCGACGCTGCACCTCGGTATCGAGTGCTCTGCCAAGAACCAGGAGGTGGTGCTGCGGGCCTGCACCCATCAGCGGGCCACCACCGTCATACGATTCACGAACAGAAATGCGGATCGCCATCGGCTGCGTGTGCACCCCTCCACGGATCCGTGGCTGGTCTACACGTGCACCTGCATGGCCCCCGTCGCGGGCCGCGTGGAGCGTAACGTGCGCTACGAGATGCCGGTGAGCTGCGGTGGATACATTGAAGTCGAGGTTGCCTTCAAGCCGGAGCACATGTTCGAGGCCGTCATCGACACCGTGCTCCAGATTGGGATTACAAAAGAACGTAATGCCCGCAACGCCGAAGGGGGTAGCTGGAGCTTCTACGAGGTGCGGGTTCGGTGCGAGACGGTGCTGCCCAAGCCTCAACTGTACAGCTTCCAAGGTGCCTTCAGCCCCGCAGCCGTTGTGGCGGCGGCGGCGGCGGCAAGCAGCGCTGTGGCGAGCAGCGGGGCGGCGAGCGCCATCACAACGCCGCGCACCGCCACGGGCACCGCACGAGGTTCCGCTCTGGAGCGCGCCTTGACGGCCCTGCCCCCCCAGCCGCCCAGCGCCCCGCCGCCCCCCCTCGCCGCAGCGCCGCCCACCGAGGACGGCTGCCCGCTGGTGCAACAACCAAGCGCGACAGGGACTGGCGGTGGCGGTGGCGGGTCGGCGTGGCTGGTGGATGTGAGCTCCGTGGCGGTGTCTTCCTCTGCACCCAGCTCCACCACATCGGGCGGGCGGCCGAGCATGCCTCGATCCTTTCTTTCCAGATCCTCGTCTCGAACTGCTGGCGGCGGGAGCGGGAGCGGGAGCGGGAGACCAGGGCGGGACAACAGTAGTCTGACGGCGGCGGCGGGCACCACCGCTCCCCCGGCCCCCACCTTGCGGCTCTTCCCTGTCGAGCGCATTGAATTTCCACACACGTTTGTGATGGCCACCACCACCACCTCCTACTACATTGAAAACGTGGGTTCGGATGCGATGCTCACACTAAAGAGTACCTGCTCCTCGTTCCGCATTCTACCGCACCCAGACGGCGCGGTGGCCGTCCTCGATGATGTCGAACAGCTCTCCGCCGACGTGGCCCACCTCCCACAGAGCGCCGCTGGTAGGGCCCCCAATGCACCGCCCTACCTCCCCGGTACGGCTCGCGGCCGCTCCAATGGTTCACCCCCACTCAGTCATGCGCAAACGCATACGCGCGAAGGCGGGCGACAGCCCGAGCCCACCGCCAGCCCTCCCGGTAGCGGCGGCCGGCGCAGCCATGGCGCTTCCACTTCCTCCTTCGACATTGGCCGCCCCAACCGCGGATCCGGTCGCAGCCGCAGCAGCCGCAGCAGCAGCAGCAGCAGCCGCCGTGTGGGGGGCGAGCGGTGGTCTTGCGGGTCTCCCAGCGAGCTCGCGTACCTCCATCAGCAAGGCGTGGCCGGTAAGGGGGCCTCCGCGCCGTTCATCCTCCAGCAGATGGAGGGGACCACCTTCACCCTCTCCTTCCAGCCGCGGGAGGAGGGGGAGGTCCACGGCCAGCTGGAGGTCACCGTCCAGGAGACGCGTGGCGGAGACGTGGTGGCTCGGCACTACTATGACCTCGTCGGTGCCGGTGTCGTGCCGCGATTGCAGCTCACACGCATCGGGGATGTGGTGGTGGAGCCCAGCGACACGCCGCAGTGGCGGGTGGATGATGAAGAAGAACTCATTCCACACTACTTTGTGCAGCATACAACCCCCAACGTCGCCTCGGAGGTGACGGTGGAGCTGCAGAACTTATCCATGGTGCGTCTCCCGTTTCATTGGCAGGTCGAAGGCAACCGAACGCTCCTGCCCAACACGCCGGGAGATGAACAGCCCCAACTGGATGCGACGGGGAGCGCCGCGGCGCTCGTATCCGGGGATGGGCAAGCGCCGCTCAGCAGTTCCAGTGATAACGACGACGACGCCTCCGGAATATCCACCTCTGTGCTGCGGCGTGCCGCGGCGGAGCAGGCGCGCTTGGGGCTGGCCCGGGAAACCGAGATCGCCATTGAGCCCCGCTGCGGTGTGCTCGAGCCCGGGAGCATCATGCACTTCACCGTGTCCGTGACGCCACACCAACCCGTTCCGCTGGTGACGAGCTTCGCGCTGTTCATTGAGGGCCTGCCAGACCCCGATGACCCGAACGCCGATGCCCACACTCGCCGAAAGTGGGCCGGGGTGGACCCCGCGGTGGTGGGACTCTTTCGCCGGGGGAAGCTGGTTCCCTCTGCTCGGCTCTGCCACGGCACACCGGAGGAGGTCGCCGCCAGCATCTGGGCCAAGGTGGAGCGGGGCCACACCCCAAAAGAGTGCGGAACAGACCCATACGCGGATCCGTTTGGCCAAGTGCGCCGGTTCGTTGCCCCACAGGACACGCAAAAGGAACCCGAGACGTTCTCCACCGGCTTCTTTATCTACCTCCAGCCCGAGGTCCCGACAGCAGTGATGGTGCCGCAACGCTTCACGGAGTCCGTCGACTGCCTCATTCACTACGAAAACTGCCGGCGCGCCACGCTGCACAACCGCTCGCCCCGCCCACTTCACTTCGTCTTTGATCCAACGCCGGCGGAGTGCGGGGGCCGTTGGCCGCCGCACGATCCAACGCACGTGACGGTCAGGGCGATGCCGCGCTGTGGGGTCCTGCCGCCCTTCAGTTCGAAGCCCATCACCGTTAAATTTACGGTTCACCACAGCGGGGAGCACCACCAAAGAATCAATCTGTACTTCCCCGAGGTGATGGAGCTGGCCCCACCTGGGGCCCCGTGCTCGCACACGGTGGAGCTCGATGTGGTGGGCGTGGGGGCCTCGGTGCACACCAGCACCGGGATGCTCGACTTTGGTTTGATCGAGATGGGCAAAGAAGCCCAGGCGTCCTTCACCGTGACCAACGACAACCCGGTGGCGGTGATGGTCGACCTGCAGGATCCGATGATGCGAAAGCCGCCGCGGTTTGTTTTTATCCCCCCCAGCTTCCAGCTCTGCCCCGGTGACTCCATTGAGGTGACGGTGTACCGCAAGGCCGTCTCACTAGAGGATGCACAAACCTTCTTTGAGCTCGTCGTTCGTAATGGGGGGACCATTGCGATGGAGACCCGCGCCACCATACAAGACCCGACACTGGTGCTCGACGGAGCGCTGCTGCAGTTCGGCGCCGTTCCCGAAGGTGTCTGGCAGGAATCACAATTTTTTGTGTCGAACCTCTCCGCGATGGACAATCCGTTCACACTGAAGCTCGCCTCACCGCCATCCCCGTACCTCGAGCTTGAATTCGCCCGGCACCACACCATTCGTGCCGGCCAGCGGCACTGTGGGGTGACGGTGCGGGCGAGATTCAAGCACCACCCCGAAGAGGCGGTAAGTGGCGCGGCGGACTGCTATCGAGCCCTTCTCGGCCTCCGATCTCAGCGGAACCAACAAGTTCTTTTGGTTGAATTACGGTGTGAAGCCGTCCACCAACTGACCATATCGGTGGACATGGCGGTGATCTGCACCTCCACCTCGGTGAAGGCCATGACCGCCTCCCTGCAGCACTTCCTGCCCTACCAGCACGCCGTGCGTGCTATGAACGAGACCCACACCAGCACGGATCTCACCGTCAGAAATGCTGTGATGGTCCGGCACGCCCACTGGCAGGAGACCCCGACAGTGGACTACATCCAGGCGCTGCTGTGGAACTTGATCGAGGAGGTACTGCTTCAGGTGGGCGGGGAGAGCCAGCGACAGGCCCGTAGCAGCAGCAGCAGCAGCAGCCTTCAGAGCCATCCCAGCCACGAGAGCCACGGCAGCTCCGAGCATCGCCTGCGGGGGGGAGAGGACGAGGCGCCCCAGGAAACGGGGGAGCTACCAACAGCAGGTATCTCCGCCATATCCAGCCGTCACCCCGACAACAGCACCTGCAGTAACCACCAGCAGCATTCCTCTCCGCACCGTCAACAAGGAAGCGAGGGGCCCACCCCTGGCGCGGAGGGCTCGACGCACTCCCTGAAGCGCTCTCACCACTGCAGCAGCACCACCAAGTCGCCCACCACCTCCACCGAGCGCCATCGAAAACGTGGAAGCACGGCATCGGCCAAGGCGACGGCCGCCGCCGCCGCCGCCGCTGGTGGCAGGGTGATGTCGCTAGAGAAGGAGGCCCTCGAGGATCCGCTGATGGCCCCCATCCCGCGCCCCCTTCGTGCCCTGTGTGCCACGCTGGTTCTCACCTCCCAGCTGGCGGGAAATTGGCCGGTGACCTCCGCGAGCTTTGCTCTCGGCTTTCAGAACTACACGGGGTGCATCAGTGCGTACGAGGTGGAGGTACTGCAGTATCGCCAATGGGATTACGTGCTCGACACGTACCTCTCCCCGGATGGGGGCCCCACGCTGAACGGCGGCAGTACCCTCGGAACGACCCAGAAGTTCATGCTCACCAACGGGGGAACCGTTCAAAGCACGAGTATTGGTAGTCCGCAGAGCCTAGGAGGGTACAGCGCTGGGGAGTACTCCGCGGCGAGTCCGTCGGCGGCCGGTTCGCCCCAGCAGCAGCAGGTGGGGGATGGCGGGCGTGTTTTAGGGAACCATCACTCCAAAGGCCGGAACGCGAACTCCCCCCTTCGTCTTACCGATGGCACTGCGTCGGCCGTGCCGCTACTGCAAGGCGAGGGACCCTCCTTCTGGACGACGCTGATGAACGGCGTCGAGGCCAGGGAGCGAGCAAACAAGCAGGCCCTCGCAGGGGCGCAAGAACGGCTGTTGGATGGCCGCGGCTGCTCCACGCTTCAGTGCTCCCCCCAGGGACCAATTCGGCCATTTGATCGCGTGCAGCTCCCGCTGATGATGGTCACGAACCTGCCAGGGCGCTACGAGGAGACGGTGCGGGTCCACTTCGACGGCCTCCGCCCGCCCATCGATCTTCCCGTGCGATGGGAAGTGGAAGGAAAGCCGTTGCTGCTCGATCCGACCACCTCGGGGCTTACCACCTGCGGCCACCACGACTTACTCCTGATGCCCTCAGTGATCGCGTCGGTGGGGACGTCACAGCGACACCTGCGGTTGATCAACCGCATCCCGCGTGATTTGAATGTGGAGGTATACATCTATCTCTGCTCGGCCACCTTTCAAGTGGATGCCGTCGATGCGTCCGCCGATGCCTCGCAGGTCACGCTGCGGCTGATGCCGCTCACCGGCGAGGCCAAGACGCGGCAGAGCATCGGCAAGGGGAATGCCTCCGTCTCCCCGGCCACCTTCTTCATAAAGGCGAACTCCACCAAAGAAATTTGGCTTGAGTACGAGCCCGACATCCAGGTAGTGCAGCCAGTTCTGGATCGCTTGCGAGGCGCCGGTACGATTGCTGCGACACTCTCCGCCATTGCCAACGGAGCGAGCGTCTGCTCGTCTACCCCCGCCACCAGCTGCGTCTCCGCCCCCGCAACACGGAGTAGCAGCACAAAGACTGGCCTGGCTGCTGCTGCTGCTGCGGCGGCGGCGGCCACCACCACTGGTGCGGTCGGGGAGAAGGGCGGGAGCGGGGAAGGGGCGGAGCCCACGACGGCCTCGCAGGAGATCCCTTGGGATGGCAGTGTTGTGATTCACGCCGAGATCGCCGAGAGCCCCTTCAACGATTCGTTCTTAATAGATGAATTCTATGAGATCCACAAGGACCGGTACCCCAGCGTCCGCTCGCTCGAAGGCCTCCGGGCTGGGGTGGTTGCCACACATCATCCAGGAGAGAACAAGGAGTCGATTCTTAGCCGGGTGTCCATGTTAAAGGTTCGGCGCCCACTGCGGTCCCGCCAGCACGTTGTTCGTAAGAACCGCGTCTTGTTCCCTTCGCCCGCCGAGCGCTACATACTGGAGAGGGCCATGCTGGCCAAGGGGTTCCGGCTGTGTGCCAAGCAGTACTTCGCCTGCAATCGTCTCGCTGGCGGTGGCAATACCAACAACAGCACCATCAGTGGCGGCGGGGGCACCAATACGATGCTGAACGGCAGCACTGGCCCCATGTCTCCCTCTGGAACGCAAACCATCAAGGGAGGTACTGTGAACTCGTGGCTGGCCAACACCCCGGAGAACATGGAGGAGTTGCTACGGGCCCCGTCCAATGCAGTACTGGATCATTCCAGTGGGCAGCTCGGTGGCAGCCGCGGGGGTACCCCTCCCTTGGACCACACGGCGCTGCAGAAGAAGAAGCAGAAGCAGCAGCAGAGCAACGATGAAGACGTCATACCCGATGACGGTTCGGGGGCCGACGACGCGGACAGCAGTGAAGATGAAGTGGACGACTCGGTGGCGATGCTAGAGGCCATGGCTGGAGGGATGCGCCCCATTGAGGACCTCCTCCGGGAAGAGGAGGAGCGCCGGGAACTGCTGCTGTATCTCCTGCGCCGCCGCGCTGAGGTGCGCTGCATGAGCCATCAGTATTTCACCCCCATTGAACTCCTCGTTCGGGCGCGCTGCGGCGTCCCGTGCCTCGATGTGCAGCCGTCCATGGACGGCGTGTTCTTCCCCACGTATCACCAAGGGCAGTGGTGCGGGCGCACGGTGCGGCTCACCAACTACAACAGCGCCGCGGTGTACCTCGCGCTCGAGACGGACACGGCATTCTGCATCGTCTCCCTAAACTTGATCCCGTCGCAGGTCGAGTCCGACCCGCTCGGCTCCGAGGACGAACCAGATATTATGGAAGGCAACCGCATGCGGCCCCCCGGCCGCCACGACTGGCAGAACCCCCCGGCGACCGTCCCCAGCAGCGGCGGCGGTGGCGGGGGGGGAAATGCTGAAGGGTACCCCCTCGGGAACAACCAGCTCTCTGCGGTTCGGAAGGATCGACCCGGTCGGATCGGCGCCTTCCCCTTCGCCACCACCGAGATGGATGGCCGATTGGTCTACCGCCTGCAGTGCGGCGACGCCTTGAACGTCACCATGGGGGTCCGGGACCCGGAGCGGCAGGCCGCCCTCACAGATCCGCTGTACCGGAAGCGCTTGGTTCTGCAAGGGCGACTCATGCTCTACTTTTATGACGGATCGCTGCGTGGAAAGAACAAACATCAAGGCGGCGAAGGCAGCGCTGCGGCGGGGATGGGTGGTGGGCGTGCGCTGCCCGGCCAGGCATCGATGGGCACCACGGAGGGTCCTACTGGGGAGTCGAACACCGCCTCCGGAGCCTTCGGGGCGACCCCGCCTCGAAGTGTGTGCACCCAGGAGGCCAAGAAGAACCGAGAGCACCGGGACTCCCCTATGCCCCTCGTCCTGCAGATGGGCGGCGCCGCTGCTGCCGCGCAGACCGCCACGGGCGGGGGCCCGTCTGACACGACGACCGGCAGTCCGCAGCGTACGCCGCCGCGGCCGCGCTGGACCAGTTCGCCGCCCCCCCCCGAGCAGGTGGGGACCGCGGCACACTGTCGCACGGGATCGCCCTCCGCCCGTCTCAGCCAGTCCAGTCGAGCCCGCACGCTGCTCGAGGAGGAGGCGCCTGTGGAGATGGGCCGGCAGAACGCCTTGGCCGAACAGCAGGTACGCCTGTTCGTGCCCTTCACCACCGCCACCGTCTTCACCACCCCGCTGGCGACATGGTTCAAGCCGGGCCAGCTCGTGCACGACGGCCGGCCCCAGCCGGTGGCGGTGCAGGAGGTGCGGATTCACAATCGGATGGACGAGGCCGTTCGCTTCCGAATTATTCGCGTTCCACGCGCGCAGGCCCTCCGGGATGAGTTCGCCAAGCCCGTGCTGGCGTACATCACGACCCTCGGTGTGCAGGGAGCAAAGGAACACCTCACTGCCGAGCGGAAGATGAAGGAGGTGACCAATATGCCACCCGACGTCCGCCCCGCCGAAGGCGAACAGGGCTGCTTGCTCGTCGATGAGCCCAATGCCTTTGTCTTCTCTACGATGGAAGGCGTGATCCCGCCCGCTACGATGGGGGGCATGCCGGGGATGACGCCCATTTACATCCAGTTCCATCAGTACTCCAACGTGCGATACGAATGTTTCTACCGACTCCTGATCAACGATAAGCCGTCAGACAACTACATTCTCGTGCGGGGGGACAGCAGGGAGACGGAAGTCTGATGGAAGGGTGCATGTATATGTGCGTATGTGGGTGTGTGCCTCCCCGGCCTTTCAAATGTAAACGGACTTTTTTTTTTTTCCAATAAAAAAAGCAACCAACGAGAACAGAGTCGAGCGGAAGATTTTTTTTTTTTTTTTTTTAAATCAAGTGCAACGACATAGAATGTGGAGAGCGATAGATGCAAAGAAAACAAACACAAACAAACACAAACAAACAAACAAGGCAGGAAAGCCGAAAGGGCAAAGGATCTCACAGGTCCCCCCCTCTCTCTCCTCCCTCTCCTACGGCGTGTGGGCCAAGCTTAGAGCGCATCCCCCCCCCCCTCCTCCTCCTTCGGGATGTATGTGAGACACAAAATGATGTGTCATAGGAAAAAAAAACAACAAACATGACTAGCGTTGCTGGATCCATATGCACATACCTCTACGAGAGATCATTACCTGCTTGCGGAAGCCGGCCCATACGCCTCTGGTGCCGTCACACGTGATGCCCCCCCATGCTAAAACAAAACACACCTCTTCTCTCTCTCTCCTGTCCCCTGATTCGTATTCTTATTGTACCCCCCTCTATATATGTGTATGTGTATGTAATGCCCTTTTGTTTGTGTTTCGTACAGTAGTAGTAGTTCTTTTCTCTGTTTTTTCTTTCCACCCACTCACACACACACAGACACACGGCACCACCATGGAAGACATCCCCATCCGCACACAGCCGCAGGACATGGAGGCGCTCGTCCATGTGGATGACTCTCTGATGCGCATGTGCATCTCCTCCGTCATTGTTCACTCCGTCTCGATCCGCAAGCTCCCGGTGGATCTCGAAAGACTCACCTGCGCCGTCACCATCACTGTCAACGGCGCCTCCTACACCACGCCCGCCATCACCGCGACGGAGGAGGGCCCAGAGAAGGACGTCGTCACCGGCAACACGGTTCCAGTGCTCGGTGGGAAGTGCAAAATGTTCAAGATGCGCTTCGATAACCTCAACCTCCTCTTTCCTGGCCAGCGCCGTAGCTCCCGCCGCAACGCCCGGCCCCCGCCCGCCTTCATCGCGAACCCCCGCGAGATGCCGGACGGGGTGAAGATCACGCTTCACACCGAGGATCTCAGCCACATCTTCGGCACCACCACCTGCAAGAGCTCCGGCGAACCTGCGTACTTGAGCTTTCCACGCGGGGAGGCGGTCATCAACTTCCGCGTGTACCCCTGCGTGGACGGCAAGACCATCACCCAGCCCCTATACAACCGCCAGACCTACGCGCAGACATACCTGAACGGCATGCCCGCCCCCGTCGAGGGCCGTGAGGCTCCTGCACAAGTACAAAATGGTGCCCCCATCGAAGAAGAGGACGAAGTAAAGGAGGCCGCGCCAGTGCCTGCCGAGGAGGCGCCAGTGCCTGCCGAGGAGGCCCCGGCCGACGCCGCCGCCGAAGAAGTGCCGGCAGCTGCTGCAGAGCAGGCGCCTGCCCCAGTTGAGGAGGCCCCGGCCCCCGCCCCGGCCCCCGCTGCGCCAGCAGCAGACGCGAAACTGTCTCGCTCCTCCTCCTCGTCGTCGTCTTCATTATCAGAGTCGGCTCGGAAGAGCATCACCGCTGCGGAGCAGGTGTCCGCCCACGTTGCGCAGCTGCAGAAGCTGTACGCCCACTGCTCGCCCGACCCGCTGACGGCCGCGATGCGGGCAATCGTGCCCTGCTTCAATGAACCGCAGATGTCCGTCGCCTTCGCGATGTACGACACCGAGAAGAAGGGGGTGATATCGCGTCAGCAGCTCCTCCACTTTTGCCGCGCGCACCAGGCGTACAGCGATCTGTACGAGGACGACGAGGAGCTGCTCAAGTCCTTTGCCCCGTACATCCCCTTGGCGGCACTGCAGAAGGAGGCCCAGGCCCAGGCGATAGCCGAGGCCGATGCGGCGGACGAGGCAACGGCGGGCGAGCAGCCGGCGACGATCGAGGACGCCCCGCAGGAGGAGGGCGAGGGCGAGGCGGCGGCGCCTGCCGGTCCCCCGCGAAAGAACGTGGACTTCCTGTATTACCACCCGTCGAACCCCGAGGCGCCCGTGGAGATCAACCGGAAATTTTTCTCTCTCATTGCCTACCGCCTCGCTCGTGCCTAAGTAGAGAGAGAGAGAGTAGGAGGAGGAGGAGGAGGGCGTCGAACAAAAAACAAACAAACAAACAAACAAACAACAACAACAAAAAACAACAACAACAAAAGAAAGAAGAAAAAGTCCACATAGGATATCGATGGATGCCCGGGGTGGGGAAACGCAAGCGGGGGGCTCAAACTCAAAGGATCAAAGAGAGAGAAAGAAAATAGAAGGAGAACAGAGGAATGGTGAATAAGGGCAACACGCCCCCCTCCCCTTCTTCTTCTTCTCCTGACTTGGATTTCCACCACCAACACAGCCCTCTCTCTCTCTCTCTCTTCACCAGCAAAGGGTGGCGCCCGACCAGACGATATCCTACACACACACACAAAAAAAAAAAGGATTGGAGGACCTCTTATAGACAGCTTTATTGAATGAATTGGTATCTATAATATATTATCCCCTCGCTATCCTTTTGATCTGTATGTAGGGACTGCTGATGTACACCTAGTCAAAGACAACTAGTCTTTTTCACACCTCCAAACCACCCACACGGCACCGTTTCATTTTTTATTTTATTTTTTGTTTGTTATTAATTACCATTTATTGAACGATTTTGTTCTTGTATCAAACCTTTGTGAATAGCATTTGCACACACACACACAAAAACATTTAACACCATGTCCTCGTAGTTTTATTAAATCTTTTTTTATAAAAAGTTCCACTTCTTTTTCGTTTCTTTTTTGTGGTTGTTGTTGCGCCTCTCTGTCGCTCACGCATTGGAGTGGAGTGGAGTGGAGCCAGCGGTGGTTTCTGCAACGCCGATGCCACAGATTCACAAGTACCATCCACGGGCATAAAAAAAAAAAAAGAGAATTGTAAAGACAAAAACGGAACGATCGACGCATTAGCTTGTAGACGACGAGATTGTAGTTCCTTTCGTATTATAAAGATGCCTGAATATCCTATTCCAATGGTCAACAAACAACGGAAAAGGGGAAAAAAAAACAAAAAAAACAAACAAAAACAACAACGAGCAACAACAAAGAGGCACATCAACAGGCGCCATTACGGGTCAGGATGGATCCGCCCACGCGAGATCGTCCAGCACCTGTATCCATACGGATGCTGCAGAAGGACCCGTAGGAGTCCTCCTCCTCCTCCTCCGCCTCTCGCGCGCTGGGTCTGTATATGAATCACTAGCCGCACGCTTGCCCACCTTCTTCTATCTATCTATCTATCTATCTATCTTTTCTTCTTCTAAGACACACCTCTCTCCCTTTGCTTACAGAGAACCACTCAGCCGACAACCAAAGGGGTAGCCGTTGAATCTTCGGTTCATCATATCTTCTCTTTAGCTCTTTTTTTTTCCGCAACAAATCAACAAGGTTCCTTCATTGATTTTTTTTTTTAAATTGTTTATTGTTACTACCACTACTAGTTTCTTTTGTTTGTTTGTTTGGTTGCTCGTGATTACCACCACCACCACATCTTCTCTCCATCAGCGCCCCTTTTTCGTATTCCTGTCACTCCATAATGTATTCGGACCCGTACTACAACAAGCCGCCGCAGCCCACGTCGCAGCCGGCCAATGCCCCCTACGGCGTTGGCAGCGCCATCGCGGCCCCGCAGCCATCACCGTATGGAGGCGGCCTCTTTTCCCTAGTGACGGCCTCGGGGCCGCAAGCACCAGCACCAGCACCAGCACCAGCACCACCAACGGCTGCCGGGGCGTATGGCGGCTATGGGGGGGCCCCTTTCCAAGGCAGTGCCGTAGCGGGAGCAACCCCTCCCCCAATGGCCTCACCGTATAACTATAATACATCCTCCTCCTCTACCACCTCCGCCCCCCTGGCGCCATCCTTTCCCTATGCCCTAGGAGCAGGCCAGGCGAGCGGACTCCACAGCAGCAGCAATACCAAAGGGGCTCCCGTCGGCACAGCCGCTGCACCATCAGGGTACTCGCCGTACCCACAGCAGCCGCCCGCCGCCGCGCCCCTCTCGTCCTTCGCCGCCCCCGTCACCTCGGCGCCTCAGGCCCAGCCATACGCCAACCCGTATGCGAAGGTAGCCACCACAGCGGCCCCCCAGACAACGACCCCAGGCCTCCATCGAACAGCAGCATCAGTACCCTCAGGGGCCCCCGGCTTCGCCCCGCCATCCTTGCCCGGCCAAAGCCACACCACCAGCCCGTACCATCAATATGGTGTGACTGCCAAACCCACCGCTGCGACCACCCCGGAGGCTCCTCCTCCTCCTGGTGCAGCGCCGACAGGCCCGTCCGCCCCACCGCCACGGCCCATTACCACCTCCGACAGCGCACCGCCACCAGCGGCACCAACAACCGCAGGAGGGGCAAACAGCAACAACAACAACAACGCCCGTCAGCCCTCTCCCTACAGCGAAGGTACCTTACTACACCCACCCGCCACCGCCTCCGCTGCACCCCTTCACAGCACCGCAGGAAAGTCACAAACCTCCATGAGCCGCCAGAACACAATGAATGCCTTCGGGGCGAGCCCCAACGCCACCGAGCCACTGCCATTTCCTTCCCCTGCTTCGATGGCTCCGGCGTCGCCATCACCGCCGTCGAACATCCCAAGCTTTAACTTCAAACCAACCACCGGCACCAGCAACACCAACCACAATGGCCCACCAGCGGCTCCCTACGGAGTGCAAGGAGCTGCTGCGCCCTCATACCTTGCCCCGCTGCGACCATCGCCTGGGCAGCCAGAGCCGCCCATGGGGCTGGTGGAGCCTGCCACGGGCACGGCCGTGTATCCAGCGCAGCAGCAGCAGCAGCAGCAGCAGCAGCAGCAGCAGCAGCAGCGACAGCAGACAGTTGGAGGATATCCACCCGCCCTCAACAGTGGTGGTACACCGCAACCCCTTGTCGGTGCCGCGGCCGCCGCGGCCGTTGCGGCGGGAGCAGGTGGAGATTTCTTCGACCGCAACGACAGCAACGACAGCTTCCGTCCGTCGAGCCCACGACGCAGCGGCGGTGGCGGCGCCGCCGCCGCCGCAGCACCACTGGCCCGCAAGCCGCTCTCTCCCACCGCCGTGCGATCCGTACCAAACCCATCCTCCATCTTCACCGACCCGTACTTCGAATATGTGTGCGGGTCGAGCAACAGCATGATGCCCAGAGCCGCCGTTGGTTTTTTTGGGATTGACAACGGGCTCGCCTGCAACCCAAAGTTTGTTCGCCCGACCAGCACCGCTGTTGGAGAGACCGGGAAGATGATGCGGGAGGCAGGCCTGCCCCTAGGGATTGTGCTCTCGCCTTTATTTGGGCCGCTGGACACGATCCGCAACGGGGAGTACTCGGAAGCCGTCCCGGTCGTGGCGGATCGCCCCCCTGTTCGGTGCCACCGCTGTCGTTCCTACATCTCCTGCCACGCAACGTTCCAAGAAATGGGCCACAAGTGGATCTGCGCCCTCTGCCGTGCCGAGAACCCTGTGGAGGAATGGTACTTTGCGCACCTCAACCCCGATGGCCGCCGCCAAGACGCCCATCTCCGACCAGAGCTCACCTACGCGGCGGTGGAGTGGGATGTGGAGAGCATACCTGACTACAGCCTGCGGGTCACGAAGCAAAAGAACAACAACAACAGCGACGCGAGCGTGGAGCTGCGGCCGTCCCGGCCCTTGCCCTATCTCTTCGTTATTGACATCTCCCGACACGCCGCTCGATGTTTTCTCGAGGATTTTACCGCCGCCACCCGCGAGGCCGTGGCGGCGCTCCGGCGGACTTCGCCGCAGTCCCCCGTCTCCTTCCTCTTGTACGGCGCGCAGCTCCACTTCTGCGACTTTTTTCACCCGCGTATGCCGCTGCACAGCGTGCCGGACACCAACGCACCATTCGTGGCGTTGCCGTTTGAGAACCACTGCTGGCTGCACCTCGAGCGGGACGTGGACATCATTGACCGATTTCTGGAGAGCATTCCCCGCATCTCGCAGGACATCAGCGAGGATGGCGGGTCGGCCATGGGCGCTGCGGTGGAGGCAACGCTACAGATCCTCGGCAGCCAGCACGGGGGCCGCGTGTTCCTCGCTGGCTACCGGTTTCCGAAGGGTGGCGTGGGCAGCGGCGTGCCGCCTCGGGACTACCGTAAGCTCTATGGGTCGGACAAGGAAAAGGAGCTGATGCGGCCCCTTGCCAGCGGCAGCCCGTGGACCGCGTGGGCCATGAGCGCCGCCGCTGCGCAGGTATCGTTTGATTTGTTTCTTTTTCCCCTCGAGTACTGCGAGGCAGTGACCCTCTCGCAGCTGAGCCACATCACGAGCGGGGAGATGTTCCTCTACTTCCGCTACGAGCCCGGTGCACCGGGGCGGGAGCGGCTGGTGTCGGAGCTCGTCGCGCGCTGCACTGAGGAGACGGGATACGGCGGCATCCTCCGGGTGCGGTGCAGCACGGGGCTGAAGGTCCAGCGCTATCGCGGGCACTTTTTATCCCAGACCCCGCAGGACATGGACCTCGCCGCTATCACCGCCCGCTCGACCTACTTCGCGGAGATCGCCCACGAGGGGACGTTGGATGCCAGCGGCGCGGATCCAATGGCGTTCCTTCAGGTAGCTCTTCTCTACACGACCCGCGATGGCCGGCGCCGCGTCCGCGTCCAAAATCTCCCGCTGCCAATCGTCAAGCAGTACGACAAACTTTTTCTGAATGCGGATCTCGAGGCAACGCTCTTCGGGGTCGCCTCCGGTGCCGTTCTCGAGTCCTTTAACAAGGGCGTGCAGGAGGGACGCAAATACATGAATCAGTTCCTCCTCAAAATGGCGATTGGGTATGAGAAGTACGGCGTCGCGACCACCATGGGCCGGGGCAGCGCCGGCCCCGTTACACTGCGCCTGCCGGCCGCGCTGAAACACTTGCCCATCTATACACTGAGCCTGCTCAAGTCCGACGCTTTTAGCATCGGCACGGATGTACCCGTTGATGAAAGAATAAGTGTGATGCAGCGGCTTCTATGTATGCCGTTACCACAGCTGCTGCGGTTCATTTACCCTGACGTGTTTGCGATCCACACCATCGTCTCCAACCTGGAGTGCGGCCGCATGAACCCGCAAACAAACCTCCTCATCCTCCCGCCGCGGCGCATCGCGGATTACAGCAGTATTACAAAGGGAGGCGTGTACGCCCTGTGCGACGAGAGCGCCTGCGTTGTGTACCTATGGATCGGCAGCCAGGTCTTGCCCGAGGTATCGAGGGAGCTCTTCGGCGTGGAGGACGCGCGCGTGGTGGGACGGGCAAATGATCCGCTACAGCATTGCTCCGCCGCCATCGCGGCCGGTCGAGCCCTTTCCCCACCACCACCACCACCACCGTTGGCCTCCGGCGGGAGCAGCAGCAGCCCGTTTCAGCAGAACAGCAGCAACGGACCGTGGCCCCACCCCCCATCCGGCGGCGTGCCGCCATCCTCCGCAGCCGTCGCCAGTGGCTTCCGAGCGGCGGCGTTGACCGAGGAAGAGTGGCGGCGGCGGTTCAGCCAGGCCCTCCAGCGCGTTCTGCACTGTCTTCTCACCCGGGATGGAAAGCACCGCCGCCTGGTGGTGCTGCACGAAGGGGAGCACTCAGAGGAGATGTTCTTCCGGCAGCTCAAGGCGGAGAAATCCCAAAGTGGCCCCTCCTACTACACACAGCTGCGGCAGCTCCAGAAGGACGTTCGCATGGGCCTCATGTCGTAGGAGCCAATGGGGAAGGGTGAGAAGTGCTCCCCCCCCCCTTCCCCATTCGCTTGTACAACAGCTCTGTGGGCCTTTGTGTCGGATACCTCTCTCACTCCTTTCCTCGTGAGTGTTTTTTTTTTTTTTACCTTTTTTTCCTGTTCTTCCTCCGCACTGTGTTCGGTATCCTCCAAGGAATCGAGTAAGCACCACTTCTAACACCTGTTATACGAATATAAAGATTCGAACAAACCACCACCACTAAGCGATAAAAAGGGGGAATAAACAAACAAACAAACGAAATAATAATAAAAAAAAACAAGAAAAAACAATAGATTTTTTTTTTTTTACGAAAGATAAACGAGCGGGAAAGGGGCCCACTTAATAGGAAGGAGATGAAGGGGGGAGGACACAACAGCGCGCTGTTTAATTTTCATAACGCATACGTGGACTCCAATAGGTTTGGTATACCTCGGTGCACAGTTGTTTACCGTAGAAAGACGAGAGAAAGGGAAAGGAAGAGGGATGCAGTACGTATGCTCATCACTGGTGACATCGTATCGGGACTTTGACATAATGCTGGATTCTATCTTTAAGCAGGTACATGTGTGTACATGTGTGTACATGTGTGTGTGTGTGTGTGTATGCGTGTGTAGTGCTTTAAAAGCTGTGGCAACACCAGCAACAAACAAACAAACAAACCAATACCTCTACCTGTACACTACAGTGTAGATTGGGGTAAGTGATCTGGAACCACCAGACGCAGTAACCAGCCACCACCACAACATATATATGGCGCAGTGGCATCCCAGCGAACCAACATGAAGAAGCCCAACTAAGCGTAGGGCAAGAAAGAAGAAAGCGTCGTGCCTGGCTGTGTACTGCCTTGCACCAATGAATATTATTGTCTTTGCTCCTGCCTCTCTCTCTCTCTCACTTCTTTTTTTTTTGTTTTTCTCCTCCTCTCGTTGTTTCTTCACTGTGTTCTCTCTAAACAAGAAGAAAAAACAACAAACAAACAGTTTTGAGTATTGCCTTCCTCTTCAACTTGGGGCGGCTCAAAAGGGAGGAGAAGAGTGTGCTACAATCACCACCATTTTGTCTGCATCACCTGCTGTGTGCCATGGAGTGGGATGCCTCCAACCCCGTATCACAATTCAATCTAATATCTTTCTCTGCTCCAGCCATTATTGCGATCGAGAGAAGAGGGGAGCCGGCGGAGACGTACGCTCTGTGCGACGGACTATTGAAACGAACGAACGGGTGAGACATCCCCCCCCCCCTCACGCATACTCACCTCCTTTTTATTTTGTTTGATATACATTTCAGCTTCATCTCATTTTTTTTTTCTCAACGTTCACACCGCACTTCACACCTGTCGTCTCAACCTTCCAGAGAGTTCTTCTAGGGGATTGACGAAGAAGACGCATTTAGACATCTCTCTCTCTATATATATATATATATATACAAATACAGATCCTCCCCTTCCCCCTCATGGATCTACGGCCGCACTGCGTGTATCTTTTATCGAGTCTCCACCCCGCCACCCGAGATAATTACTACATTGGCTACACAACAGATCCCCTGCGGCGCCTCAAAGAACACAACGGACTGGAGGAGGAGAAGGAGGGCGACGGCGTTCTGGGTCGTAGACATCCCTCCCGGCACAAGGGCGCCACCTTCACTCGCCTGCACGGAAGGCCGTGGCAACTGCTCTGTGTGGTCACCGGCTTCCTGGAGAATCGGATGGCACTCAAGTTTGAGTGGGCGTGGCAGCACCCTGGCGAGACGAAGCTGCTGCGCCACTTGTTTCCCGCACGCCGACAGCTACGGAAGAGAGGCGGAGGTGGCGTTAGCGCGCTGGCGTGGCGCGCGGCCCGCCACGTGCCACAGCGAAGGACCCCCCATCCCACCACCAAAAGAAAAAAAGGCGCAGGAAGCTCAACGCCGACCACCATGGACGTGGTGCCAGAAGGTGGCGGAGAAGTCCGTCCAACTACCAATGCAATGAACAGTAGCAGCGCCAGAAGGAAGGCGAAGACAGGAAAGGGAGGAGGCGAAGCGAGTGGAGCGCAGGAGAAGTATATGCTGCCGGCTCTTCAGCACCGCACGACGCTCATCCCATCGCTGATGTCTTCCTCACACCAACGGCCGTCTTCTTCTTCTCCTCCTCCTCCTCCCACTCCCTTTGCCGCAGGCGGTGCCAATGCTTTCAGTCCTTCGCCTTCCCTCCTCCGCCCCTGCACGGAGGGAAAGGAAATGGAGGGCGAGACGGTGGCGGAAGTGAGCGTTGCAGATCTTTCGGGATGGGCCGGGATGGAACGGGTACCGTCTACGAAACCACCACCAGGCGGGGAGACGGAAGCCGCCGTGCCGTCCTTGGACGGGAACGAGTGCCACGCCCAGCTTCCCCTCCATCACGATCTCTTATGGAGGCGCATAGAGGAGGACAACGTTGGGGTGTTTCTCGATGGCTTACCCACGTATCACTACGCGTACGCTGTGGCGCTGCTTCTCGGCTTGAGCCGCACCAAACTCTTCGGAACGCTGGAGCTATGCCTGCATGTGGTGCACCAGGAAGCCATCGGCTCTGCGCTGGAATGGATCCACGCGAATTATATTCGCAAGGCGGAGGCGGTGGGGAGCAGTGTACCCCGACACGGTCGCGGTGTTGGCCCGGAGGATGGGACTGCTGCCGCGTCTCCTGCCTCCTCCCCCGCGAAGGAGGTCCAGGTGAGCAGCACGCCGCGGGAGGAGGCACCATCTGTATTCGGCCGCGTGGAAGGCACGGCAAGCGACGTACGCACCACCACTGATGCTGCTGGTGGAATGGGTGCGTCGTCTCTGTCTCGGCATGGGGAGTGGTGGCGGCGGTACGCGGCGCTGCGTGCGATGCTTCCGCAGTTCAATTTTGCCTCGATACGGCCTTCCAGTATGACACAGCTGGCGGAAGATCTCTACGCCACCGGCTTCCGCGCAGTGCTTGCCCATGGGTCGGTGCCACTGGAGCTAGAGAGATCGAAAAAGGATAACGTGAAGAAGCAGAAGGTTGGTAATAGAGGCCGCCGGGCCACCTGCTCCGTCTGTGGGAAATGCATTGAAAGCCCTCCACCACTCGAATCCTATTCCTCTGAACACCAGCATCCCGTTGATAGCGAGGCTCGTATGTCTCATATCCCAGCGTCAGAAGCGCCGCGGAAGCGCCGCCGGCTGGAGTGGGAGGAGGAGCCCACGCTAGGTGCGGATGACGATGACTCCTGCACTGCCCATCGCACGCCCATCGTACAGAGAGCACCGCCACCGGTGTTGAATCGGTGCTCCTCCTTCCTCCTGTCTCCCTCTCTGCTGGAGAGTGCTCGACGCTGCTCCGTACCCCACCCACAGCATGAGCGAGAGCGAGAGCTCACGGGGATGGACCGAGCGGGGCAGCGAGGCGGAACACCGCTGGGCGTCGTGGCATCTGCGCTACAGGGCGATGACGACGACGACACGTGCTGGAGAACAATACCAGTGGGAACCCCCACGAGTGACGTACGAAGCGGACGACGTCTTCCATCACGACAGCCCTCCTCCACCTCCGCCAGCAGGAGCACCAGACCCGTCGCCTCCTCTCCGTCGCCGTCGCTGCTGCTGTGCTGCCCGTATGCGCTCTCGGCGTTGGCGCAACGCGTGGAAGAAGCACATCCCCTCTTTCCAATGGCGTCGAGGTCTCGGTCTTCGGACTCACTCGAGCATGATTCGCGGGCGGACGAGGACGAGGCGTGGTGCACATGCCCCGCCGCGCGCTGCGCAGCGCAGCACGAACCAGCCACGCGAGCACATCCGCCGCCCACCCCGCGGACTCGGGTCGGCGCTGCTGCGAACGCACACCCGACTTGTCCTTGTTGCTCCCCGCACGACAGCGGCGCCACAACCTCGAGCCTCAACCGACGGCGGCAGGCAGCGCATGCGGTCGCGGATGCGGAGCCCTTCTCGAATAATTCTTCGCCCACCGCAGCAATCATCGGGTGGGCGGCGACAAGCACCGACTGCCCTCCTCCTCCTCCTCCGGATGGCGATGAAGACGAGAGTGACGTGGTGGAGCTCTTTTTTCCAGCCACGCAGCAGCTGCTGCGGGATCGCCGCCTGTCGTCCTCTGCATCTCGATCCCTCACGCCACCCATCGGCTTACCTCCGGGCGACGCGTCGGCGGTGGAGGGAAGCACCTCTCCAATACGGGAACGTGGCCTACCGCAACATGACCAGCTGCCGAAGGGTCCCACGCTGCAGGAGCGCGGGGTGGATTCAAGGAGTGCTGCCGGCGCGAACTTTCTGCCGGCCGTCGCTGTTTCATCGGAGGTGAAGAGCGGCACCCGCGAGGATCCAGCAGCACGGGCCGTGCTCTCCCCGGCCCCCTTATCACCTCCCAGGACTGCACAGCCGTGCCCCTTGAGGCGGGGCGCCCCATCTGCACCACCATCCCCCCTACCCCCGCCGCTGCGCTGCCGCTTCTACACCCCCAAAGGCTGGGTGCTGCACTACGTCAAAGAAACGCTTTTTCTCGCCGCCGGGCTGCTTCCCTGCACCCTCTGCGGCCTCGGCTTTGGCGACCCCCCTCCCCCTCCCCACCACCAGAGCCGAGAACAAGGAGGGCTACCACCCGGTGAGGGGGCGCCGCCGCCGCTCTACTACCAGGTCCAATCCGGTGCTGCTGGCGCTGGCTGGAAAGGAGGGAAGAGCAGCGATACCGTCGTTCCTCCCTCGCCCAATGGATCCACGCGCTACGTGCTGCGCTGCCCTCGCTCCCCGTTGTGTGACTTCCGCTCGCACGTGGTTTGCCTTGGGCTATGGGTGAGCTACCACCACGACATGCACCAGCAGCAGCAGCAGCAGCAAGTGGAGGGGGAGGGAGAGGCTCCAGATCACACAACAACGACGGGCGGTGTTGCCCAGCAGAGCGCCAGCCGACCGCTTCCTCTTCATCCGCGGCACTGCATGCCCTTCATTGGCTGCCCTCTCTGTGGCACGGCGCTGCAGTGGCCAGCAATGGTGCAGGAGCTCAAGCGACGCCTCATGGTGGAGCCGAAGATTCAGGCGCATAACCGACAGACATTCCTCAATGCTCGTTGGCTCAAGACAGAGCAAGCAGCAGCAAAAAACAACAACAACAACAACAACAACAACAAGAAGAAGAAGAAGAAGAGAAGGCGGGCTGAAAGACGTTTCTGAGGGAGAGATCGATCACCACTCGTAACACAGACCGCCACCGCCACCACCACCACCACCTTCTCTAGACCCTTGCCACCACCAAAGGCAATGGGGCAATCCCCCCCTCCTCCCTCCTCCCTCCCCCCGTATTGATGGTTCTATGGATCTATACTGCGCGGATAACTGACTGTAAAACACGGTCTACTGCGTTTCTTTTTTCTTTTTCCTTTTCTTTCATTCGCTCACGCACAGTTGCCGCATTCTTGGGTTTATCGGGGAGGATGACTACTAATGTTGAGCACCAAACAAACGCCGCGTTCTTCATCGTAAACGCAAAATGAATGAATGGCACTTCGTAGCTACGGCTCCCCGATGTTCCACTGGATCCTCGATCCTACCCCCCCCTCCCCCCTCCTTTTTTTTGATGGTTTTTTTTTTTTTTGAAAAGGATGCCTCTTCTCTTTCCTCTATTTCATCCTCTTCTTCTCTTGTCGCCTTCCAGGAAGAAGCACATCACGACGACCATAAGAAAACCCCTCAAGCGAAACGTCTTGACGTACTTCCGTTGGTTCCACACCGTACGTACGTAAAAATTGGAGGTGCCTCACCCACTCGTAACCCCTTTACATCTTATTACCTTTTTTTCCCTTTTTTTTTTCACTTAAAAAAAAACAAGAGAAAGAAGGGGAGAAAACAGACGAAAAGAAGCTGTGAACAAGCAACAACAAGCTTGAAACAACTTAAACAGCATCTACTTCCGGCTGCAATAGATTCACGTGTGCCCCGTGTTGCAAACAAACAAACAAACAAACAAACAAATAAACAACATTTCCTTCTTTCCGTTACAATTGATCCAAGCAACGGAAAACAGAGCAACGGCCTGTGTGCGTGTTGCGTGTTTGTTAGGGTGTTTGTGTTTGTGTTTGTGTTTGTGCGTGGCTTTCGTTCGTCGCCCGCTTCGTATTTCGCCTGGTACCCCCCCCGCATCAGCATTACAGAAGCGAACAAACAAACAAACAAAAAGAGATATTTACGCAGGGCAGCCTTCCCTCTCCCCCTCTTCCCCTTCCTCCTCCCCTCTCTCCCACACCGTACAACGCTTGCTACAGCCAGTCCTTCTTCCCAGACGTATTTTCCTCTGCGGGGAGGAGGCTCGCCAGTTAGAGGGTGGTTTCCTCTCAAAGAGGCCCGAGTGCATTGTTGATCCGTGGCGACTATACTATATATATATATATATATATATAGTGAGCGGTGTAGGTCAAGAGAGAGAGAGAGAGAGAGAGGTACAACGGCAGATCTCGCACGAATTGGGGGACAGGCAGAAGTTCGTTTTCAACTGATATCATCGTCACTATTATTATTATTATTCTATTTTATCCCTGTGAGATTTTCGTATCGATCTTTATTTATTTATTTATTTATTTATTATTCTCTTTTTTTTTTGTTGTGTGTCAAACTTCATTCGCTCAATCGCTTAGATACAACGCCAACACTTCCTCCGGCAATGGACTCGTCCCCATCCGGGGCTGTATCCTTCAATGTGGAGGAGATGATCCAGACGGTGATGAAGTGCAAGCCGCTGAGTGAGCCCCAGGTGCTGCGGCTGTGCGAGAAGGCGAAGGAGGTGCTACAGAAGGAGAGCAACGTGCAGCCAGTGCGCCCCCCTGTGACCATCTGTGGGGATATCCACGGACAATTTCACGATCTTCTAGAACTCCTGAATATTGGTGGCATGCCCCCCGACACGAACTACTTATTTATGGGGGATTACGTTGATCGCGGCTACTACAGTGTGGAGACGATTTCGCTTCTGTTGCTCTTCAAAATACGCTACCCCGAGCGATTGTTCATTCTCCGTGGTAACCACGAGAGCCGCCAGATTACGCAGTCGTACGGCTTCTACGATGAATGCGTGCGTAAGTATGGAACTAGCACGATATGGACGGCGTTGACGGATCTGTTTGACTACTTGCCCTTGACGGCTGTCGTAGCGGAGGAGATCTTCTGCCTACACGGAGGCCTCTCCCCACAAATTGACAATTTCTCACACATTCAAAATCTCCAGCGAGTACAAGAAGTGCCTCGAACCGGCGCGATGTGTGATTTGCTTTGGTCGGATCCCGATATCAAGGATGGGTGGGATCAGAGCCCGCGAGGCGCCGGTTACACGTTTGGGGCGGATATCACCCAGCAGTTCTGCCACAACAACCACCTCAAGACCATCGCTCGTGCGCACCAGATGATGCCGGAGGGGTATAGCTGGACCCATGAGGATCAGCTCGTCACGATTTTTTCCGCCCCGAACTACTGCTATTACTGTGGCAATCTAGCCGGCCTACTCGAACTCGATGAGCACATGAATCATTGCTTTTTCCAGTTCGATCCGGCTCCAAAGCGGGGCGAGTCGCAGATCTCTAAGAAAACACCGGACTATTTCTTGTAGAAGGAAACAGAGGCGAAAAAAAAACAAACAAACAAAAAAACTACAAGGAGAAGTGAAAAGAAAGCGGAAACGATAAGGAAGGAGGATCATGTGAAGCACACAACACGTGGGACACATCTGTTTTTTTCTCTCTCTATGTATATATATATAGAGAGAGAGAAAGAGAGGATATTCATTTTCTTTTCTTTACTCGCCCGTTTGCAATGACATCATTTCCTTCTTCTCCTCGGCGTTGTTGTTGTCGTTGGGCGGTAGTCCGGTGAAGCGAATGGTGATATCGATATCGATATCTATTTATAGATATATAGATATAGATATATGTGCCGTCTCCATTCATTGTCGCGGAATGCAATGGGATATCCTCGCGGAGAAGACCCGCAGACACGTTTGAATCGATGGAGTGAAAGAGGTGTAGGTTCAACTTGGGAGGAGCAGGCGCCATGTGCGCGGGGAGGAACGAACAAGAAAAAGCAAATACAAACCAACCAACCAAGAAACACACGCACGCACTTCCACACATAAGATAGCATAACTTAACGATGGGTGTATGGGGAAGGAGGGCTCCCATGCCTTTCCCACTCCTCTCTCTCTCTCTCTCTCATCTCATTTCTTTTTTTTTTTCTTGTCTTTGAGGACCATATTTCGCTACTCTCACTTTCAGTACTCTCCTTGTTCTAACGGACTTTCGAAGGACCTGTGATACACGCGATTGATTGTGGGATTTTCTTTATTATTATTATTATTATTATTATTATTCTTTTCATCGCTCGTCGAGCATTTCTCTTCCCTTTTCATCAGCCCTGCGCCGTTGCCGACTCCCTTCCTTCATATTTTCTTTTAATTTGTTGAAGACAACAACAACAAAAATAACAACAAATAAATCAAATAGTATACATACCGTCGCTTTGTTGACGTTGTTTCACCAGGTGGACCTTCATCATGTCTGGCTCTACAAGCGTCGACTCGTCCCCATCCGGGGCTGTATCCTTCAATGTGGAGGAGATGATCCAGACGGTGATGAAGTGCAAGCCGCTGAGTGAGCCCCAGGTGCTGCTACTGTGCGAGAAGGCGAAAGAGGTGCTACAGAAGGAGAGCAACGTGCAGCCAGTGCGCCCCCCTGTGACCATCTGTGGGGATATCCACGGACAATTTCACGATCTTCTAGAACTCCTGAATATTGGTGGCATGCCCCCTGACACGAACTACTTATTTATGGGGGATTACGTTGATCGCGGCTACTACAGTGTGGAGACGATTTCGCTTCTGTTGCTCTTCAAAATACGCTACCCCGAGCGATTGTTCATTCTCCGTGGTAACCACGAGAGCCGCCAGATTACGCAGGTTTACGGCTTCTACGATGAATGCGTGCGCAAGTATGGAACTAGCACGATATGGACGGCGTTGACGGATCTGTTTGACTACTTGCCCTTGACGGCTGTCGTAGCGGAGGAGATCTTCTGCCTACACGGAGGCCTCTCCCCACAAATTGACAATTTCTCACACATTCAAAATCTCCAGCGAGTACAAGAAGTGCCGCACGATGGCGCGATGTGTGATTTGCTTTGGTCGGATCCCGATATCAAGGATGGGTGGGATCAGAGCCCGCGAGGCGCCGGTTACACGTTTGGGGCGGATATCACCCAGCAGTTCTGCCACAACAACCACCTCAAGACCATCGCTCGTGCGCACCAGATGATGCCGGAGGGGTATAGCTGGACCCATGAGGATCAGCTCGTCACGATTTTTTCCGCCCCGAACTACTGCTATCGTTGTGGCAATCTAGCCGGCCTACTCGAACTCGATGAGCACATGAATCAATGCTTTTTCCAGTTCGATCCGGCACCGCGCCGAGGGGAAGCGCAGATCTCTAAGAAGACACCGGACTATTTCTTGTAGAAGGAAACGGAGGCGCAGACCGAAACATATGGTGCGGGATGAAGGAAGTAGAAGAGGAAAGGAAAGAGAGGAGCAGCACACAACACGTGGCACATACACACACACACAGAGAGAGAGAGAGAGAGAGAGAGAGAGAGAGAGAGAGAGAGAAAGAGAAGGGAACGATTATCTGTAATGAGGAGGCAGGCGGTTGGCATGCCTCCGTGCGAGATGCACGAGCCCCACCATCAGCCACAACTCGTACGAATGCGCATAATCTGAGCAGAGCGGTGAGGTGTATCAGCAGAGAGGCAAGACAAGTTCGTATTTGTTTCACAAGTCCATCAGTGCGTATAGCGCAGCTACGCTTTTTGTTTTATGATGATGTTATCCGTGTCTCCTGGTATGATGATGATGATGATAATGATAATGCATGTGTTTCTGTGTATGTTTGCGCTGGGTATCCCTAGAGTGGGAAGCTCTCTCTTCGGCCTTTTTTTTTTGCCTTTTGTGTGTTGCCGAAGGAGGGGAGGGCAGGAGACTTTGCTCCTCTGGTGGGCTGCAAAATGAGGTGGAATGAAGGAGGCGCGCGTTTCATTTGTCTTTTCGTTTAGCTGACTCTTCCTCCTTCTTTTTTTTTTTTTTGGACATCTCGCTCCCCGTTCGTTCCGTTGTTCTTCTTTGTTGTGTTAGGCGGAGGAACACGCCTTCCATCTTCTTGGCTTCTTGTTGGCTACTAAAGCCTTAACTCTTTACTCTCTCTCTCTCTCTCTCTCTTTTTCCCTTTTCTTTACTCTCTATTTACATACTTCCGTTTCTTTCGTAAACAGAAGCAACATCAACATCAAGGGCTGAGAAGAAGATACTGGCGGCATAGGAGACCGGGTCGGCACTAGAGTACCTCCTCTCCACCTCTCCTCCTCTGTTGTTTTCTTTGTATTTATTCCAGGACGTACATTGATATAGCTTGAGGAATAGCAGTACCCTCCGAAACAAACAATCAAAAAGAGAGAAAGAAAAAAAAGATTAATATCTGATCATTCAACAACTATAGAAGCCATGCTTATTCCAGTGCGCTGCTACTCATGCGGCAAGGTGGTTGGAAACCTATATGAGCCGTACCAGCAGCTCCTCGATGCAGACTACACCGAGGCCGAGGCGCTCGATATGCTTCAACTGGAACGCTACTGCTGCCGCCGCATGATCCTCTCACACATCGATCTCATCGAAGACCTCATGCTATACAACGTTCCCGTCGTCGGGACGATGCAGAGCCTTCACCATTCTACGTTGCACGGCCAGCAGATGCGCCACAGCGGCGCTACCGCCGTGGGGCCCTCCTCCTCCTAGCGGGTAAGCGAGAGCGTGCCGCTGCCCCCCCGCCCTTTAAGCTCACGGCGTACCATTCGGTCTCTCGTCTTCGTCGAGGTCAGGAGGAGAGAGAAGGAAGCGTAGTGGAAAGCGGAAAGAAGAGGTGAGGTAGAGTGTATGAGCCACTAGGGAAGGTATGCGTGTGGGTTTGTGTGTGGGATTCCTTTGGTTCCTTTAATTTCCCCACGACGCAACATGACACACTACCGTGAGGCGGTCGACGGCTGTCAGACGGTGCCTCTTCGTACGAGGGAAGAGGAGGAGAGGAAAGGTGGGACAACAGCAACCAAAAGGAAAAAAAAAATAAAGCAGATCAAACACACAGACAAACAAACGAAACAAAAATTAAATAAATGAATAAAATCGTGTAAGTGATCGAACACATACAAAAAAAAAGAAAAAAAGAGGAGAGAAAGAAACGACAAACGCATGCTGTTGGGCGTCTCGTCTCGTCTTATTTCTCACTCTCGCTGCGAGAAAAAAAAAGATGAATAAAAAGAAGAAGAAATGGGGCATTCCACTGTGCCGAAATGGTTGCTATTTCTTTGTCTTTTCCTTCCTCCTCCTTCGATTTAAAGAAGAATCCAGATATCTAGAATTATCTAGAATCCATTCATATCTCTTTTCCCTTTTCCCCTTTATTTTTCCTTCCAATTACAATAATAAGGCGACAACAAACACAATACGCTGCTTTCACTAGCCGAAAACACACAATTAGAACAAGCGCTCTCTCACACACACAACAACAAACAACAACAACAACAACAACAACAAACAACAACAACAACAACAACAACAACAAGATCTTTATCCTCCATGGCGATTCGCAAGGTGGGTGGGGGGAATGACCCGAAGCCTGGCGCATCTGGTCCCCAGCAGCGGAGCTCGGCCACCAACCGCCCTCTCGGCCCCTCCTCGTCCGGCTCTGCTGTTGGGAATACCACCGCCTCACCCGGCGGCAACAGCAACAGCACCGGCGCCGGCCTTGGGGGCCCCGCGACCCAGGGAAGCCCAGGAAGTGCACCGGGCGGCTCTGGATTTCTCACCCCCCGCGTGAAGAACAACACCGTGTCGTACGCACCAGAGGAGAGCAAGAGCGTTGAAACTCTCCTCCATGCCCTAACCAGCAACCAGAACGTCACCGCAGAAGAGGGGGATAAGCTGTGGCGCCAACACCTAGACCGCATCGCCTCCGCGACCGAAAAGGTGCTGCAGCTGGCGGCCAGCCATTATGATCCGCCACCACCATCAGAGAGGGACAGCAAGAAGGAGCCGCCGCCGCCGCCGCCGCACCCTAACGGAAACAACACGAATCCTACTGGTGGCGCCGTTGCGGATGGCGGCAATGAATTTTTTATGGAGATACCCCTGGAGGATGACAACCGAACGCCGGCAGAGCGTATGGCAGATTTTCAGAAGGACAACCAATATATTGTTCAACAGCTCAAGGCGTTTCAGTGGTGCCCCTTCACTGCGATTCGCCTGCTGGAGATCCTGCAGGACCCACAGCAGTACCACCTCGCTGGGGCCAATATCGTCGGTGCATCCAAGTGCAAGAAGGGTGGGATGAGGGGCCCCAAGGTGCAAGAGGCGATCCGACGCTGTGTGCTGGTCACCAGCCCCTTCTTCACCACGTCTACTACCGGCGAGACCATCTAAAGAGAGAGAAGCGAAGAATACACACACACACACACACACTCTCTCTCTCTCTCTCTCTCTCTCATGTGTGTGTGGAGAAAAGAAAACCAAAAATAAGAACAACTTAAACAAAGAGAAGATGAAGAACCAAATAAATATATATATATATAAATATATATATATATATACATATATATTTATGGTTCTTCATCTTCCACTCGTACCCGCGTGTTTATGACATTGGGGCGCGAACAACAGTACAACGGAACGGAACGGTACCTCTCGATTCTACACCATGCACCATTCCATTCATCACGCTACAAGAGAGCAAGGCGGACCACAGACCCCCATCCATCAACGCGCCTCCGACCGCCGTCGCAGATCGACTAGGGAAGACCCCTCCCTCCCTCCCCACACACACACACACTCTCTTGGGAGCCCGCCCGGCTCCTGCACCGCCACAGCGGGCAAGGCAGTAGCAGCCCTATATACTTCCGTTGTGACTGGCGGAGGCAGGCCACGCCGCCACCTGCTGCGCGACTACCAATGAGAACGACGCCGCCCGCCTGCCATAAGGGTGGTGGCGGCAGTCCCAGCTGCCGTTTACGGCGACACGGCACTCATGGCGCTCCACACCTTGACGGCCCCGCCTTGATGGCTTTAGTAGACGATTGGTTGGATCCTCTTCTGACGGTCGTGGCGCACCACGTCAACGATACACGATACAACCCGAAGTACTTCAAACCCATTTCGTCTGTCCCCACACGGACCCTCTGCTGCTGCAGTGTCGGATTCGCTGTCTAACATTGTAAACTGTCTTTCTCTCTCTCTCTCTCTCTCACTCACACACATCTACACTCTTACCCCCGTCCTATCGCCCCTACCCCGGAAAGTTCATCTCTCAGGACCAACACGCCTCCGCTTCCCCAACACTTTCTACCCCCCCCCCCCCACACACAAACACGTGCCGACGGCAACACCAATGACAGACCCTCACCCGCCCGCCCTAACCGCCGAGATGGCCGACACCGCTGCGCTAGTGGCGCTGTGCCGCGAGGACCACCCGGACCCTGCTGCGGTGCGGCTCTGCGTTGTGCACTATGCGGACCTGGAGGCCACGTGCCCGCTGAGCGGCGTCCATCTTGTGGAGCGCCTGGTGGTGCTGGGCAGTGCGGAACTGGCGAGGGCGTGCTGTGCGACGCTGGCTCCAGAAAGCTGGAAGCGCTGCCTTGACTGCCTGTGCCTCCGCCGCGACACGAGTGAGGCGGTGGATCTGCTGCGTGAGGTGCTGGGGGAGTGCGAGCAACATGGGTGGAAGCCAACGGAGATCGCCCGCGCTGTTTTAAAGACCGCTGCGGCGTGCGGTGTGCTGAGCAATGTTTATCCTGCGGTGCGGGAGACGCTGGCGCAGGCCCATGCAAAGAAGAACGATATAACTATTGTAGCCTGTTGGGTGTACGACTGGGCCCATCTTCTCCGTAAATGCGGTCAGTCCGTGAAGGACTACATAAACTGTTCGTATCCTGCGCGTGACCATGACAACGCTGCTACGGCGGCCCTCTACTCTACCGTCTGTGCTGCGCCTATGGTAAGTGCGAGCGGATGTGGACCCCCCCTCGGCGCTGGCGGATTACGTTGCCCAGCCGGTGAGCCTCGACGCCAGTATCTTGTACGGGTCCCACTGGCTGCGGCGGCTCCATCCTTGGTCGCTTCCTGCAGCGTGCCCCTGTGGCGTGTGTCGCTGCTCTGCTCGAGACAGCGGCTGCGTTACAACTGGATGTGGCTGCACGGGACGGGGAAAGCCCTTCTGTCCTACCTGGTGGAGCGGCGGAACCTCTGCACGGCCGAGGCCGAGCAGACTGCCGGCCGCGAGGAGGCGGTGGAGCTGTTGGCGCGAATGATAGATTGGTGGGCCGAGCGGCATGTGCTGGACGCTGTGGATTTCTCTACGGAAGTTGTTAAGGGATGGAGGGTGAACTTCATTTCATTGGTAGCAACGAAAGGGCTGCTGTGTGTATTTTGGCCGGTGCTGGTGAACGTGGCATATTATGGGGACCGAACCTCATTGAACCCTTTGGTACTTTCATATGGGGTTGTAAAGGAAGACTATTACAAACTGTCTCCAGCCGAACGAGAGGTGTTTGAAATTCCTAGAGGGATGAGGTTTGGACTTATTTGAAGCGAGGCGAGGGTGGAGGAAAGGAAATGGAGATGAAGGCGGAAGGAACGTTTTTTTTGAACATGGACATAGTTCTATCGCCAGCCCATGCGGAGTGCTCCCCAGTGCAGCACGCATCTTCGCTGCAGATGTAGACGCGAAGGGGGTTTCCCCGTGTACCACTATCTCACCGCCGAGGGTCCAATCCTCCATCCGTTGGAAGTGAAGATGTGCTCACCACCGCCTACATTTCATTTCTTGCAGTGAGTACTCGCCTTATATCCCTCTCCGCTAGGTTTAGTCTTTGTGCATTTGAAGTTTGTACATCGCACGACCAACACGGATCCCCTTATAACACCACCTCTTTCCCCCCTCTATAAGCTTCGACAGGAATGCGATGAAAAGATCATAAAAGGATCATAACAAGATCCTTCTCAGCCATCTCCAGCGCTAGCCTCCACAGAAGCGACGACGACGACGACACGGAAGAGAGGGCGGATAATGTACTTTGGATTAAAAATTAAAAACAACACAAAAAGCAGAAACGATCCATCAAAACAAACAAACAAACAAAAAACAACAACAACAACAACAACAAAAAAAACCCGAATGAATTAATTGCATCCGCAGGAACTACTCAGCGTTCCGGTGGAAGGGCCTTCCGGTCCACTAATATAAAAATAAATAAATAATAATAAAACATAATAGTAATAATAATTTCTTCTTTTTTTTTGAAAAATAAAATAAAATCAAAAATTAATAATAAATAACGGTAATATGAGAGGAAACGCAAATCTGCGCACAAATACAATACAGTACAAAGGAATATATATACAACATGTACAGAACAGGAACATAGAGGGATTTAAATAAAACCCCCCTTCGATCTATCTATATCTATTTTTCTATATTTATCTATATCTATCGATACTGACAGTAAGGATGCGGTATAGTTTTGGCGAACACTGCTTCGCTCCTCTATTACTGACTACTCCTACGCGCCAAGGCAAACATAAAAAAACAAGAACCGAACACATTAAACCCTAGACATATATTATATTATATGATATGATATTATATATTATATATTATATATATTTCTTTTCCTTCTTTTGATCTACACATATTATACGATCATAGTGATTTTTTTTTGTTTTTTTTTTCTTACGAATGGGAGATCCGGATGCTCGGTAAAAAAGAAAGTCATTCGGTGCATTTTTTTTTTTCATGAATCTTTTCCAAGTTTTGGTGGTTTGGCCAGCAAATCCACCCCTTCGCGAAGAGAGCGAAGCCTGTGATGATGTACTTGTTTTTCAGAGTTTTATGTTTATTATTTTTCTGTACTCTCTTCTTTTTATTCTTTATATATATATGGATTCATGCGGAAGGTTTTTTATCTGCGGCGGTATGTTAAAGATGTGTTGTGCGGTGGTGCGGTTCCTGCCACATGTTCTTCCACAAAAAGATCCTATATAGAGTCGACTGCACTCTCTTGTTGCGGATGGCCTCCTTCGCCATCGTATTGAAGATTGATCTTGGCCTTTAGGTGTCATGATAATGTAGTTGTTTGCTTAGTCTCTTCCGCTGCTTCCTTTTTTAAATTTCTTTATTATATTCTAGTATTCGTTGTTCTTTTTATTCTGTCGCTGTTGTGGTTCAGCCCTGGACTTTGATGCTACCAGCGCACCTGTTCTGCGGTTCCTGCTTCGTGCTGGAGATTCCCATGGGCAGCGTGGAGGATGTACTCATGAAAGGCGCGGAGGTGGAGGATGTGCAGTCGGTCTCATGCTCGTCCTCCGCGTGTGCGGATGCGGATGCTTCACTGCTAGGAGCTGAAGGAAACGGATCATGGAATACCACATTTCAGCGGCGCCCTTTGCGGGAAGACTTTTTGTTACGGATACAGCAGGAGCTCTTTCAGGTCCTGTCGACGTCCACCCGATTCAAATTGTACCAGACGTACGCGCCGGCAGAGGATCAGCCGTCGGTATCGGAGCCGGGTCAGCAGGTGTATAACAACATTGCTGGTGATCCATCGCATCTGTTTCGCGTGCTGCAGCACGTTGGTCGCACCGGTTGCGGTCTGTCGGATCCCTCCAAGGGGTGGATGCCGCGCCGAAGCATGCAGCAGCCCCCTACACCCCCATCTAGCTTAACATTTGTTTCTCCCACGAGTGCACCTCCCGTCTCACTCAAGCATAGCCGGCCTCCCCCGGGCCCGGGGCTGGATGGCGTGGCTTCTAAAGTGGACATCGAGGACGCCGACAGGGTTACACCAGCGGCGAAGACGGCCAACCAAGCGCCGTACCCGATCTTTTCTCTCGCAGAGCTGGCGCTGGTGGCGCAGGCGCACGCATCACCATCACCCATGTCGGAGGAGCGTGTTGTTCCCGCACCGTCCAGCGGCCTGGCGGTGTATACCCCCGACGAGGCCGCCTCCATAGCGGCGCATTTTGCGCAGCACCACTACCGCCCGCTCCACCTCACTGACTCTCGTGTTGCCGAAGAGATTTACTGGCTGTGCCTCCGCCGTGGTAGCATCGCCCTCCCACACCAGTGCCGCTTGTATGCGACGTACAAACTCCACAGCAAGGCGTCTCGGGCGCTGCAAACGATGGAGGGGAAATTGCAACAAGAGCGGGAGAGGAGCGGATCGCATCGATGTGCTTCCGTGCACGGCTATGGGCAGGAGGCGTTCACGGGTGCTGTGATGGTGAAGCCACAGATCGAAGCGTTAATTCGTCGTCGGGAGGCGCTTCAACAACGACACAATCTCGACGAGGACCTTCTTGAGGCGCTCACCGAGGGGTGGAAGGACGAAACCAATCGGCAGCAACTCAAGGCCGTCTATGAGGAGGTCACGAAGGAACTGCTGGAACGCGTCGGTAGAAGGGCCGGCGCGCAGGATGGGGCGGAGGGCAATCAGCTTCTCTCCCCAGCCATGCTGCACGAACGCCACGTGTCGTGCGTGCTGCGCTATGCTGAGCGACATGTGACGTACGCAGCGGTGCTCAATGAAGAGGAGCAGGCCAGCCCTTTCCTGCTTGCCCTCGGGCTGCTACTCCCTTCGGCGCTGCACACCAATCCCGCGTTTGCCCCCCACACCCTGCCGATTCCGGACCTTTTGAGCTCGCCACTGACGCTGGAAGACCTTGTGGTGCACGTCCTGCGCCACCCCCGGCGCCTCGTTCAGGCGCTGGGGCTGTACGTGGCGCGGTACACCCTCCCGCCGGAGGAGATGCCCCTTTATTTCTTTCTGGCGCTGGGAGAGGAGGTCTCGCTAGCAGTTGCCCCGCCGCTCACTGGAGGTCTCGGCGCTGGTGGCGCCGCGACCCTGACCCTTGCCGAACTTGCCAAGGCGCTCCTTCTCCAGGAGGATGTGTCGGAGGCGTGGCTGCCCCCCATTCACAGCACCTGGCGAAATGGGTTCGTGGAACCAGTGCTACTGCACATGTCGGCCTTTTGGGCGTCGGAGAAGCAGCGATTGCGTGCCGCCGCACAGGCGGGAGTGCTACACACCGCCGGCCTCGGTGTCGTGGACTTCGCCATGCGTGCAGCGCTGGCGGCTACCACGAGTGCGGCACCAACGTCGGAAGATCCTCTTCCGCCGCACCGTGGCGACGCAGCGGGTGGTCTGCTAGGCAAAGGCAAAGGGGTGAGCCGCCTGGGGTTCCGCAATCTCCGCGATGTGATACAGTTTGCGAAGAGTGCTGCGCAGCCGACGCGAGCGAGAAGTATCGAGGTGTTATTGTCTTCTCGTTATATGCTCCCCGCCACCGCTGATGAAGCCCCGCAGCGCCGCCCGCACAAGCGAAGTCGCGAGGAGGCGAATCAGGAGGGCCAAGTGGAGACGGATACGCTGGTCACCCATCGCCGACATGTTGTTTTCGACGACGCGGAAGGGATGGAGGATGCGGCGAAGGCAGGGCCCCCGGATGTACCGCTGGATGAGGCGGGGGAGTGTAGCGATAATGACGAGGACGACGCGGATTTCCTTATTCGAGTCCAGGTGGAGGACAGCGTGTTGCCAGCTGCTGGCCCAGCGGGTGCGTGGGGCAGCAGCAGCAGCACGCACCATGCTGTCGGTGGAGGGAGTCGAGCCAGCTATGCCATCGCACAGCAGCAGAAGCATGCGGAGGCGGAGGCGGAGGCGCGCGCAACGGCGAACAAGGTGCAGGATCTTCATAAGCAGGCCCAGGTGGAAGGATATCGACAGCTGATGCGACTCATGGGCAGGACTCAGCCTTTTGATAAGCGCTGTGAACACACCATCGAGTTCTAATTCCCCTCATGCGAGCGCGGAAGTTTCAAAAAAAAAAAAAAAAGAAGAGTAGAAAAAAAAAAAAGAGGTTGAATCGAACAACAAGCAAGCGAGCGCAAAGAAAGGGATCAAATAATAAAAAAAAAAAAACATTCGCTCTCATTATATACAATTATATATGCATCACCGACCACTGGATTGTGTGCCAGACACATACGTTCTCTTTCTCTCTGCTTATGCAATCAATAAACAATTGGTGCGATGGGGTCCTCCTCCTCCTCCTCTTTTTTTTAAATACTTCTTCTCCCCTTGCCGCTCCTACACACACAACAACAACAACAGCAACAGAAGAACCATTCATAAGAAAAAAGAATACTAGAGAGCTGTGGGTTGGGGTCCGTCTCCTCCTCTATCATCTTTTCGTTGCCTGCATCGCCCTCTACATTGCCTAGCGCGGACCTCCGTACCCCCCCCCACAAACAGGAAGGCTTCTGTGCCTGGGGCTTCTTCTTCTTTTTTTTTCTTTTCTTTCCATTCCGTATGTCTGCTGAGGCCCTCCGCAAACTCCGCGAAGAGAGGCAGCGAGCGTACAGTAGATTGCAATGCGATCAGCGGCCTCACGTGGAGACATGTCGGGATTGCCGCAAGCCTGCCTTCTACGCCCGCGTCTGTCCGGCGACGGGGGTGCTTCATGAGCTGGAAAACAAGAAGGTTGTCGGGGGCATGCTAGTAGATCGCGAGTGTACGGTGCTTCGTGGCGCTCAGCTGATGGAAGCGATCGACAACGGGCAGGTGCGCTGGCAGCCATCACGAACACAGTTGGTCAAGGCAGACATCTCGGTGGTGCACATATTTCAATCCTTCGGCTTCACCACGGGCTGGAGCCTGCATCGCTACGGTATACTGTACGGGAAGTATGACAAGGCAGCCAAGCAGGTGGAGATCCACGCCATCTACGAGCCCCAGCAGCTCGGCAACGGCTTTACCTTCGAGGCCCTCAAGACGGACACCCCGAAGGGATTCACGAGCTTTGAAGAGGAACGGCGCGTCAATCTTCTTGCGCAGGGGTTGGGGCTACGCCGAGTCGGCGTCATCTGCTCTCACCCTCCCCGCGCCTCCAACGACACGTTCCTCTCTAGTCGAGAGCTGCTGCTCTGCGCGAAGGAACAGTCCATCTACGGGGACGAGTGCGTGCTGCTGACGGTTTCGCCCTCGGTGGACGATGATGACGACGACGAAGAGAGTACTGCGAAGAGCAGCAGCAGCAAGAAGGATCCATCCTTTTACAACAGCCCGACGTCCACGCGTGCCGGGGCAACGTGCCGGTGCGAAGCATGGCAAGCGTCCGAGCAGTGCGTTCGGTTGTTTCAGATGGGAATGCTGATGGAGTCGCCTGCTTTTGAATCGGCGCCGACGGACCGGGAGGCAATACGGTTTGTGGTCAGCCCTCGTCTAGCGCTCACCATCACAGAGGAGAAACGAGATCAGGACGGCAAACTTTCCTTCCAGGCGCTGGAGCCCAGCAAGCGGGTCGACACGCACTGGTTCACCAGCTATATTGCAGTAGAGAAGTTCGAAAGCGACGTCGTTTCCAACGTTTTTATGCGCCGCCATCGCGCTGGTCTCTCCGACCCGACACCGCAGAACTTGAGGCAGTACTGGAACGATCCGAAACGCCAGCAAGATGCGTTCATCAAGCGTGTGGCAGACTTTCAGGTACTCCTTTACCTGATGGTGGCCCTCGGGCCGGAGCGCATGATCGGCACGGACGCATTGAGGAGCGGAGAAATCCACAGTGCTCGCACCCTCTCTGGTGCGGAGGTGGGAGGGGCGGAGGTGGGGGCTGCGGCTCAGATTGGGGTGAAGCATGCTGGAGACGGCTCTGCGGCGCAGGCCAGCCCGGCGCAGCGCGTGGGCTGGGTTTCCTTGGTGGTGCAGAAGCATACCTCAGGGGCAGCGCTGCGAAGCTTTGAAGAGGCGGTTAACAGACTGCTCAACAGCGATTAGAATGGCTAAAACATGGATGGTGGAATGGGAGAGGAAGAGCGCCAGCGGAGTGGATACGTCGCTCGACACGCGGTGCTCCCGACCGTCCCGTTTAGAACAGCGCCGCCCCATCGCCTTCGCCGGAGACGATACACAATACGAAAAGCACACAGCAACAACACCCCCACACCACCCAAAGAAAAAGAAAAAAAAATAAATAAATAATGATCTGAGGGGAGTGAGATATCAGAAGAGATTAGAAAAGCAGGGCAAAGGCCGTCCGCGCGGTGCCGGTCTAGCACCTGAGAAGAAGGCGGCAATCGCTGCTGCACTCGTCCCGAAATGATGACGTGCAGCAGCGGAAACGAGGAAAAAAAAAGTGTTGGAAGGAGAGGGTACGGTGAATACGACGCATGCATTGGAATCCGCCAAACAAACAAACAAATATATATTTATATATATTTATATTTATATTGAAGAATGGATGTGTCCGAGACTGGTGAATGCTTTACGGATTGCTCCTCTTTCCCTTCTTCTTCAGATTGCTTTCTCCCGTGCGCAAGTTTATTTTAGAGAAGTGGTGGACCTTTGTATTGTCGTATGTAATTATATTTAGACTTGATGGTTTACGCTTTGTTAATAGCCTTCTATGTTCATAATTATGCCTTGGCCTTGTACTTCACTTTATCTTGTCTATTGTCTAACATATATCTTATAGCAAGGGAGTTAGTATTCATATATTTATATATATTTTTATAAATATATATAGATATCTCTGGGTGAAGCGCTCAACCACCACCTATAGCGGCAGCAGCAAAAAAAAAAAAAGACATTCACTGACACTCACTCGCTCCTACAAAGCAAAACAAATCAAATCAACAAGAAAACATGCAGAACAACATCAGCAACAATAATTTTCGATGAAGAGGCGGTCATACCTGTTGGAAATGCGTGTGCTGTGCATGATTCGTCTATAATAGAATCGTTGCCGTCTTTTATTCTTTTTAACTAATCTCCACGATGAACAATACCCGCGAATAATGCTCCCTCCTTCTTTCCCCCCCCCCCATTTCTGAAAATAAACAACAACAACAATTAAAGATAAGAAGGAAATCAACAACAAGCTCAAACTAATCAAACCGAAGAACGTAAAGGAAGAGAAACACACCAGTTAACGGTGAAGGAGCGAAGGACTTCGACGTAAGTTTTTTTTTTTGTTCCTTGGCTGTAACAACAATTCTAGAAGACTTTTAGAATATCCTTAAGAGCAAACAGAAAAAAAAAGAAGAAGCAACCATTAAGGAGCACCAACGAACAGCCACTGGAGAACTTCCACAGAAAAAAATAAAATAAAAAATACAACAGCAACAAGACGCTAGGATGTCCACCGGATCTGCTGGCTCCGCCCCCAGCAGCACAGTGCTTCTCTCCCTGCCGGTGGCACTGCCAGTTTCTGCAACGAAGATGCAGAAAGCGCAGGATGATGCGCTGCAGCGGTGCTTCGAGTGTGTGACGCACATGCTCCGAGTCATCTTCCCTGAGTTCACCGCCCCGCACGCAACAACTTTGGAGGGCGAGGGAGAAGAAGAAGACGACGAGATGACGGCGCCGCTGCCTACGGCGCAAGTGGCGCCGCAGAAGGAACGTCGGTCGAAGTATGCCAGCCGTTATTTCCCCAGGAACAATAGAGCACTGAACGGTACACCCCCTCCTCCTCTGCCACGCTACTGCTGTTCTCTAGGCCAGCCGGAGATCAACGAGGGGGCCACAGGCACCACGCGCTACGCCCCTGAACAAGTGTTCCGAGCCGTCTCGCGGCTGGCGGAGTCTGGGGCGTCCGCGGCGCTGCTCGAGCTCCTTAAGGCGCGGTATAGCGCCTTCCTCCGATCCTATTTCGTATCGCTCGTGGCGTACGCTGCCGAGGTGGCGCCGAAGGAGGAGGGGCCGGCGGCCGGCAGCCCACACCACAGCGATTTCATTCCTTCAGAGGCATGTGTGTCGGCGCGCTATTTCTTTGAGTGCACACCCGCCACACAATTCTTCGCCCGCGGACTCCCCTCATGGAAGTCAACCTTCGAACACAACCCCGACGTTGCTGTGGCGATGCTGAAGGGTTCATCGCCGTCGTCGCCATCGTTCCATACGAGCCATGCAGAGCAGCACCCCGCCGGCTCGCCTTCCCCTTTGCCCGGCGAAGAACTCCATCCAGAGGCTGCGGCATCTCTGCAGCATCCCACCGGGCGGCTCCTGCGCTCCTTGTGTTGGTTCTGGCGTGATGCCACAGAGCGCCTCGCGGAGGTGGAGGACGTGTGGAGTGGGCTGCCCAAACACGATCTGCGCCGCCTGTGCGGCGAGCAATCGATTACAGAAATGGGGCGTCGATGGACGCGGGACCTGCTGCAGAGCTTTTTTCCCGTTGGACAACGCTCGCCCGTTGGGCATCCCCGAGACGGCGCGCCGCACAGCGAGGGCGAGGCGGGACGGCAACGCAGCCCGTCGCTGCAAGGACGAACGCTGCAGCACGTACCGCGTACCGCCTCGCCCCCGATCCGCCTGGGGAGTGCTGCTGGGCAGTCCCCGGCCTTCCATGCTGCAGCGCTGCCCGCCGCCATGGCCAACAGCGCGGAAGGGACAGCCGATTCTCTTGAGATGACGGCACACGGCGCCATGGAGCTCGCTCTGCAGACACTGCTCGCCCAACCAGCGTGCCTGCGTGCGGGTGTACTAGGGTACTTGCAGTGTGTGCTGGTGGCGCTGCAGCTGAGCGACGCCGCCGAAGAGAAAACGTTTGCCGCAGCAGAGCGCCGTACGCCGAGTGAGAGGGACGACGACGACAACGACGGCGACGGGCCGCGGCGCGACGGTCCGAGGGCTGTCAAGCGGCCACGTGAGGAGACCCACGTGAGTGGTGCGGCGCACCGTGCAGCTGCGGATACGCGAGATCCTGCGGGCGATGCTGCTGTACGCGAGGAGAAGGTCGCTAAGAACAACACAATTTTTCTTCTTCTGCACACCTTCACTGATCTCCTGGTCCACTGGGGACTGTATTATCAGATGGTGGAGCCGCTGCTGCTGGAGCTCTACCGCTGCTACTACACGCATCGGGCTGGAACTATTTTCCTGCAGAACGTCGCCTTGAGCGTTTCAAAGCACTTGGGCGAGAACAAAAGGGCAGACGCCGCTGCCGGTGTCGGGTTGCGGAGCGTATCGTTGTTCCCGACAGCAACGTACAAGGTGGGCGCGGCCCATTTGGCGCACGCCCTCGGCCACGCCTTGGCGCAACTCAAACTGGACTGCCACAAGAGGAGCAGTGGCGATGCCGCCGTCGCGGCCTCGTCGCTCACGGCCGCTGCTGGGAGGGGAGGAACCACCTCCATGTGGGAGCGCCAATCGGTTGGCGCGACGGCGGCGACGGAGGAGCGTACGTCGCGTACCGGTATCCTAAGTGCAAACAGCTATCCCCACCTCAAGGCGACGATCGAGCAAGCCATGCTGCTCTACTATCGAACCCCCGCGTTTGAACGCCTGCAGCGCTGTCTCTCATCCTCCATGCCGCCGCCGCCTCCACCCCATCACATGGATCCAGCTGCCATGTCTTCGTCCTGCCCTGCCACCACCGGCGGCCAGGCCGGGGTGGCCGCCCCCTCGATGCCCAGCAGCCCCGCAGAGGCGGAGTACGAGACCTTCCGTCACAGCGTCACCACAGGGCACCCCTTTCTAGGCCCGCTGGGGTTGGAGGAGCTGATGCAGGAGCCCAACGTGACGTCGCTGCGGCAGCTGTGGTCCCTCATGGCCGCGGGGTGCTGCGTGGAGGAGATGGAGAAGATCCGCAGCGGGTTCCGGCAGTACATGGAGGCCGCAGGAATGCGCTACATACACCGTCTCCGTTATCACCTGCGCGGCCCGGGCTACGGGGCGGCCTCCGGCCCCGATGGTGCTGCTCCCCGTGGCAGCGGGTCTGCACAGCGCCTCACTCTCTCGCCCGGTGGGGGGGCCCCTGCTCGCCCGCCCACGCGCAGCCCGCCGCCGCCGCCGCCGCCGCCGCCGCGTGGAACTGTGTATGAGCCGCTTCAGACGATTCTGGCGGTGCTGCGCCTGATGCACCGCGGCGAGGAGGTGGTACTCCTGTGCTTCGCGGAGGAGCAGAAGCCGTTCCTGCTGCTGCTGCGCGAGGTGATCCAGATGCTCTTAGGGGCGGAGAGCGAGGTGCTGAGCGAGGAGCTGGCGGCGTACGCTGACCACATCATGTCGTGGCACCGTCGCCCGCTGCCGCCGCACCTGACGAGGGCGCTGCTGGAGACGCTGCGGCGGATGCGGGGTGACAGCGCCGCGGGCCGGTGGAGCAGCGCTGACGACTTCGCCTCCACTTTGCTCGAGGAGGTCCAGCGGGAGGGTGGAGGTACGCCTCTGGCTGGGGAGGAGTCCCTCGTGGCGCTGCTGCGGGAGCTGCATCGAATTGTTCGTCTCTCTCTGTTTACGTTCCCTATGGCACGCGCCGCCCCAGACGGGGAGAGGAATGCTGCGGGGCTCTTTCCGTGCGCCTCGCCTGCATCTGAGAACCGGGAGTTGGAGCGGTCGACGGCCTCCTCGGCGAGTGCGGCCCGTGACAGCAGCGCCGACGAGGCGTTCCAGCAGTGGGTGGAGGCGGCCCTGCGGCGTGCGGCGGATCTCTGCACCATGTTCGCGGACAAGTCTGCCTTCCGCGTTGCCTTCCAGCGGCTGCTCGCCCGCCGCCTGCTGCTGCGCCGGCCTGCGGCAGTCATGCCGGGCGGGACGGCGGCATCGCCGACACACCACCTACCCGATCCTCCTCCTCCTCCGCCGCCAGGGAGGGGCGGAAGTGGAACGACTGCAGCGTGTCGGCGTCTGCGCTTCACAGGCGAGCACTTCTTTGTGGACGCGCTGCAGGCCCGCTGTGGCCAGCGCTTCACCTCGGCGTTCGGGCGAATGCTCCGAGAGGTGGAGAACGAGGAGCTTCTAGGGGGCTTGTTTAGAAGGTGGTGCGGCTGCTTGGGCAGCGAGAAGCTGGTCATCCCCGCGCAGCTACGCCGCGACAACACCAACGAGGACGATGAAAGTGCCGTGGCGGAAGAGATCGACGGAGGAGGTGGGGGTGCGGTGGAGCAGCTGCGGCGCACTGGCCAAACGTACTCGGACCCCCCACCACCCCGCATGCGAGTGCGCCGCGCCGAAGAAGATGAACTAGTAAGTGGTGATGCCGAAGCATCTCCACGTCCAGAGCCGGGCGCTCAGAGTACGGAAGAGGATGCGTGGGAAGACATAACAGAGGAAGATGAAGACTTCGACGACGACGATGAGGATGATGATGACGAGAGCTATAGCAGCAGCAGCAGCAGTAGCCAAGCGGTGGATACGTCGGTGTCGGTCAGCCGCCCAGAACGTCCGAGAGAAGAGGATGCGCCAGAGCAAACGAAACACAAAAAAAAGAGGGGCGAGGAGGAGGAAGAGGAGCGAGATGGCCGGCGGCCGCATCACTACCACCGTGATAAGGCACGCAAGAGCCGCGCCCTACTGCGCTCCCTTCCATCTCCTGTACCTCAGGTGTCTCTACTGCTGATCGGCCGCAGCGTGTGGCCGCCCTTCCAACCGTTTCCCCTCACGCTGGGAACGCCCATGCGGCTCTACTCGCTGGCGCAGCGCCGCGCCTCGGTGGGATCGCTGCAGGGCTGGGCAAATGTCGCGGAGGGCGTCATGGATTTCTATCGTCGCAACTTTGATCTGCGCTGTGCCGAGTGGGTCCCGCAGCTCTCTTCCGCGGTGCTTCGCGTGCACTGCGGGGCTGACGGGGCAGACAGCGGAACAACGAGCCCGCCGGTGGAAGTGGTGGAAGTGGTAGGCGACTCGGTCCAGTGCGCTATTCTATTTGCTGTTCAGGATGCGGGCAGTCAGCTCTCTATAGCGCAGTTGTGCGACGTCGTTCTCCGGCGCGCATCCGCCGGCGGCGAGAAGGAAGAAGCGGCCGGCGACGTACCCGCACGGGTCACCGCCGTCTCGTGTGCACCCGCATCGCCAGAAGCCCAACGACAACTTCTTCAGCCGTACGTTCAAACACTGTGCGGGCCTGCCTTTCCACTGCTCTCCCTGCAGCGGGCGGGGCTGCCATTTCATTCGTCGCCCACTTCCTTGTCGGGTGATGATGTCCTGGCGCTTAATCCCAGCACTGCCTTTTGGTCCTCCCTCCCCGCCACGTACCACAAAAATGGTAGATCCCCAGCCGCTTCGTCAGCCGGCAGCGAGAGCAGCCGCCGCAACAACAAGAACAAGGAGGGACCGTCGGAGGAGGAGGAGGGGCTCCTTCCACTGGCCATTCCAACCCCCTCTGGCCGGCTCACAGGCGATCTCCTGCGTCAGCCGAACGTTCTCCAGCGACTGCGACGCCCCTACGATCTCTCTGCCGAGGCTGCCCGCCTCCGCCGGCTCCATCCACACGGTCCCCCCGCTGGTGTATCGCCGCACGGCGCTCGCCCGTCTACCGCGGAGGATGAGGCTGACAACGAAGAGGAGGAAGGGGTCGACGGGGTTCAGGACGCCGCAGAGCGCCACCGGCTGCAGCGAGAGCAGGAGGAACTGGCCCGCAAGGCGCGGCTCCTACAGCTGGAGATTGGGGCCACGCGGGTTCTCAAGTCTGTCTGCAGCAGCGCCACCATGGAGGAGCTGCTCCAACAATTGAAGCCAAACAGTACAGGCGGATCATCCTCCGGGGGATCGTTCGACGCGAATGGGGGAGGTGGAGGGCCGTCCGGTTTGAACGCTGGCCGCAGTCTTCGAATGAAATTCGATGTGCAGCTACCCGAGCTCAAAAGAGCGGTCGAGCGCCTGGTGGACAAGGGCATTGTTCGACGAACCTCAGAAGGCGGTGCGTTCCAATTTGAATCTTCCTCTCTCTTCGCGCAGTCGAATCGATGATGGAAATACAGTTAAAAATTCATTCTTACTTGTTATGAATAAACAAAATAATAATAAATAATAGGAAACACATCCATCCGAGCTCACTTCCCAATCTCAATTATATACGCCGATGAGGATTCACGAGGTTGAAGCGGGCGAGAGAGTTCGCTCGTTTGTGACGGTTGGAGTGTTGTACTCTCTTCGCAGAATACCGAATACCTTTGCTTTCGTGTTGATATGGGTCGATCTCTACCAGTGGATGACAATGACTGCAATGTGCCTTTGCCTCCTCTCTTCTTCTTCTTCTTTTTTTTTTTTCGCTTTTTGTTTTCTTTCGATATGGGCGTTCAGTTTGGAGTCGTGTCAAACTTCGCTTGCGCCAAGGAAAGTAGTCGTTGCTCCAGCAGAACCAGAGCTTGGAGTAGTGCGTTACCCTTAGTGTGGAGTAGTGCGTTACCCTTAGTGTGGAGCTGCACCAGAGGTTCTCGTGTGCGTGGTTCGCTCTTTCTCTCTCACCATCTACAACGAGTAGTCTGCCGCCGAAAGCACCGCACCAGGTGCTCTCGTGCTGCCAAACAACAACAACAAAAAAACATTAATAACACTAAAAAACAACAACAACAACAAAAAAACCAAACAAAAAAAAACACACACACACTGAAGAACAGTAAAGAACACTAGAAGAAGAGGAAGAGTCATGTGGAATGCGTTGGCCGCGGATCTGCGGCAGTTCGCGCAAAATATGCGGCAAGAAACCGAAGATCTCGTTGATGTGGTCTCCCGTAATTTCAACAATGCCCTCGACGACAACGATGACGACGACGACAACAACAACAACGACGGCGCCTCGCCATCGCCTTCGCCAGGCCGTGAGAGGCACCGCCTTACTTCTGAGCAGCGCCGAGAGCGTGATGACCAGGCAGCGCTTGCCGCCCCCGTCTTCGGCGGCGACGAGGGCATGTCCGCCGTGAATGTTGCCCTTCAGAAGGTTCGATGTCGTGTCGTGCGCCTCGGCGAACGTGTGGAACGAAGACTCAAAGCAGCGGAGCGGCGCTGCCGTCAGCTGCAGATGCACCACGGCAGGGAGAGGGGGACGAAGGAGCAACAACAGCGTGCAGAGGCCAGTGACATGGCAGGGCAGCAAGGGGAAGAGGCCGGCCCCGTTCCCGCGCCTCGCCACACCGATCCCACGCTGCCGCACGGCGGCGGCGGCCCACCAGAGGAAGAGGAGGAGGAAGAAGAATATGTTCTGCAACGTATCTTTGGGGGTGAGGTACTTCCCCGGGATGAAGCCGCGGAGCTGCAGCTGAGGGATGAGGGGGAGGTGCGCCAGCTGCAGCGCGACCCCAACACCTTTCTTCTACCGCTGCGCGACGACGAATGGGAAATAATCCAGCGTGAACTTTTTTGCCCCGCCAGTGATCCCCCTCCACCACCGTCTCACCCGACCTCGGAAGCGCCGTGCGATCCAGTGGTAGCCGCCACGCTCGCCAAGACCAAAGCCGCCATACCGTTTAGGGATTCGAACAACTTGCTCTATTGCTACGGCGCGCTGCACTTTCCATGGGGCGAAGACCTCGCAGAAGAGGAGCGCCGCGCTGCTCGGCCCCCCTCCCCCTCCGCCTCCGCCTCCACTGGCGTCGCCAACGACACCCCACTAGCCCTGTCACACCTGCCTGCACCGCCAGCGCTGCGGCTCCTGGTGGAGAACTCGGCACGACTGCTGCGGGAGCGGCTCCTCAACTCCAGCCATCTTCTGCATCGACAGCTGCTTCGTTTCGCCGCAGCGCCGCACCGCAGCTCCGCGCGAGCACCATCTGAAGCAATGGATCCTGCTGCTGCTGCGGCGGCGATCCCAGCTGTCAGCGAGAAGGGAAGCGGCGCACCAGCGGGGGACACGCCGCGCCGGCGTAGCAGCGCCAGCACGACGTCGGCGCTACCTGCGAACGATTTCTTTGCTCGATACTTCTTTCGTTTGTTTCTCCTGCGCCGCCGCCAGCTGCTGGCGCTGCAGGAACGCATGGCGGAGATCCTCAACGACGCCAGAAGTCGTGTGGAGCGAGAGCGCGGGGCGGCACTGGCCGCAGGTTTCCCGTACCCTACCTTTGAAGAACTCCTCAGCGGCGGCGTCCATGGCGGCGCACGCTCGGATGCAGGCTGGCTGCTGGACACAGACATGTCTGACAGCAGCGAAGATGTGGCGGAGGAGGAGGCGGTGGAGCGGGCGATGGCGGAGGCCGCGACGGAGACCATCAGCGGTATCTACCGTGGGTTTCAGAAGGTGGTCAGTGCCCTTCCACGCCTATTCCAGCGAGACGACGACAAGGAGGAGGAGGCGGCTGCGGAGAGGATGGAGGTGAGGCGAAGATCCTCTGGAGAGCACCGCAGCGGGCCAACAAAATGCGCTGAACGGATTTCTCTGGAAGGTAGTGATGATGATGGTGGTGGTGGTTCCGCCGCCGCCGCCGCAGCAGCAGCACCCGCCGGCGCCAACCAGCCCTCCTTCGCTCCGGCATCGCCACCACACCATAAAACGCCCTCCGCGGTGCCATCGAGATCTCTCCCCCCTGCGGATTCCCCAGACTCCCTACGGATGACAACGTTCTTCCCCCCGCCTCCTCCTCATGCCGCCGCGGCGGAGCGGCATGGACTGCCGGCCCTGGAACTCTCTGGCAGCGCCACCTCTCTGCGCAGTAGTGAGCAGCACAGCACACCGGGCAGCCATCGGGTGCGGCGGCGGAGCTATGGCAGTCTGAACGAACTGGGTTCCAGTGGAACGGGCGGCTCGGCGACCACCTTGCCCCGGCAGATGTACCGACCCCCCACTCCGCCCCTCTCTCACGCACAGCCCGCGGCCGCAGTTGAGACGGTATCCCACGATGCACCACTCCCCCCCCACGAGGCGGGCCCTCACCTCTCCGACGAGGAAATGGATTCCCCCCTGCCGTCCGAAGACGACGTCTTCGCGGAGGTGGGTCAGCCCATCGTTTAGAGGAGACCAGCAGGAGAGAATCCGTGTGACAGGTGGCCCCTCCAGCACTGTACCCCCCCCCACCCAATATACACTCATCTATCTATCTATCTATCTGTCTATATCTATATCTATATCTATACCTATATCTACATCTATACAGACAGATCAGCGATATCAAATACGAGGCTTTTCACCTATTTATTTATTTATTTATTTATTTCTTGTGCGTCACCAATGACGTGATGAAAGAACGGTAGTGAAGGACTTCTTTCTTCTTATGACCGGCTGCCGGCTGCACAAACGTTAAAAAGTTAAAAAGCCGTAAAATCATATTCATCTCTCTCTCTCTCTCTCTTGTTTATTTATTATTATTTTTTTCTTGTTCGCTCGCTATGTGCTACTAGAGGAGAAGAAAATACAAACACAAACACGTAACAACAACAACAAGCCTTTTGACTCGGAAGAGAGATTGAAAGGGATCTTCGCTGTGTTTATCGCGAAACGCAAATACAAGAATCAAAAACACACACACAAAAAAAATAAACAAATAATAATAATAATAATAAAAAAAAAACAAAAAATCGGACGACGAAACATACAGAAAGAAGAACAGAAAGGCATTACTAACCGTATTTTGTTACGGAACACAAAGGCAAACACACACACACACACGACGGGTTTTTAGTTTAGCATTTCTTTTCTTTTTTTTTCTTTTTGTGCCACCCGATGGAGAATATCGTGCTTTGCCCACACCCGACGCAGGAAAATGTGTGCGCCGTCGTCTCTTTCCTCGGCAGTGCCGCCTTAGCTGCTTCTTCTTCTGTTTGTACATCTTGTGTTCCAGAAAGAAGGGCACAGCCAACACCCGCCGCCACGGACTCCGTTCTGCTGAGGGAGCGGCCGGGATGGCTAGAATTTTATAATCTCGAGGAGGAGATGGCTGCCGGAGGCGAGGGGCGACGCGGTAACGGCCACGCGACGCCGCCGGGTGCCGCCTCTTCTGCTGCACAGTGGGAAGCACCAAAGGCCGTGTCGCTGGAGCGTGGAGCGCTGGCAATCGGCGCCCGGCCCCCCCTGCAGCCAGGGGTCTTTGCGATGCACCCGTTTGCGTATGTTGCGGCGCCGCCTTCACTGCTACACCTGGGCCCGGGCGGGGGTGTCGTTGTGCTGGGCAGCCGCGAGCCCACCAAAAGCTTGGCGCCTCCCCTTTCCAGTCGGCGACAGCGAAGGAGGGGCATTCCCATCAACGGGCAGCACCCCACACGGAGAGGGGGGGAGGCTGGCCCCTCCAGCTCCAGAAGAGGAGGCGATGGACCCCCTTCTCGCTCTGCCGTGTCCGTCGCCTCCTCTGGTGTATCCACAGAGGGCGTGGGGCCGGCGGCAGCGACCCGCTCCACCACCGGCGGAGGGCTGCAGCCGCGCCGTCGAACACCGTACCACTGGGTAGACCCCCTCGACATCAAGGAACGGACTCGGCGTCCGGCGCTCCCGCCCCCCCCATCCCCCATCCCCGCCGATCCCGGATACCCGCTGCTTACGTTTTCCTTCAGCGGGGCAGCCAAGAACCGCCAGCTGTACTTTTTCTACGCGGAGGCGGAGGCCGGGGCGTGGCTCGGTACGGTCACGCTGCCGAGCCGTCGTCATCACCCCCACCACGGCGGTGCACCGCTCGTGAAGGTCTTACCGCTTGGGATCGGCCTGCGGCGACTACGGGAGGAGGTGGTGTACCTCAACGCCATGGAGGCGTACGAGGCGCTGCTGGAGGAGGCCGCCGCCGTGTGGCGCCGTCAGTCGAAGAGAAGAACTGGAACAGAAGCCAAACACGACGACGAGGACGACGAGGACGAGGACGAGGAGGAGGAGGAGGAAGGCGCGGGCCTCACCACCAAGAAGCCCCAGTCGCTTCAGACCACAGTCACAGAGATGTTCCAGCGCCAGGGCCTCGTCCCCCCGCCCACGGCGACCCCGACCCCATCCAGCCGTCGTTTCGCCGCCGCCACGTCTTCGCCCGGCTCATTTGACGCCGCGGCCGAGCCAAAAAAAGTTGAAGTGCCCGCTGCGGTGGAGGCGGGAGGAGGCGGCATGGGCTTCTGCCTTCCCGGTCATGCGAGCAGTAGTGATCCCCGCGACGGCAGCATCACCCCAACGCTTGCCTTTTCTCCCTTCGATGGCATCCAGGACGCGGTGGTGCAGGACGTGATGTACGGCTGCGGCTGCGGGCCCCCTGCGGCGACGCCTCCCACTCCATCACCCGGGGCTGTTCACGTCGCTCCCTCCCGCTTGACCGCCGCAGAGTCTTCGGCGCTGGGCAGCCGGCGCTGCTCCTTCTCCACCCCTATCGCCCCGGGCGAGGGCGGACCGCCGCTGGTGTCTGGCGCTGGTGCGGCGGGGGGCCTTGGTTCGCTCACGTCGCAGCCGGGGAGTGGGCGCGATGGGGGGCGGCCTTTCCATGCCGCGGCGGCACACGCGTCGCCGGCGTTCGCCTCCTTTGGTTGGGGGGCCCACACCACCTACCGCGGGGGCGGGCTGGATGCGATGGACCTCGAGCTCAAGGTGCTGAGACAGCTGGCAGCCGACAGGAGCAGCGGATGCAGCTCCCGTCGGCTCCACCACGGGCACAAGGTGGCTGGGCGCGGCGTTGGAAGGCGTGGCGGCGGTTGTTTTCCTCAACAACAAATGCTGCTGTACGCCAGCGGGACCGGTAGCCCCGCGGGGATGGGCGGCCAACCAGCGCCCTGCGGCGAGGGGCTAGAGGGCCACGCGCCATCTCCTCTGGCATCGAGCCGAAGCGCCGTGCCCCAGCAGCACCACCTCCGGCCTAGCAGCAATCCTTTCCGTTTCTTGTTGCAGCCCTCGACGGCTGCCTCCAGCACGCTCTGGAACACGGTGCCAGCCGGCGGAGGGCAGTACCGCCCCCCATATTACGTTGGAGAGTCGCACAGCAGCAGCAAGAATGGCCCTGGTGCATCGTACCCGCCGCCGCCGCCGCTGCACCATCACCATCACTACGCACGCACCGCCGGCGGGACACCGCCCGACGCGCGAGACGCCCCACTCGACGACCCTCGAAGTATGAGGTCTGTGCTGCGCTTCAGCGCCATCACCGCGTCCGCGTGGGACCCGCTGCGGCCGCCGATCCTGGCGCTGGGCACTGCCGAAGGTGAGGTAGCGCTGCTGGATATGGAACTGATGCTGCGACGCATCGGGGGTGGGGATAATGAGGGCAGCGGCGATGTTGAGGAGGAGGAATGCGAAGAAGATATCCTGGTAGCGCCAGCGCCCGATGCGGTTTATGCGGGTCTGCTGGGGGAGAGCCTCGAGGAGGAGTTTAAGGATGATGCGCATGGTGTCGATGCTAGCGATGATGATAGTACGCCTACTAGTGAAGATGAATACGATGATGAGGATGTGGTGCGAGAGGGAAGCCGCTCCAGTGCTACGGATGCAGGCGAATGTAGCTGTGAGGGGAGAGGCAACTCGGATGCGCCGCTCCATCCGCGAGAACACCGTGAGAAGAGCCAACGGCAGGTGCCACAGCGACGCCGGACACTGCAGCCGTCCACCACCCTCCCGTACCCCGCGGCGGCGGCGGCGGCTATCGGGGTGTCCCTCTCGTCCATGGACTTACACGCCGCCTCCTACTCCGATACGACAACACGTGGTGCGCCGTGTATCCCCGCACAGGGGCGCATCGGTCAGACGCCCACCCGCGAGCCGCCACGACCCGACCAGCCCACACACCAAACCCACCCTTTGAATGGCCTTCCCGCCGCATCGTCCCGTCTGTATTCACAGCGCTGCTCTCCTTCTCGCCGGCGTCGCCGCCGCCAGAGAGAAGGAGAGGAGGAGGAGGGGCCGAACGCTGGCGAAGGAACCATCCATCCCCAACAGGGTGAGAGCAGCCGTCGTGATTCCGCTCGCCGCTTCGGCCTGCGCCTGGCGCCGTGCCGCCTGGGCCGCCTCCTTGATCGATGCGTTATACAGCGTTGGGCCACCGCCGGGCCGGTCATCGCCATGGGCTGGCGGGATCGCGAGGTGCGGCGGCGGGGATGCATGGCAACAAGGAAGCAGCAGCACAACAGCAGCGGCTGCGGGGGCACAGAAGCAGCAAGGACGAACTCCTCCGTGCCTCAACACTCCAGCCACGACGTGATCGTGGCGCCGCTGCATGAGACGGTGATTGGTGTGCGGTATGAGCCACATTTTCTTCTGCGCACCGCCGCCCGTGCTGCTCTCGCGGCGAGAGATCAACGAGAGCAGCATCCACCACCACCGCCACCGCTGGACGATGATGGCCGCCGGGCCAGCACCAGTGCTGCTGGTGCCCCGGCGTCCACCACCGTGGAGGAGGAGGAAGGGGAGGCGGAGACGATGGCGGCAGCAGCAGCAACAACAACAACAACAACTGGCACGTACTTCCCGTACCGCCTCCTGGATGGATGGACCGATCTGCTTAGACGCCTCCTGCTGCCGCTCACACAGCCGCCGCCGCCGCCGAAGGCGGGCCGGAAGGGCCCCTTGATGGGCCGACCACACGGGGACAACGGCGATCCTCAGCGGCTGGATTCGCACCCGTTCTGGTTGGGCGCGTCGATCTCCCACCGACCCCCGCGTCTCGGTAGCTCGCCCCACTGCCCGTCGCCCGGCAACGCCACGTCATTGGAGGGGCCGCCCCCACCCTCCTCGGTCAATATCTCGTTTGCAGGGAACTCTGTTCCAGCGGTGGTGGATATGCAGCGGCCCGCCTTCTCCGCCGACGAGGACTTCCATAGCAGGAGCGGCTACGCCCAGCCCATCGCAGGGATCAGCTTTGGCGGGACCGCCACGGGCATGTACCCCGCGTCGATGGGCGCCACGCCGCCCGTCGCCGGCCTCCCTCCCCCCCCACCGCCGGCCCGTGGGTCGCTACAGAGTTTATATGCCGAGGTTCCCGCAGCGGGGGGGCTGCAGGACACCAGCAGCTGGATAGCCCGTGGATGGACATGGGCCGGATGTGCGGAGGAAGCCCCGGAATCGTTGAAGGAACTGGATTTCATTCTCTGGCACTTGCACCGCGGCTGTCGGGCGGCGTTCTATGTTCAGCTGGTGGACCTCCGGGCTCCAAACCGCGGCGATGGCATTCGATACCTCGGCGCCCCCCCTGAAGTCCTGCAGCAAACGCTGGTGGAGGCGCTCCGGCGTTATTGGCACCGGCGACAGCGACGACAGCAGGAGGAAAGAAAATCTGTATTGGACGGCGCTGCGGCCGCGGGTGGATCGAGTGATTTCCGCATGTCTTCCACCGCGGAGGCGGTTGCCCCGCCCACCCCGCCGCTCGGCGCGCTGCCCCCGCTGAACTCCTCCGCCACTTCGGTCCCGCTGTTCTACCCCCCCCCGCCCACCACCACCAGCAACAGCCACTGCCTTTCCAGTAACACCGCGGCGGCGGCGGCGGCAGCGGCGGCGAGCGGCTGGGGCAACAGCGGAACGGGCTTCGGTTGGTGGTCCACGACGGCGCCAGCCGGTAGAGGTAGAGCGCGGGGGCGTGGCCCTGGCGGGGCGGAGGAGGACGCGGCGGACGTGCGGAGCGCGTACAGCATGTGTTTTTGTGAACGCATCGCGGTGGAGCCAACGCAGCAACAATTCATCGCGACGGCCGGCCGCGTGGTGGACGGAGTGATAGTGGTGCAGCTGTGGGACGTGCGCCAAGCCGACACAAGACACCCGGTGGCGCAGGAGCTCTACTTCACGTCCCACACCACCGTGAAGCCATCTCGAGGCACAAACACGAGGAGCGGGAAGAAGCGTGGCTTTCGCCACTCGTCCCGGCACGCAGCTACCAGAAGAGATCAAACACCAACGCGGAACGAAGGGGCTCATCACGGTTCGGCGCCGAGTGGGTTGGCGAATGCTGCGGCCGCAAAGGCGGGAGACGCCTGTGCAACAGATCACACCAACAACCATAACCATACAACGGAGAAGGAGGTGTGGGAAGAGGGGGGCGACGGCGCGGTGTGGCATCCTCTCCCTCAGCTGGTGCGGTACGGGATCGCGACTCGCCGTGCTCGCCACTACCACCGCTGGTCACGTGGAAATCTTCTTTGAATCGTTCTTTCATCTTTCCCCGCTAGACCGAGAGCAGCCGGCGAGGTGTCGTGGCGGAGCGGGCGATGGAGGGGCGGGGGCGGGGGTGCTGCGCTGGCCGTGGCCAACACCCAGGAGAGAGAGAGCGCCGAGGCGAAGACGAAGGGCGCTATCGAATCGTGCGGCGGACAGGGCCGAGGCGCCGCCGGTGCTGCACCGGCGCCTGCGACCGCCGACACGCCCTCTCCACAGCACAATATCCCCCGACACGATAAAAACAAGTGAGAAGGATCGCGTTGTTCCGGGAGAGGAGGAGGACGACGACCACCTCAGTGCCGTGAGCCAGGAAGAGATACGATCGTACTCCTCTGCATGTCCCTCCTCCCCCCTCCTCTTGCTCTTCTGCGGACTCCTCTGAGAGCGCCGATGCAACCTGGTTCGCCTTCAGCCTGGAGGAGGAGGAGGAGGAAGAGGAAGTTGAAGCGAGCATCGAGGAGGATGGCGGTCTAGATGTCGTCGATCCCAAGAGCAGAGCGATAGACGGCAGATGCGGCCGAGAGGGGATGAGAAAAGGCGCCGCCGCGTTGGACTCCGCGCAGCAAGAGGCGGAACTCCCGAAAGCCAAACACAGCAGTAGTAGTGGTAGTAGTAGTGGTAGTGGTGGTGGTGGTGCCAGCAGGGACGATGATGCCCCTGCGGCGACGGCGTCGCCTTTTCGCGGGCCGATTCACCCGCTAGCGATTCCAGCGTTCGCCCATGCCATGGCCTACCATCGAGCCGCCGCGGAGGAGCGCTGCACCCTGCGACGGCCTTGGCGCGGGACACACGCGGCGGCGAAGCACCGGCCCGCCAGAGCCGAGCCGCCGGAGGAGGAGGGCGGGGGCGGGGATGATGATGATGATGATGCAGTGGCGGCCGGTCTTCCCCGTTCCCTTCCTCCTGAAAGGCCGTCCGACCCGACTACCGTGCCGCCCCCATCTCCGCAGCGGCGCCGACCGGGGCGGCACCACCACACGCGGCTCACCAGCGAAAGCACCAAGACCGTCAGCAGCAGCAGCAGCAGCGGAGGAGCCGGCGGCAGGCCCCACCGCCATCGGGGTACGTGGCGGGAAGACATCGCGGAGCGGGAGAGCAACGAGCTGCTCCACCACGGGGCCGGCGGCCGCTGCCCTCCGCCGTCCTGGGGCTGCCGTGCCTGCGAGGCGCAGCGCTCACAGCCGTTGCCCTTCCGGCGCCGACTCGACCTCTCGGCTGCTGCCGTGAGAGATCCACGCGGTGTGGTGTGCGTGGAGCGCTGGATGGCGGGGAGTGGCAATACGGCCGCAGGCGGCGGAGAGGGGGAGGCCGACGCGCTGCGTGCGTCCCAGGCGAGCGCCACGCTCTCCCACGGTTCCTTTCGATTCCGCCGCCCCGCCGACCCAAACATGAAGGGCGGAGCTCATATTCCATGGTACGGCGCCGCCGACGGGTGCTGGTACGGCGCCGCCCCCAGTGGGGGCCTGCGCTTCTTTCCCGGACGGCCACCCAAGGCGGAGGGGCGTGACAGGAGCCGCTGCAGCCCCGCCGGGGCCAGCAGCTCGCCCACCTTCTTCCCTGTCCGCGGGGGCCCACGGGGCTGGACGCAGTACGCCGTTGTGCTGGACGCCACCGCAGGCCATCCTCGCCTGCTGGCCCAGCCGCTGCGCAGGGATCTCGCGGCCGTCACCCTCTCTGCCGCGGACGACCGCTGCGGTATCGTGGCCTCCGCCGGATCCGTCTTGCTGCTCAACTTCTCCCCTGCCGCGCCCAGCGCCGTGGCGGGGGGGCGCGGAACCCGAGTGATCACCACCACCATCGCCGGCACCGAGGAGCCTGGCGGTAACAGGGGATTTGTTGTGGCCCGCAGCCCGCCGCGGCTATCCATCGAAGAACGCCTCTGCAACGAGCCACACCCGACGAGCCCCAGCGCCAACAGTGCCGGAGGCGGGCGCGTGCCACCAGAAACGAACGCAGGCAGCAGCGGAGGAGGAGCGGAGTCGCCCTGCGCGGGATCGGGTCCGCACAGCACTGCGGCGGCGACGATGCAGTCGGCTGTGGTGTCTCTGCTCTCGGCGGCCTCCAACGTGCCGCTGCCCGCTGGAACAACGCAGCACCACATACTCTACTTCACGACGGACGACCCGCCAGCCCCGGGAGATCCGATGCGGTGTGGGCCGCTGACCGCCACAGCCAGCGCCTCATGGTCGGCCTTCTTCTCGTCACCGCTGCTTTTCACCGCCGCCTCTGCTGCAGCACCAGCACCAGCACCAGCACCAGCACCAGCACCAGTGTCAGTGCCAGCTGAGGCGGCGGATCAACGCTCGTCGAATCGTCATCATCATCGTCACCGACGGAAGGTGCTGGAGAAGGGCTCGACGCCACCCCCTGCCGCCGCCTCTGCTGGTACGGCACCGCCCGAGTGCCGCACCGTGACAACCTACTCGGATGCGTGGATCCCCGTCCTGCCCTCCGATATCCCGAGCAGGACACGAGGGGCACCGCAGGACGTCCACCAGTTGACAGCGGCGCCAATAATGCCCTCGCGAGGAACACGCCCTCTGTGTGGTGCGGCGGAGGACTCAGAGGAGGAGGAGGAGCAGCAGAGTGGAATCACCCCGTCCTCCGTCCTCCTCACGCACACCATCTATAGCCACCATGGCGCAGAGAAGATGACCCCACCCTCCGCTACCGGCGAGCCGCATTCCTCAATTCGCTGCACGTCGGTACAAACTATAACGGTGCCGCCCACAGCCGCCGCCGCCGCCGCCGCCTCGGCCTCATGGCGCTGGTGGCATGGCCATGGGATCGAGCAGACGTGTGCCGGTCGAATGGAGCGCATCGAGGAGAGCGCCACGGAAGTACAACACCGCTGCCTCGAGGCGGAGGGAGGCGTTACGGCCCGGCTGCTCTATCGCGCGCGCATCGGGTACTCTGCGGATCCGTACGCCAACCTGCGGTTGCTGCTCGAGGAGGGAGAGGACCGGGAAACTTTTGCCCTCTGGCGGTATGCCGTGGCCGTCATGTTGCCCCTCTACCAAGCCTTTTTGACGCAGCGCCGTATGTCGAAGCAAACAAGAAGAAAACCCACACGGCAGCCGGCGCTCAAACGACACACCGCAGACGCCGAACACCGAGGCGACGTTGCGAGGGCGGTGGGGGAGGAGGAGGAGGAGGAGGGGGGCGGAGGATCCGCTCGCGGGCCGTCACGCGGGTGGATGCCGTGGGCGAGAGAGAGCCCCGCCGCGGCCACGCTGCCCTTCTCCGCCATCACAAACACCGCAACAGCGGCTCGATCCTCCCCCCCCGCTGCGGCAGGGAACTACCTACCGGCGACTTCATTTGGGCCTGCCATGGGCTCTCCGCTGGGTTCGACCGCCACACGCTCCCCCACCGGCACCATCGACGGTGGTGGCGGCGGGCCACACCGCCAGCTAGACGCCGTACATATCGACGACAAGACCACAGCCGAAGATGAAACTAACGAGGAGGAGGAGGAGGAGGAGGAGGAGGAGGAGGACCCCGTGCAGTCCCAGCGGCGCCGGCAGCACCTCATGTTCATGCTCCTTCCCGCCGACGTATCACTTCCAACGATTACCGATGTGATTCATATGGAGCGCGACGCGCTGCTGGCACATGAGGCCGCCTTGAGGGAGCGTCGCCACGCCGCCGCCCAGCAGGCCCCCTTCCATAGGGCCCTGGGAGAGAGCGAGGGCGCCGCAGCGTTTGGGGGCGCTACGGCTGCGTCTGCTGCTGTCCACAGGGATCCACTGCTGCGGCCGCTGGAGGGCGAGGATGGCGGGGGGGCGGCAGCGGGCCCGGAGGGCGCCAGGAGAGAACCCTCGCCACCCCACTTCTTCTCGTCTGCGGAAGGAGCGCCGCAGCGGCCGCCGCCGACGGACGCCAGCGTGACCTCCTCTGGCTCGCTGCCATCCGAGGCGTCGTCCTCGCTGCCCGGGACGCACCGCCACCAGACCACCGGATTCCCTACGAACGCGCTCCGGAGCGCATCACATCTCCACAGCAGCAGTAGCGCCGCATCCGTGGCGCCAAGGAACGACGTAACGGGGCCGCACGGGGCGCCGGGCGGTGGGGCCATGGAGCATATAGGCGGCCGTGGCCCCACGTCCGCCTATATGCTCGCCGCTCGCCGGGAAGACAGAACCCCCTCCCTCTATCATCTCTCGCCCTCGTCCTTTGCCACCGCCACGACCCCTACGGCCACAACAAGCGCAGGCGGCGGGGGATCACACGGGAACCCCGCGGCCCCCCCAACGCCGTGGCGGGTGGGGGCGGGGGCCGCCGCCCCACTCGGCCCTGGGCAGACCTACCGCCTCGCCCCCTTCCAGCCCGCGGCGCTGCATCCGCTGCACCAGCGATACAGCAGCGCTTCCAACACGCGTAACGGGGCGGGTGGCGTGCCGGGCCGGCCGGCGGCTCCCCTGCTGCAGCACCCGCTGTTGTCCCGACCGCTAGCGAGATCTGCGGTCTCTGCCAGCGTCGGCGCGGCGGAGCGCTTCAAGGCCGTGCTCTGCCATTCGATCGGGCTGCAGCTGCTGAACCGCCCTTCTCCCCCGCAGTCCGGTGCGGGAGACGGCGAGCCGGCGCCGCGTGCCCCTGTGGTGCAGGGGATGACGCGCCGGCTGCTGTTGGCGGGTATGGGTTGGGTGCCGTGCCAGGAGACGGATGGAGCCAACGATACACAAAACGAACAAAACGGGGAGTTGGACGTCACACGCCGTTACCGCCGAGCACGAAAAGATGTCGAGGCGATGAATGACGGGGCGGAGCGGCCGGCTGAAGGCAGAAGCGAGAGGATCGTTCGCTCGCCGTCGTCCTGCAGCACAACTGGCGACAGCAGCGCTACGTCCTCCTCTGCCGACGACAGCGGCCACAGCAGAGGGAGGCGGCACTCCACAGGGCAGTCCACCACCCATACGCCGTGGCCTCCACTGGCGCCCACGAGCCAGCCACCATTGAGCTCCACGGCTGCTGGAGCGACAGCAGCGGCGGCGCCGTCGGGAGCGTCGACGGCCCCCGCACAGCCGGCGGCTCCCATACCGCTGTGCAAGCGCTGGGGCGGTGCGCTCCACGCGGCGTACGTCTGGTGCGGAGACCTTCTAGGGATATGCCGCCTGCAGGAGGCGGTCGAGCGGCGCGTGGCGCTGCTGGCGGTGATGGGCCACCTGGCCGCGGCCTCCCACATGCTCCTCGCCTTCTCCGCCCACCACCCCGTTTACCGCAGCATCGCAGTGACCTTCTCTGCCGCCGCCGCCACCGCGCCGGCCTCGCGAGGGACACAGGGGAAGCCACAGCAGCGGCGGCACCGCAAAAGACGGGAGCAAGAGGAAATGGCGACAGTGGAGAGCACCACCCTCTCGCGCCCATTACACCGCGACGACGGCCCCTCTCCGGGTTCCCCAGTGAACGCCTCGCACACCCACATGGCCGTCTCGGCCACAGCAGGCGAGCAGCACCGCACACCACGACAAGAGGAGGAGGCGGCACAAGATGGCGGCTCCGTGGCGGCGCCACCGCAGTCTGACTCTCCTCCCAGCGCCGTCAGCGGCGGAGACGGCCCAGGGCAGGGGGAGGCGGCCAGCCCCGTCGATACGAGCTCCCCGAGTTTTCTGCACGCAACTCGCAGCGGAAAATGCTGCCAACCAGCTCCAAAGTACCGCCCGGTGAAGGAGGAGGAGCCAGTGGCGGAGGACCTGGAGAAGGGCGCATCGGCGTGGGGCCTGTGGAGTGCGGCGGCGCTGGAGGCCTCGGGGCTGCTGCCGCCGGCCACGGTGTTGCCGACGGCGTGGAGCGGCTGCTCTTTGTGGCTCACTGCGGCGGTCGAGTGGACGAACGCAATGATGGGCGTCTGCGGCAGTAGGGAAAGAGGAGCTGGAGATGAGGCGCACTGCAGCGGTGGTCTCGCTCGCCTCTCTGTCGCCGCCCGAGAGCTCGTGGTGCGCTGCTTCTTGTACCGCTACAAGTTGTTTTGGTCCGCCCCAGATAAGATCGCCTTCGCCACCGCTGTACTCCTCGCCCCCACCTGCATCACCCTCCCATCAGCCTCCGCACACAAACCTGATCCCTCGATGGACGGCCCTGCGGCCGCCGCGGGTCGTGGCGCCGCCCCTCCGCCCACCCCAGCGCCACCAGCACCCCTGCAATGCCACGACGCCGGCTCCTCGCCCGCGGACGTCAGCAGCAGCAGCAGCCTGAACTGCTGCCAGCGGCATCGGCACCAGCGCAGCGAGTGCGCTCCGCGGGAGTGGGGCGACACGCCGGTGCCAGCGGCCTCTTTTGGGACGACGACGGCCGTCGCCCCCACCGGGTGCAGCACGGAAAGCACGGAGGTGTTGTTCTCTGTGGGGGGATGCGGCGGCGGATCTTTCTCCTCGCTCTCTACGCCACAGGCACCCACGGATATCGATACACAGTGGCGAGTCCGCAGCAGCGATGCCCCCGTAGCTGCCGCGAGTGGAGCAGAAGCGGCGAGAGAAGACGAACACGAGCCAGAGAGAGGTGGCGGGGGCAGCGAGCGGTGCCAGACAACACGGCGGAAGACGCGGGTGCTGCCGTACACCGCAGCGCACTTGGATGCCCTCCTGCGTGTGCTGGACGATCTGGTGGAAGCACAGTACGGCGCCTACGTGGACCCTATGGAGCGATTGTTTCTGCCGCCGGACCCCACCCCACCGGAACCCGCGTGCTGCCCCTCTGCGGCACCTTCCCACTACCCACGTGAGACGCCGCCGGGGACGGGGCCGGCAGCAGCGCTTGCCGGGGACCGCGCCCACCCGCTGCCGTACGCCACCACCAGCGGCCCGCCTGCCGCCGCACTCGACGACGGCCGCGTCACGCACCGTCAGCTGCAACCCACGGCGGACCGCACCCCCGAGGCGTCGGACGGCCCCGAGGCGGTACCCCAACGCCGCCCCAGCGCCCCAGCGCCGGTCATGCGATCTCCGCGTAGTGCGGCCACCACGCCACCCCTCTTCACCACATCTTGTCCTGCCACGACGACGACGACGACGACGGCCCCGGCAGCCGGCTGCGGCACCACACCCCGCCCTCTGGCGGCGGCGTTTCGCTCTTCAGCCCCGCTGCGGCGCACCTCCCGCCCCCCTTTTCCCTGCCGCACGCCAGCGCGGCGGTGCCGGTGGCCGTCTCGGGCCGCTCGCCTCCCAAGTCTGCCAACGCTGGCGTTCCACTGCTGGGCACATCCCCATCGCTTACAGGTGCTTCTTCGGCCTCCACGACGTTGTGGGGCCTCGGCAGCAGCCACCCCGGCCCGGGGGCGAGCCTCGCAGACCCCGAAGCGGTCTCTCCGCCCCCGGCGCCGGCGCCAGCGCCCGCCCCGGAGACGACCGCCGCACCGGGTCACTCCCGCTCCCTCTCGGCAGCGCGGCGCGCCTTCCCACTCGTGGACGACACGCCGGCCCCGCGATCGCTGGTGCTGAGCGCTCTCGTGGAGCGCACCGCCTTCCGGTGGAACGAACCGCCGCCGTCTGCCCGGGCCCCCCAACGGCGGCCCGTCGCCAGCCGCGAACACCTTTGACAGCGGCCACGGCATCACTCGAGGTGGCGGACCGGACGCCCACACGAGGGCGATGGCGGACGATACGTGTGCCTCCCTGTGGCCCCTGCAGTGCTACGTGGACACCAGCGGTGACGTTCAAACCGCCGCCTGCTTTGCCACCGCTCTCACCGCTACGGCTGACGTGGAGCGTGAGCGCGCGGAACCGGGCGGCGCCGAAGATGACAGCCGGGCGATGCAGCAGCGGTGGCGCAAGGCGTACGAGCGGCTGCTGCGGGACGCCGGATGCAGCATGGCCGCGGCGCTGCTGGCGCGGCAGCAGCTCCAGGTCCAATCCCTTCGCCAACGCCAACAGAACGCTGCGCTGCTATCGTCGCTGCTGGTGGTCCAACGGCTGCTGCCAGCCAGGCCACGACGCCGCCAGCGGCAGCCGGTAGACGGGGCACCGCCACTGCCGTCGTCGTCGTCGTCGTCGGTGCATCACCGACAGCCGTCCCACTCTTTTCTTGCAGAAGAGGCGGCCGGGATGCCCCGGTTGCCTGCTGGCCGCCCATTCGCCGCCCCCCGCGCTGGCAGCGGGGCGTGGCCAACCACCACCACCACCACCACCACCAGCAGCAGTGCCGGTGTGGCGGTGGCCAGCAGCAGCGGCAGCAGCAGGAAAGACTCCCTTCCGCTCTGCACCATATGTGGCGAGCGGCTGGAGCCGCTGCCCACCGCCGCTGCCGCCGCGACACCGTCGTTCCTCGGCGTTGGCGCCCCATCAGCGGCCGCCGGCGTACGACCCCGGCCGGGCGCCGCTGCTACCACTGCCGGGGGCGGGCCGGGGTATACGGTGGGCAGCGCCGAGCGGTCCTTCGCCTGGTGCTCGGTGTGCCTTCACGGCGGGCACTGGCACCACATGGAAGCGTGGTTTACAAAGCATGACACGTGCCCCGTACAAGGGTGCCTCTGCCACTGCTGTGAATAGCAGCGGGGGTGTCTACCCCTCCCTATACATGAACTTGGAGGAGGAGGTGCGTGCCAAACGTTTTTTTTTTTTTTTTTGTTGAACAGATGATCATTCGTTCATCCCCAACAGCGCATGCCCGAGGAGATATGGAGAGGGGCTGCTGCCCACGGTGTGTGTGTATGTCTCGCGACTAGTTGAGTTGATGCCTTTTCATCCTTTCCTTTTCTTCTCTTCTCATCTCATCCATTCGAACTACGGCAGAGCCAGAGGTAAATACAACTACAGATACACAGGGAGAGAGGGAGAGCGAGAGAGAGCGACGGGGCGTACGACGAGGTATTGAATCTCTCTCTTTCTATATATTTATATCTCGTTCCCGTTTGACACTTCACCCTCCCCCCTTTTTTTTTTCCCCCCCCGTTGTGTTCCATGAAGTTCTTCTCCTGCCAGCCGGACTCCCACAATGCCTTCCTCTCGCTGCAGGACGGCGTTGTGACGTACTTTGACGTGCACAACCCAGTGGTACCCAAGCAGGAGCCGCAGGGCTCCACGAGAGGGCCAGTACAACCACAACGAACCCGCCCACACACACACACACATGCACACCGAGGAAAGACTGCCATAGAGGAGGGAGGCAGTGGCAGCGATACTGAGTTGCGTTTCGATAAGCACAAGAAAAAGGCGCACCACGCCTCCCCGACCGTCTGCTCCAGAGCTTCTTCTGTCTCCTCCGCTCGTAGCAGCAGCAGCAGAAATGGAAATAGAAATGGAAATGGAAGGAGCAGCAGCAGGCCTCTACACCAGAGCCACTGCAGGTGTCGGAGTGGTGGCGCTCTCCACCGCCATCCGAGCGGCCGCAGCGGCGCTTCGAACAACGCACGACAGAGAAATAATAGAAGGAGCGGCGGAACTCCCCGAACGGGACGAGCACACGCTTTCATTTCTCCAACCGCCACCGATGCGCCGCCGGCCGCCAACCATCTGCAACATATCACCAAGGCGTGGCGGTTACCCGAGTGCTTCACCGCAGCACATCCTCGCCCGGCCCCCACCAGAACAGCGGGGGAGCAGCATCGGCCATCCGCCAGTCGGTCGACAGCCGGTCAAGAGAATAGCACGAGTCGAGATGGCGCGGGGCCGGCGCCGCTGTGCTTCAGTCCCGCCAATCGCTGTGTCTACGGCGGTCACACTAATTTAATGATGATTGGCGGGACGTCGCAGGCGCTGTTGGCGGTGCTGCTGATTGAGACGGGCGAACTCGTCTACGCCCCTGGGTATTCGCCCCTCGCCGACGCGCCTGCAGGAAAAGGATGGCCGCATACTACGACGAGCAGCAGCAGCAGCAGCAACATAGGCCGACCCTCGCCCACCACCATCACGTGGATGCGAGACGCGGAGTTGGTAGCTGTGGGGGATGAGGCCGGCTGCCTGCACTGGTTCCACGTCGAGTGCCGCGTCCCTCACGGGGGCTGGCCCGCACTCCCTGCCGCCCAGCCCCCGTCGCTCTCCGCGTCGGCAGCGGCGGCCGCCGTCAGCGGAGAGTGGCGCCACGGTGTCTCCGCACACATCCGTATCCGCCGGCGCGCCTCCCACCGCCTGCCGGTCCCGCTGGCGCTGCCAACAGGCACAGCTGCCGCCGCCGCAGTGCCCCACGGCCAACGGGCTGCGGCGCACTGTGACGCGAAGGAGGTGGAGGAGGAGGCGCTGAGCGGCCGCCGCCGCGGTGATGTCGCCGCTCTGCCGCTCGTCACCAGCGATCACTTCCCCCGGTACGGCCATCTCGCCATCGCCTCTGCGGAGGTGCTATACATCATCCACGCCGCCGCGGCGCTGCAGGAGGTCGGGAGCGGCGGCGGCGAAGAACGGCATGAACTGCCGCGGGGGTGGGAGGCGCTGGGTCGGTGCGGCGGTCCCGCAGCGATACCCGATGCGCCGGCCGGTGTGGTGCTGTGCCAGATACCACTGCGGCCTCCGCCTCGTGTGTACCGCACGCTGTTCCGCGGGATCGAGGGCCTGCCGGCTGGCCTCTCCGCCACATCTGCAGCCGGCGAGGGCAACCACCGCAAGGAGGAGGTGGGGATGGACGGCGTTGCGGCGCGCGCCATTTGGCCCGCGGCGGAGCATCGAGGGAGCTGCTTCTTGTACTGCCACGCCCTGCACGGGCTCATCGGCACCGTCACACCGCTGCGACTGGCGCAGGAGTGGTGCCGCGAGCATCGATTGGCTGCCCAGCCGCCGAGCCCCACGCACGGGGCGAGCCTGTCAGCAACGGAAACCACTGCCAGCATGGCGGACGGCGTGCTGTTTGCTGCCCCAGACGCCGGCCTCGGGCAGGGGAGCGTCGGGGCGACGGTAGGGATGGGCGGCGGCGGGGGCCGCTGCGCCAGCCTCCTCCAGCTGTTTTCCTTCGAGGACCTGGTGCCCACGCCCGCCCGCCCGTCGGCCCCCACCGCCCGGAGCCGCCACACAGCTGCCCACCACGCCGCCAGCGCGGCTACAGGGACGACGGGGTGGCAGCTGCGCCGCGTGTTTGCCGGCTGCTGGCCCGCGGCGCCGCGGCGCTCGCCGTTCTTCCTCTCCTTCTCCTGGAAGTTCAGCTCGGATTTGGAGCTGGTGATGTCGAACTTGATGGAGGGCGAGGTCTCGGTGGTGCGGCTCAAGCCGGTGACCGCCAGCGAGGCAGTCCTGCACCTCCCCGGCATGGGCTACCCCAGCAGCAGCAGCAGCAGCGACGCCGCGGCGGCGGAGGCGAAACACTGTGGCTCGCCTCCCGTCACCCTTCCGTGGTGCGATGGCCCTGCGGATCCGCTCGAGGTCCACTATGTACCGGACCAGACGTACGCCCTGCCCATCCCGCTCGGCGCATCCATTAACGTGGAATATATCTCTTACGCGACGGCGCCACTCGCAGCGGACGACGGCTCACTGGTTGCGGCAGAGGAGCCGCGCAGTTGGGCAGCAGACCCGGAGCCCTTACACCCGACCGCTACACCGTGGGCGGGGGGCCGGAGTAGTGGAAGCCTTGCCCTGCTGCCCACGCCTGAGTTCAGCGCCGGGGCCGCCCCACTCGCATTCGCTCAGCCCACGACGGTGCTGCTGCAGGGGGAGGACCACTGCCGTGGCAGCGGTGCACCGGCTCCGCAGCGCACGCCGTACGTCGGCGGGCCTGGTGGGGCGCCGCTGCCACGCCGGGTGACGCTGAAAGAAGAGGTGTTGGCGCAGCACCTGCGCCTGGCCGCCCCCTACGCCGACCGGAGCAGCCGGCGCAGCTCCTGTGGGATCCCGCAGCCGCACGGCGACCGGGCACAGGTAGACACACGCGTTGGCGGCGCCGGCCCGGCCGCCCCGACGGAGGTGGAGCTGGTGCCCGTGAACGTCTTTTCACTGTCTCCGATGTCGCTGCTGTTCGGCACGGACACGGTGATGCACCGCCTACAGCAGCCGGGGGCCGCTCCTCTTGGGGCCGGACGCCGCGGCGCCGGGGACCGCAGCGTGATCACAGCGGTGACGGCCGCGACGGTGGCGACCGGCGGGCCGGCCGGCGCTGCCTTCTTCTTTGAGGGGGAGGATGCGATCACTTCGACGTTTGCCTCGACGACAACCAACCGGCTGAACCAAACCATCGCCACGCAGATGCGCAGCCTTGTGCGGGCCGGCTCGGGGCCGTCGACCAGCGTGGTCGGGATGGGGCCGCACGGCAAGGTGGTTCGAATCGCGGTGAATATGCGGTCCATGGTGTCCTGGCGGGGCATCGGGTGCTTCTTTGTGTCCGTGGGCTCTACCCTCCACGCGACAGAGGTGTCGAGCGTCTTCGGGGTGGAAGTGCTCATGAAAAGGCGCCTCACAGCGGGTTTCTGCCTCGACGCCGCCGCAAACGTCAGAGCCCTCGAGCCTCCATTGCGGGCGGTGCGAGTAGTGCGGCCCAGCGCAGACGCCGCCGGCCGAAGTCAAGCGGCGGTTCCCAGTGGCGACGAGGAGTCCCTCCGCGAGAACAAGGAGGAGGCGTTTCCGTTCTCCCCCGAGCCGGCCTCGCAGCACAGCGATGACCTGGCGGTGCTCTTTCGCTATATTGCGATGCTGGAGCAGTGCGAAGTGATACGCAGGACCGACGATGTTCCTAGCATGTGGACCCTGCTGCTGCACGAAACAAAAAAACCAAAAACAAATATCGGCGTCGGTGCCCGTCGCCTACACGAGCTGCTGCTGCACACGGGGCTCGGACGGACGGTGCCGGCGGCGGCATCTGGAACGGGATCGCCGTCCCCGCCGCCGCGCAGCGATGCGGCCAGTTCCTTCGCCATTATGAGTCCCTCGGTTCTCAGCCCGTCCGGCGCACAGGCCGAATGTGTGCCGCCCCAGCCTGGGGGGAGCAGCAACGGCAGCTACGGCGTATCACTCCACCGCTTCCTTCTGCTCACCGTCCTCGGCTGGCTGCCGCCCACCCCGCAAGAGCAGGCCGAGACCTCCTCCGCCGGCACGCCACCGCACGGGCGGCCCCAGCGCGTTCCAGAGTGCCTTCCACCCGCCGCCGCCACAGAGGAGGCGCTAGAGCGTCAGGCGGCTATCGCGGCACTGTACGGCTACCGGGAGCGGGCGATCGACCTTCTCGCCAACGCCTCGCAGGACGACGACCACCACGCACTCCGCCACATCATCGCGCACTATTTGAAGGACCCGGAGTGCCTCGCCACAGTGCTGGTGCGGAGCAGTGCGGGCGCGCGGCGGGATTTTTTAGAGAGCCTGAGCCCGTGGCTGCTGGCGTGCCTGCTGGCCAGCTGCAGCAGCTGCAGCAATTTTCTGGCTAGCCGCGTTGCCTCCGCAGCCGGCACGGTGGCGGCGCGCCTCGAGCGGGCGGACCAGAGAATTCTTCGGGCGGCCGAGCGCCTGACGCTGCCGTACCGCGACTCCCTCGTCTACAAGAACACGCGCCTCACGCTGTGGGACCGCCTGGCCGTCTCGCTGCTGCTCGAAGCCCCGTTTGACCCCCGCACCGCCACCAGCGTCGCGTGCTACAATTATCATCCCGCACAGCGCCGCGACGCTCGACAACGGGGGGACGGCAACTGGCAACTCCCCGGTGCGAGCGCCTCCGCCTCCTGCTGCAACGGGGAGAGCGATGACTGCAGCAGCAGCAGCGAGGAGGAGGGGGAGGAGGAGGAGGAGGAGGAGGAGGAGGAGGCGGAGGAGGCGGAGGCGGCGGATCTCTTGCCGTGCCGTGGGCCACAGCAGCCTTTTCCGGCCCTTCGTAGCCGCCGCCGCAGCAGCGGGCGGATTGAGCGGATTCTTCACGCCTTCTTTTTGGAATGCAGTGCGATTCAGGCGCTGGTGCTGGGCTACGGGGTCTCGGAGTCGACGTTGCCGATGATGGCGATGATCGTGGATGAGACTGGAAATACGCAGCTCGGGGCGTGCCTCTTCGCCCGCGTGGGGGTGCGACTGGCGTGGCGCCAGCAGCAGCAGCGAGAGCAGCAGCAGCAGCGGCAGCAGCAGCAGCGGTCAGACGGTGGTGGGCTCGCGGGAGAGCGGCGCAACGGCAGGTGGTCCCTCTCCAGCCCGCTGCCACCCGCGCAATCACGTGCCCCCTCAGCGGGTCTGGAGGCGCCGAGGCAGTCCCGCCCCGGCCCCTCTGCGCTCGCCGGCACAGCGGCCCCTCAGCGCTTCCCGCTGCCCCCGTTCCAGAAGAGTTTGTGCGTGAGCGATGCACCTGATGAAGAGGAGGAGGAGGAGGACCGCGACGAGGTCCCCCCAGCAGCCGAGACGGACGAGGCGGCAGCGACTGCAACGAATCACTGGGAGTGGTGGTCTACCGCCTACCGCCTCTTCATGGACACCCACAGGGCACTCGCCAGCCGCGCCGCATACGACGTCGCCTGCCACAATTTACGGCAGGAACTCCGCCAGCAGCAACAAGAAGCAGCGTCGTCTTCCGCCTCCTCCACCACTCCCGCGTCGCCACCCTTTTCTATCCGGACGCCCACCCGCCACCACCACCACCACCATAACAGCGGCGGCGGCGGCGACGGCGGTGGTGGCGGTACGAGCACTGCCTCCATCTCTTCGGGCGAAGGGCCGCCGGTCCCCCGTGCTGCCCCGCGGGGTGTTGGAACGGCGGCGCTGCTGCAGCGGCTCGTTAGTGCGATGCGGGAAGCAGATGGGCAACGCTGCAGCGTGTGCGGGATTGCAGTTGAGCGAGGGCTGGCGGTGGGCGTCGGCCCGCAGCGGCCGGAGGGTGGGCTAGTGTGGTGTCGAGCCTGTCGACACGGCGGGCACGTGGACCACCTCCGCGGGTGGTTCCAAGCGCATCGCCTCTGCCCAGTGGAGGACTGCCACTGCCGCTGTAATGAGCGCTGATAGGCAAAAAAAAAGGACGTAACAACAAACAGGTCTGAGGCCTCGGCACGCCTTAGCAGCTGCCAAACCTTTAAAAAAAAAATAATAATTATTTTTCTTCCCTTGCATCGATTGTTGCACTCCGCCCTTGTCTACTTTCTTTTCATTTATAATCTTCGCTCATATCTTTTATTTTATGTTCGTTTTTTTTTTTTTTTTTAGGAACGCCACTAACTTCCGCCTCTAACTGAACTTTTTTTATTTGTTTCATTTCTTTGTTTCTCTCAACAACAACAACAACCACAAAAAACGGAAACAAGGAAGAATTTTTTATAGCGAAGGAGAGCTGTAGCAGCGACACAATCTCTAGCGAAACAAACAAACAAACAAAAAAAGAAGGTGAAAGGAGCGAGGGACACCCGCGTGCGAACTCTGCAGAATGCCGCCGATTGCCATTGTGTGCAGCGAGCGATCGCTGGACGACGTGTTCGTCGCTCCTCTCGTTTCTGCGGACCCGCTGAGCAGCCAGCGCCTCGCACAGCACTGCCGCACAACCGCCGCAGCGCGCACCGAGCTGGACCCCGCGATCATCGAGGCCTGCGTGCGGCGCGGCGCGAACCCGTGCGCGCGTGTGGCGTCCAACCAAACGGTGCTGCACCACATCGTCCGTCGCGGCTCCGTTGCGTGTGTGCGGGCGTGCCTGGAGACCAGCAAACCCATCGACTTCACCATCGCTGGTTTCCGTGGGTTCACCGTGCTGGAGACGGTTCTAGAGCGCCAGCGGACGGGCGACGACGACGACGACATTGAAGTCCTGCGTGCGCTCGTCGGGCGCCTCCTCGACAGCTCGCAGCCGTGCTCGCCTTCATCGCCTTCGTCGCCCTCGTCGCCAGCTGCGGCCCTTGCAGGGACGTGGGACTGGAGCGTGCACGGCGTGGCGCTGGTGGGGCGCATGGCCGACCGCGCGGTGCTATCGCGGTACTGGCCGGTGCTGCGCGACGCGCCCTTCCGCGGCCCGGTGCCCCTGCGCCGCCGGGTGCAATGGGAAGACTTTGACCAAATATCTGCCGCCGACCGCAAGCGATTCCAGCTGATGTCAGGTGTCACGTGCTGCAGCGACAGCACCGCGGCGCTGGTGGAGCTCTGCCGCGCGGCCCGCCCCGACCCTGCGGCGGTGCGCCAGCTGGTCGAGCGGTACGCAGACGTGGAGGCCATCTGCCCGCTCTCCGGTCTCACCATGGTGCAGCGCTTCGCGGTGTACGGCGACGCCGCCGCCTGTCTCGCCGCCTGCGTCGACGGCACCGCGTCCATCCGGTATGAGCCGCTGCTCGATGCGCTGTGCGATCGCCCCGACGAGCTGCCCGAGACCCTCAAAATGCTGCGCCTCGTCCTCGGCCGCATTCACTCCACCCAGCCCGAGGCGGTGTGCCTCAGCAGCCAGCTCTACCTACTGGCCCGGGCGGCGCTGAAGGGCCGCCTGGCTGCCCTTTGGCCGGTGCTGTCGAGCCAGCCGGTGCTGTACCCGAGAACGGCGGCGTCCCCCGCCCTCCCGTTACATGCGAAGGTATGGGCGTACGACTGGGCGCTGCTAGGGGACGTCGGGCGGTCCTGCTTCGCTCTCTACCGCCCGGACATGTACGAGGAAACGGCATCCACCGCGGCGCTCTGGCGGCTCTCTCTTCATCCAGCCGCCACCGCCCTTGCCGATACGAAGCTCATCGCCTCGTACATGCGGGGTGGCGCCGACACCAGCTTCGTCCTCGATCCCCGCGATCGGCCGCTCACTGGTGAAGCCGAGTCTGTGCTGCACCGCCTCGTGCGCAGCGCCCCCGTGGAGTGTGTCGAGACGTGCCTGCGGGAGAGCCCGCGGGTGTTGGACTTCACCTGCCAGGACGAACACGGCTACACGGTGTTCCACACCCTGTGCCAGCGAAGCCAGAACTCCCCCGAGGCGGCCAAGGCGGCGAAGAAAATTCTAACGTCGATGGTGGAGCGGCTCGGGGCGCATCCGCTGGACGTCTTTGACTTCGCGTGCCGCGACTACACCGACTGCGATTTCCTTTCGTTGGTGGCCAGCAGCGGTCTGCTGGCAGCATTCTGGCCAGTGATGCTCGAGATGGCCGCCTTCGGCGACGCCACTGCCGGCCTTCAGCTCTCACGGGGGGTCGTCGCAGGGGACTTCGCGTGCCTGCCACCGGAGGAGCAGCGAGTGTTTGTGGTACCGGCATCACCATAATTTGGTGATAATGATGGTAAAAAAACGAAAAAAAAAAAAGAAGAAAAAGATAAACGAAAAAGGATTACACGGGAGAATGAGAAGAGGCGGCCGCAAACAAACAGCGAGAACGGCGAAAGTGACCGTGCGTTAGGGAGAGAAAGGACCCAATAATAATAATAATAATGCTGTTGCGAAGGGGGAGAGGTGCCACGCTGGATCCCTTGGGCGGACAGACGAATCGCCCTAGATTTACACCGGCAGTCCAAACATTTTACATCTCTTCCCACGCTACTATTTACATATTTCCCCCTTGATCGATAATTTTTTTTTTTTTTTCTCCGTTGCGCTTCCTCCCTTATATATCACTCCAGCCTTCTCCAGGAAAATAGAGGCGACACGACCAAAATTAAAGTGAAAAACCTTTGACACATGAACAAAGAAAGGTGGGAAACAAGCTATGGAGGGATTTTTTTTTGCTGGCGAAACAAGAGATGATATGGAGCGATGAGAACTATTGGATGCACTAGGGAGATAAACCATGCCCCTCAACTGAATGGCAGCTCGGCTAGCGATACAGATGTGCAGCCATATTTGGTTATTTTATTTTTATATTTTTTGGTAGCGGCAGCGCCACACAAAACCGAACAGCTATACATTTGATTCAATTTCATTTATTTTTGTATATTTATTTATTTATTTATTTATTTATTTGAAACCATTAGTGTTTGTATGTGGATCGTCTAAAAGAAACAGAACATTAAAAGCAACGTGACCTTCTCTCAATTTCTTTACATATATATATATATATATATATACATATTTGCCTTTTTTTTTTTTTTCTTCGCAGACAAATTGTTGTTTCTTTTTATGTGTTTTTGGTGCGTAGGGAATGGACTGGGCCTCTTCCTCTGCTCCTCTCCAGTTGAAAAAAAAAAAACTTTCGAAGACGAAATAGTACAAAAAAAACGAAGAGAGTGTGTGCGTGTGTTAGTGGAGAACGCAACCGAACAGCCCACCAATCAACGAAAGAAGACTAGTCATGAAGAAAGGACCGTTTCTACTCTAGTACGCTGGAGCGGAGGCGGCTCTGATATAGCAATTATATATAAAGACAGTGTGTCCACAACGTGTTGTATGCTTAAAAGAAAGAAATCGGAAGCACAACTGTCTCAACACAACTAGCGTCTACCTATTAACCAATTGGCACTGCCGATAATTGTTCATTTGCGATTTAAATGTGCTCGTGTTATCTCCTTCATTCTTCCCCACCTCTTCGCGGAGGCCCCCCTTCCCGGGGTAAGTGATGGCTATGTTGGTTTGCTCATCTGTCGTTCTTGTAGTGGGAGGCATATACATGTATTTCCTATTCATATGGAGCATTGCAGTTTTTATATATTACAATACTGTGTAGGCGCATCGAATGCTCTTGCCTCTTGTGAGGGGTGGTGGTGGGTACATATCTTGTAGAAGAGCATAAAAATAAAAATAAAATAATAATAATAATAATAATAATAAAAATAAAATATGAGGATGACGATGGGTGGAGCTGCTTTGCGCTATCACGCTATACAGTGTGCATTGAACCACACAGAAGAAATCAAGATCGTAAAAAAATAAAATAAAATAAAATAACAAAAATAATAATAATAAAAAAAAGGGAAAACAATGATCTCTGTATTCTCGCAGCTTTTTTTTTCGTATTTTCAACAGCCGAAACGCTTTCTTCCATTATGACGCCTCTCCACCTAGAACTTCCCCTGTCCACCGCGTTAGGTGATGACGCACCACCGAATCCATCTTTTTAGTTTTGTTTTCTTCTTCTTTGTTTCTTTGTTTGTTCTGGGCCGAAGATCAGATATATCGGATTCGATATATAATATATATATATTATTCTACTGAAAAATGTTGTACATGTACTTCCTTCTCCATTATTTTTGCTGAAAATTGCTGCTCCGCGCTGCTCTGCTTGACCGAATCCATCTACCTGGCTCTCCACTTCGCCACAGATACACAAGGGACGCCGCATCTCTCTCTGGAGGCCCTTCGAAAGGGATGGTGCAGACAGGAGACCTCCTCTCTTTTACCAAACTTCATACGTCTCGCGCCTATTCGAGAGAAGAACAAGGGATTAGGAGAAAATAAATAAATAAATAAATAAAGAATGAAGGAATGAACAGGTATAGCACATATCATTTTGAATCCATGACGTCGTTAATCTACGAAGAGAATCACGCATATGCAACACCCTACCGTCTCTATCTCTATCCCTCCTCCTCCCCCTCCTCCTCCTCCTCCGATTCGACAACACACGCCGACTCCTCGTCTTCATTTAAGGCCAAAATAGGGCTACAGATATGGCTAGTGGTTTATCACAAATATATATCCCATTCAAACAGTATGCATCGTACCATTTCCATGGCCCAACGGGGCCAACGACCCCTAATGGGGGCACTGGTTCGACTTCCACAGCGTCTTGCGGTGGCTCAACCGAGGCGGACGCCTCCGCTTCGCCATCGCTCCGATCAGCTGACGAACTCGTCGTCGTCGTCTGTTGCTCTTCTCCCGTATCTGCGCGCCTTCGCTGCTAGAGATGCGCATCAGCGCTGCAGCGGCGCAGAGCGTACCCCTGCGGCCCCCTTGCACCCAGTGGAGGCCGCTGCCTGCCCGCTCTCCTCTCGTGTGTCGATGCTCACGGATTCCTCCTTCGAGCTCCGCCGACAGCTGCGGGACGCAACGTGGGTCGTGGATTGGGCGAGAGCAATCCTTACAGGAAAGGAAAGCAGCAATAACAACAAGTGTAGCAGCATCGGTGATCTGTATGTGTACCCCTCACGGTTTGGGCCCGCGCAGGAGCACAGTCGTCATTGTCTTGGCGGGCCCGTCGCGAGCAGGGAAGGGGAGGGCGGGGAATTAGCCTTTGGGGAAGCGGTGGTGCGCTGTGCCGCCCGGCGCCTCCGCGTCGCATGCGCCGAGGCGAAGGATGTGCTGACGGCCCGCATCCCTATCGCAAAGTCATACGCCCTTTTGATGCCAGCGATGGGGCCGGTGAGCAGCAGCGGTGCCATGGCGAACGGCAGCGTTGCAGAAGAAGAAGAAGAAGAAGATGCGCCCTTTCTGATACGTGATGTCTGCAGCGCTGCGCGGCAGCTGACGGTACTGCTTCGTGTGGTGGCCCAGCTGCGCCAGACAGTGGCGGCCCAGGCGTGGCGCCGGGTGGGAGGGGACTCGACGCCCTCCCAGCGCTCTTCTGGGCTCCAGCAGGAGATGGAGTGCTGCTACGCGGCTCTCACGGCGCTGATCGACTCCATTGCCCAATTCCCAGCAGCGGTGGGCGGTGGCGTCTGTACGGCGAGCAGCGCACGCCTGCAGGTCGTGCCGATGGAGGCGCGGGACGATCTCTTGCTCGCCCTGCTGCGCAGCACACCGCTGCATTCCTTGAAGGGCTCCATGAGACGGGGCACAGGCCACTGGCAGCGGTGGGGCCCCACCCCGAGCAGGGCGGCAGCACCAGCACCAGCACCAGCGCTGTTTATCTCCTCCCGCGCATCTGTCTCGTCCCTTCAGGGCCTGCTGCAGTGTGCTGCTCAGGCGGGGGACGTGGCGATGGCGCTGGCGCTTCGAACTGCTCTGCAGTCGCGCACCAACGCGAAGGACAACTCGAAAGCGGAGGCGAACAAGGATGCGAAGGGCGAGCAGCAGAACGACCTGCTGCTGGAGCTCTGCCGCTGGAACGCCAGCAGCACGACAGAGAACAGCCATCAGTTGCCCCACGACAAGAGGTGCGGACATGGCGCCACAGCCTCGACGGCACCGCACCAGAGACTGGCGCGGCTGCTTGCCGCCGGTCTCCTGCCCTCACGCTTGCCAGCCGTCGCCGATTTCGAGGCGGCGCTAGACGCGCTGCTGCCGCCGGCCGCCGCCATCGCCACAAGCATCTCTCCCACCCCCTCGACCCCCGCACAGGTGTGGCGGCGCGGTGCGGCAATATCGCGTACCTGCTCCGACAGCGGGTCGACCAGCAGCGCTGATGCGACGCCTGAGCACGTACGCCACACCCTCGTCCTCCTGAGCATCCAGCTCTGGTCTCTGCAGGCGGAGACGTCGCTCGTGCCGCGGTGGTCATGGGCGGATGTGGTGGTGGCCGCCAGCGCGTGGTACCGCGAAGTCCGCCGAGGGGCCAAACCGATGGTTCCGTCGCCTGCGGCCGCCGCACACGCCGCAATCTTCTCGGTAGAGAGTGCGGCGACGACGCTCCTGGCGGCGTACGCCTGCCTCCAGCAGCACCCGCATGCCTCCAGCGGCGGTACACCGGGGCTGGCGGCGGCGGCGGGGGCGGCTGTGCTGCGCCTGCTCGACGCGCTCGTTGGGCTTCCCACGCACAGCCACCATGAGGACAACGGCGGCGGCGGAGGTGCCGCCATCGATGCCAGCGGGGCGGCGGACCTCCTGCTGCGCTGCCGGGACGGCGCCCTTGCGGCCCTCGCGAGATGCTACGACGTCGAACAGGAGGCGCAGCAGCTGGCGCCGGACAACGACGCCCCTCACCCACTCCGCGGTGTGGTGGAGCAGGAGGCAGACGCTCCGTGCGGCACAGCCCGCTCCAGCCCCCCCTTTACGGCTCGCCGCGGTATCTGCTGTGCGGCCCGCCACCCTGCGGCGGTGGATCGGGCCGAGTGGTGGGCGCACCTGTGGCTGCAGGCGCTCCATCGCACGGGCCGAGAGCTTCAGGATCAGCGGTACGGCTGCGGTCGCTCAGGCGCTGCGGCGGCGCGGCGCCAGTCCGCCCTGCTGGAGGCCCTCGTATCGGTCTCCCTCTATGTGAGCCCCTTCACCATCTCGAGAATGGTTGAGGCAGCAAACACCATCATCGGCTGCCGCCCCACCACCGCCACCACCACCACCACCACCGCCACCAAGGCTTTGCCCTGCGGCCGCGTCTTCTCGGTGCGTAATGCGCTGAATGCAGCGCAGTGCCGCCGCCTCATCCCGCGAACGCTGCCAGGAAGCAGGGCGCAACTGGTGCTGCTGCGACGACTGGCGGAGCTCCGCGGGCCCCGGGCCGTCGCCGAGGCGATGCAGCCGCTCGCTGTCCTCCTCGACCCCGCCGTTCGCCCAGCCAGGGAGGGGCGGAGGCGGCCGGCGCATCGAACGGGCGCCGCGACGCTGTCGTGGTGGCACCATGAGTCGCACACGAGCGCCACACAGACAAGGGCAACGACGGTTCAGCTGACGGCCATCGCCAACGGGCATAAGACGGACGACACGACGCCGTTCTCTATTCTGGAGGCGCTGCTGCCGGCGCTGCCCCGGCACTACGCCGCCCCTCTGCCGAGCGGCGGCACGGATGCGCTGGCTGAGATGCGAGTGGAGTGCCGGCTGCTGCGACAACTGCTCGAACCGCGCTGGGATCACGCCCTCGCCGCACTGGCACACGCTCTACCGGCTATCGACTCTGCACCCACCGAGCGGAAGGCGGTGGATCCCACTGCCGCCGCGGCCAGTTCTCTCGAGTGCGTGCCGGACCCCGCGGCGGCTGCTGCGCACGCGCTGCAGCTGCTGGTGTGGGAGGCCGACGCGTGGTGGAGTGTGGACGGCGTGCTGCGGCGCCGGCTGCTGCGTATCGCACTGGGCAGGCGGCCGGCAGATGCTGCAGCGGGCCCGGCGATAGAGGATATGGACCACCTCCACGCGCTGGCCACGACGCTGTACGAGACCCTGCAGGCGTCGCTGGCGAGGGGGCTGTGGCGCAGCGGTCTCGCGCTGTATCAACTTCTTCAGGAGGAGGCCGCGGCGGTGCTGGAGATGGACCCGAGGGGCGACCGCCACGACCACCACCCGGCGGCGGCGGCGGCGGTCGCGAGGGTTCCGCACTTTCTATTTCGCCGTGTTGGTGCGCTGCTGCTGGGTGGGTGGGAGCGCACGTCGGCCCGCGCAAAGGCGATGGCGATCGTGTCGCTCGCTGGGACCCGCGGCGAGTGGGCGGCGGTCCTCCGGGCCGTGGCGGACCTTCTGGAAGACGAAGTGGCCGTGGGGGTGGGGTGTGAGGAGAGGGAGGTCGAGGCCCAAACGCTCTCGGCAAAGGAAATACACCGCTGCGCCACCTCCCTCCACACAGCAACAACGCAGGGGCCAAGGAGCCCACGCAGTCGACGTGCGATGGTCCTCCAGCAGCTCCTGCAGACCTGGCCAACGACTCATGTACGACTTATTGCCTACGCCGCACAGCACGTCTGGCGGTCGCACCAGGGCGTTGAGGCGCCCGTGACGGACCTCTCTCCCTCCGCTTCCGTCGTTGATGACGGCGCTGCCGCTGCGGTGTCGTGCGCCCATGGACGAGTGCAGGAACACGCGCCGCAAACAACATCAACAAGGGCGAGCATCCATGCTGTTGGTTCGGCTCCAGTTGGTGCGCCAGGGACGGCACGATCGGTTGCCCGCCCGGCAGCGCTCGAGCTCCACACGCCGACGCCTGTGCGACTCCGCCGCCAGCAACGCAGCGTCAGCGAGCGCCTATACGAGCAGTTTACATCTGGGGAGTGGGCTGCTGCGCTGCGCGGCTTTAAGGCGGCGCTGCGTGGTGGCGCGCTGGCCCACGAGGATGCGGCCACACTTCTAGCGGCAGCGCTGCGTGGCCGCGACGACGCCGACGCCACCCCGCCGGGCTGGCAGGTGGCTCTGGAGTGTTTTGGGTTCCTCTCGCAACGGGTGCGGCCAGATGTGTACAGCTCGGTGGTGGCGATGGAGGCGTGCGCCAGCGGGGGCCAATGGGAGCTCGCGCTGCGGGTGATGCAGCAATCGCTGTTCACACAGTCTCGTCCCCCGCCGCGTCTCTTCACGTTGGCGCTGGAGACGACGATGCGGAGTGGGTGCTGGGCGGCCGCCCTTGGCACGGCCCGCCGCCTGCGACACAGCCGGCAGCCCGCGCTGCTCCACGCGGTGCTACGGGTCTACGCGGGGCTCTCGCGGTGGGGCGATGTGGTCGAAGTGTACTACGAGAACGCCATGCGGGGTGGCGGTGGCGTCGCTCTCAGTGAGGAGGGCGCGCGGCTGGCGCTGCTGGCGAGCGAGCGCGCCGGGGAGGAGTACCAGGGCGTCGCCCGCGCCGTGGCCTCCATGGCGGCCGCCATCGAGGACGTGCTGGTGCTCTCCGGCGCTGTGCTAGATCACGTGGTGCTCGTCTATCAGCGCTGGGTGACCACCACCACCACCACGAGTTTGTGGCCGGGCGGCTCCCCCGACGTGGCGAGAGTAGCTCAACCCTCGCAGACGACTCCAGCGCCAGGGATGCACTGCGAGGCCGGAGAGAGCGCTTGAACTTGTGTGATGTGTGGTTAGGGGTGAGAGACTTGAATCCGGTCAACATATGCCGAGTCTCTGCAAAGAAACAAATTTAATGAATACATCTAGAGCTCCACCAAAGGCGCAGGGTGCTGCCCCTTCCCTTTTTGATTGACTCTGTGTACGCCCAGGTAGCATGGCACTCCTCCTCCTCGCCTCATCTCTCTCTCACTCTCTCTTGTTGTTGATGGTCTGAGGATGACCAGGTGAAAGCCTCGCCGCTCCCTCCATCCATGCATACGGTTGCAGCAGCTTCTCCTCGTATCCAATCTCTCCACCACACAGCACGTTTTTTTTTTTTGACATTTCAGAGGTGGAATAGCTGTCAAAACATGCCTATCGAGTTCGCTGTGAGAGAGCGATCTCTCCCCGCCTGCCACGCTCATGAGCGCGGAGGCCACTTGCACGTGAGCGTTGCCACGCTGATGGGCCACTTGGACGTCCGCCTGTGGTATGCTCATGCCAGAGTCAATCATGACCTCCACCTCTGTGAGCTTCTCGTTGGCTCTTGCGAGGGCCACCACCCTCTAACTTCTCGCACCGGCGAAGAAGTTCTTCCTCCATGGAGCGCAGGAAAGACGACCTGTCCATGTCGGTCTCCCCTGCCCTCGCAAGAAGGCGGCGTAGCCTGGACCCTATGGTGGAAGGGGACGTGACGTAGGCGTCCAGGTAATTCCCGAAGAACGCTGCAGTCATGAAGAGACCGCAGTCGTTGCTGCCGGGGTTCTGTCGTGGAGATGGCCCCTCGTGTATGACGAGATCAGGCCACAACGGTTTCAACTGCTCCCTCAGGTCCTTCTGGACTACGTAAGAGGGAGCCGAGTCGAACGTCTCCAGTAGCGCCTTCCCCTTCTTATTCATCCGCAGGACTCCTGCTATCCAGTGATGGCGGACGAACAGGGGGAAGTACAGGCGCCTCTTCTTTTCGAGCATTTTCTGGATCGCTTCCACCCTCTGCTCGGTGAGGGTGGGCAAGGTGGCGCACGGGAGTGCCTTTCCGGCCGGAAGGTACTTCTGGTAGATGGCGTCCAACTCGACATTGTCCGTCATCTTCCCTTCCACAAACTCCCCACCACACAGCACGTTCTTCTTTTCGGTAGTCGGAGGCGGAACAGCTGTTAAAATAACCTCCTGCGGTTTTCGCACTTCAACCTTCAGCGGTGTCGGCTCATCTGTTTGCGTTGCTGCAGCCGTTGCTTGTCTAGTCGCGGGTTCGAAAAACGTCGTCGCCTCGTCTTTCGCCCTGGCCTCGTGTCCTGTCACATTCACTACAACTCTGTTCTCGTGAGAGGATAGCCGGTCCAAATCCTTTTCGGCTAAATCTGCCACCCAGGCACCAAGCGCACCGAGCTCCTCGACTGCAAACGATTGGGCTTCTGCAATCTCTTTTACTGCCTCGTCCTGTGCATCCATCCGCTCACGGAAAAGCTTCAAGGCCCTGGGCCACCTGCCCAAAGCCTCTGTTCACCTCCGCAAACTCGGCTCTCAGGTCCACAGGAGGGTTGCGAAACATACGGCCTAAGAAAAACACCTTTTTTTTTTTGAAAGTTGGAAAGCAACAAACTAAAGGTACCGCACTATAGGTAGTCAACAACGATGAGTGAAGAGAAGAAAGGGTTGTTGACGTCGTCGTGTGAAGAGACATATCAGCAGAATCAGAAGACAGTCGATGCATATCAGATGACATCTTGTGATTGTTAATGGAGTATATAAGAGACCAAGTGAAATCTATATAATATTCTAGCAAAACAAGTTAGTTTACCGGTGGCATTCCTGTACTTCTTTGTATACAAAACAGTAGGTTTAATGCCACTACACTAGATAGGCAGGTAGGGAGAAGACGCCCCCTAAAACGCACGACCCTAACACGCCCCTAAACTATGACCAGGACCTAGACAGGAGGGATCCTCCCCTGACCTAGACCGTCAAGAAGCAGTGGCCGACAGGAAGAGATAACTAGTGGAACAATGGAGAGAAGATAATGGAGAAAGCTTGTGATGTAACCCAGGCTTGCGTTACGTCATAACACGAGTACCCCCAAACTTGATGAATGCATTTGGCATCTTTTACTGTTTGTGCGTTTGTGTTATTGTTTCTTGTACCGGATCCTTTCTAGGACCACTGGAGGTCTGAGTGAGATGCAAATGCGTTGGCCTGGCCTTCATATCGCCCACACCATACAAGTGGGCTGCAGTTTGGAGTTGTACCTCACTACGAATGAGACCTGTTGGAAAGGGACAAAAAGGTCAGCGTATATCATATGTTACACCTCTCTCTCTCCCTCTCTTTTTTTTTTTGTTTAAGTTGTTGAGCTAGTTCCTTTTGGTCGTTCGTGTGCGCTTGCTACCCCCTGTTGCGGCCCCACACACACACACACACAGAAATATATTGTCATCTTCTCTCGAAGCGACAGCACAGATAGGAAATAGATATATCTATCTCTATATATATCTATAGATATATCAAACAAACAAACAAAAAAACCCCAGACAGAGGATAATATATAACCAATGGCTGGAAAAAAACGCGTGCGCTCCCACGAGCCCGCGTCGAGCGCCGCGGACGGTGCAACAATAGAGGAGAGAGATGCGTCACCCATGAAGGTTCCTACCGCTGCCGCTGCAGAGCCTCTGGCCCACAGCAGCGCGCACCAGCCCTCTGCCCCTCCGGTGCCGGCTGGACTCGACCACTCGCTGTGGGGCCTGCCGCTAGACGATGAGGAGGAACGTTCATCCACCGCTGCGGGTGGCGCTCCCTCCACGGTGGACATCCCCGTGTGCCTTTCCAAAGTCATCGCGCCGGACTACAGCGGCATACGGTGCTTCGCCGTCCACGCCTCTGAGCGGGAACTCGTTGTGGCCCGTGAGAACGGCTCGCTCTGCCGGCTCGAGCTGCGTCACCATTGGAACATTCCGCACTTCGTTCCGGTGCGCCACACAGGCGGCTGCCGCCAGCGCACCTACACCTCGCTCCAGTACATGCTGGACACACATCCCTCAGCAGACGCGGAGAGCGCAGCAGATGGCGGTTCTTCTCATAGACAGTCGCTCCTGGCCGCCACCACGCTCTCCGGGCAGATCATTCTCTACAACAGCTTCGAACTCTTCCCGGTGTACGTCCACCACCGCACTGGTGGCGCCATTTGGGGCGCCGCCCTCGCTGGACCTGGCCGTTTGCTCACCGCCATGGCCGACGGCTCCTGGCACCAGCTCCGCCTCGTCTGCCCCGCGCCGGCAGGCAGTGGGAAGATTCGGCTGGATCTGGCGTACATCGTGCCTCGTATCCCCGGGGCCGACCGAGCGCTGAGCGTGCACGCCTCCACGGCCCTCCGTGTCGCTGCCGGTACGGATGACGCAGGGAACGTCGCTGGGTGGCGCCTGCCGCTGGAGGACGGCGGCGCGCGGCACGTCGAGACCCTCTGGAGCGCCACCCTACCCAAAGGCATTGGGCTGTGCTGCTGTGTCTGCACCGGCGGCGGGGTGGGCCGCCCGGTGGTGGCGGTGGGCAGCAGCGCCGGCGAAGTTGTTCTCTTGGATGCCAACCACGGTCACCTCTGCGCCGTCTATGCGCAGCACCGCGGCCCGATCGCCTCCATCGTTGCCAACGCGGCGCAGACGGCCCTCTTCGCTACGGGGTGGCACGAGTCTCTGCGCTCGTACCGCTGCGACGTGGGCGGAGTCGCCGGTGCGGACGCGACGCTCTCCGGCCTCGTGGCGGGCGGGGAGGGCCAGGCGGTGGAGCTGGCCGAGTGGTTCCCAGCAGAAGTGAAGCGGCGCACGCACTACCATGAGGCGATGCAGCTGATGGCGCTGCCGCAGTCGCAGCTGCTGCTCTCCGCCTCACGCGACGGCACGCTTATGTACGCCCCGCTGCATCGACTCTTCACCGCGCCGGCCAACTACGTAAACGTCACGACGCAGCAGTTCGCCGTCGCGGCCGAGAAGAATGTGCTGCTCCACAGCCGCTACGGCCGCGTCGAGGCCTTCCAGCCGGACTCGGGGATGAGGCACTGGCGCCCGCTCTTCGCCTACGCCGTACATGGAAAATATCATGTATCCGGCCTCTGGTGCGACGCAGCGCTGCGAGCGATGGTTGTCAGTACCGACGAGCGCGTCATCATTCTATCGCTGCTGTGGAAGGGAGGCGAAGGCGAGAGAAGCTTCCGCGCGCTGCAGCTGCGACGCGTTGAGGAGCGGGCCAACCTCGGCGCCGGCCACGGTGTCATCGACTGCGTGATGCTCCCAGCGTCGGCTCTGCTCTCTCAGGGCCATTCAGAGCCGCCCGAGCCCGCGGCGACGGACGACGGCGAAGATGCAGCGCCGGCTGCTGCCGCGCACGCGGCCTCGACGCACATATACCTCCTCAAGGATGACGGCATCCTGTACGCGACGGCCGACGCCGGGGCGCCGCAGGTGTGGACCCCCTTCACGGCCCTCGTTGGCCGGGAGTTGGCGCCGCTGCCTCGAGTGGAGCGGCTGCACTGGATCCCCGCGGTGGACGTCGCCAATCAGGGGCACGACCGCCGCGGAGTGGTGGCGGGCCATCTGGTGGCGAGCGGGCCCGACGGCATGGTGGTGGCGCCGGTACTCCTCGACGGCAGCTTGAAGGCCGGCGCTGGACGCTACAGGGCGAACCGGATCCTTCGGCTCGCCCGCCCCGTGCCCATCATCGGCCCGGGCGAGTCGCTGCGGTGCTACGTCGGCTTCAGCCCCTCTTCCCAGCGGTACATCTGCGGCCCGGGGGTGTGGGACGTCGATGCGCCGCCCGCACCGCCCAGCGCCGTGTGGCCCTTCCCCAAGTCTATCATAACGCTCCCGGCCAGTCTGCCGCACGACGTGGTATTTTTCGCTCGCCTCCCCCCCAGCTGCTTTGAGGCCCTGTCACATGTCTTTCATGCCGCCACGGTGGGCACCCACAGCGGGGACGGAGGAGCGGCGGCCGAGGAAGAGCTGACCACTGACAGCGATAAGAAGGGCTTTCAGCTGCTTCTCCTCGGCCACTTCAGCCGCGGCCTGATCCTCTGCACGGAGCGGCAGTGGCGAATGGTGAAGCGCACGAGCGTGGAGGCCGCGGGTATCCTGTGTAACGGCGAGAGAGCCGTCATCCTGCAGCGCAACCTTGAGAAGACACTTGAATCGATGCCCATGTGCTGGAAGGTGCGGCGCTTCGGAAACTAGCGGCATTTAGAGAGAGAGAGAGAGAGCAACTTCTATCTGTTCTGTTCCTTTCAAGAGCGATTAAAACAGTGAGCGAAACTTTAAATTTAATTTCCTTTTAAAAATAAGACAACGTAGTAATTACTGGCGCTTTCTACCCAGCTCCGTACTCCCCTCCGTCGCGCATCCCACCGAGGCGAACATCATCGGATACGAAAAAAAAAAGATAAAAACTGATAAAAAGGTTAATCCGATGGATTTCCACAAGACGACGCTGGACTTTCTTTGTATCTTCCCGGCTGCTGACGCCGGACGCCGCTTCTGGCCTGCACGGCACGTCGCCTCCCACCCTATCCTCTATGTCCCCCTCCCCCCCCCCTCTCTTTTTCTTCAAAACGAAAACGAAACCCCCTTTCCTTCCATCCTTTTCACACCTACGGCCATACATACACACACACGTAGAGGGCCCCAGTCGTCCATACTCAACCGTTGGTTACCGTACAACTTCCCCGCAGCACTTGCAAGTCAAAGATGCCCCCCGAAGATCGGCCAGACCAAGAAGGCGAAGGCGGAGGCGGCCAATAAGAGCAGCAAGAAGGCCCCAAAGAAGTGGAACAAGGGCCACAACCGCGAGGCCCTCCAGAACGCCGTCATGCTCGACAAGGACACCTACAACAAGATGATGAACGACGTGCCCAAGTACAAGCTCATCACCCCTTCCATCATCTCTGACCGCCTCAAGATCGCCGTCTCCGTGGCCGCCGCTGGACTCAAGCAGCTCTGCCGCGAGCGTAAGATTAAGCTCGTGTCTTGCTCCAGCAAGCACCGCGTGTACTGCAAGGCCGAGGCCCCCGCCCCCGCCCCCGCTGCCTAAGTGCCGCTAGATGGTCACGGGCGACCATCTAACGAGGCGATCAGAGCCCTTCCCCTCCCTTTTCTTTCTTGTTAGGAAAAAGGAGGGGTAGCGCTGATTTTGGTGTGTGGTGCCATGCAACGGATGATGATGATCTGCCTTGAGTAGTAGGCCGCCACACGTGTGTGTGTGTGTGTGTGTGTGTGGTAAACGCATTCCCTCAACTTGTTATTTTTCGACTTTTTTTTTTGCTTCATGTTCATTCCCCAATGTTGATAGTTGGACAATGCGGCTGGCAACAGCTCGTTTTGATCTCTGTGTGTGAAGAAGAAGACATTAGCCGGAGTCACCAGAACAGCGAAACAAACAAACACACTACTAACACCCTAGCGCCACCACCACCACTAACATGTATGACGCGGCTCAATTGGCGACGTTGCAGACCCGTGATAACATGCTGAGTTGCTCTTTAATTGTCTTGCGCCTCTCTCCCTCTTCCTCCTTTTTTTCTTCTCGTCTTCTCTCTCTCTCTCCGACCTTCAGATTAGATTTCATCTTCTCGTTCGCGTGGTGTACTCTCATTGGCGCACCGCTCCATCGCCCCTAGAAGCCTTTTATAACCCCCCCTCCCTCCCTCCCCCTCCCGCACTCCCGCACCACATGCTCTCGCGCAGCGTGCTCCGTGCTGCCTCGGCCGCGGCTGTGGCGGACCACAAGGGCCGCGTTGGCCACGTGTCGCAGGTTATCGGCGCTGTGGTGGACGTGCACTTCGCCGAGGGTGTGCCGCCCGTGCTGACCGCCTTGGACGTGGTGGAGGACCTCGGCCGCGACGAGCCCCTGACGCTGGAGATTGTGCAGCATCTGGATGCTAACACGGGCCGCTGCATCGCCATGCAGACAACGGACCTTCTGAAGCTCAAGTCGAAGGTCGTGTCGACCGGCGGCAACATCTCCGTGCCGGTGGGCCGCGAGACGCTCGGCCGGATCTTCAACGTGCTGGGCGATGCGATCGACCAGCGCGGCAGCGTGGGCGAGAAGCTGCGCATGCCCATCCACGCCGAGGCGCCTCAGCTGGCGGACCAGGCTGCCGAGGACACGATCCTGACGACCGGCATCAAGGTGATCGACCTCATTCTACCGTACTGCAAGGGCGGCAAGATCGGTCTCTTCGGCGGCGCCGGCGTGGGCAAGACGGTGATCATCATGGAGCTGATCAACAACGTGGCCAAGGGCCACGGCGGCTTCTCCGTGTTCGCCGGCGTCGGCGAGCGTACCCGCGAGGGCACGGACCTGTACCTGGAGATGATGCAGTCCAAGGTGATCGACCTCAAGGGCGAATCCAAGTGCGTGCTGGTGTACGGCCAGATGAACGAGCCCCCGGGCGCCCGCGCCCGTGTGGCGCAGTCGGCGCTGACGATGGCGGAGTACTTCCGCGACGTGGAGGGCCAGAACGTGCTTCTGTTCATCGACAACATCTTCCGCTTCACCCAGGCCAACTCCGAGGTGTCCGCGCTGCTCGGCCGCATTCCCGCCGCCGTCGGCTACCAGCCCACGCTCGCCGAGGATCTGGGTATGCTGCAGGAGCGCATCACGTCCACGACGAAGGGCTCCATCACGTCTGTGCAGGCGGTGTACGTGCCGGCCGATGACATCACGGATCCGGCTCCCGCGACAACGTTCTCGCACCTGGATGCGACGACCGTGCTGGACCGTGCGGTGGCCGAGTCCGGCATCTACCCCGCTGTGAACCCGCTGGAGTGCGCGTCCCGTATCATGGACCCCGATGTGATCGACGTGGACCACTACAACGTTGCTCAGGATATCGTCCAGATGCTGACCAAGTACAAGGAGCTGCAGGACATCATCGCCGTGCTCGGTATCGATGAGCTGAGCGAGGAGGATAAGCTCGTGGTGGACCGCGCCCGCAAGGTGGCCAAATTCCTGTCCCAGCCGTTCCAGGTGGCGGAGGTGTTCACGGGCATGACGGGGCACTACGTGCAGCTGGAGGATACGGTGGACTCCTTCTCGGGCCTGCTGATGGGCACGTACGACCAGATCCCGGAGATGGCCTTTTACATGGTCGGCGGCATCCAGTCGGTGCTGGAGAAGGCGAAGACGATGGCCGAGGAGGCGGCGGCGATGGAGAAGCAGCGCCGTGCCCGCCAGGCCCAGAACGCCGAGAGGGCCGAGTAGGTAGCGGATCAGTGCAAAGATAAACGAAAAGAAACAAAAGTAGTCTGTCAGAGGGTAGTCGAAGCATACGGTAGGTGCGGCGGTTGATGGAAGGCGCGGGAGGGCTCCAGGAATGCCTCGGCACTTATTCAAGCAGAGCAAACGACAGGACGCTTACGTACGTTTGGGTTCAGTACACGAGTAACCGCAGATGGTACTTCATCACGGTCGTGTGCCGCATTCGGCTGCTGCATCTCCGGTTCTCTCCCCACTTTCGTCCGCTACTGCGTGGGACACCTGCGCCTGCGACAGCGGAAGACGGAAGACGTAAGTGTAGTAGGTTCAAGTGAAGTAATTAGAGCAAATGGGAAGGAGAAGAGGACCACCAACAAGAGCCCCACAACCTTGCTGTGTGCACGTGATCCTTTCGTGGTTCTAGCAGCCGAAATGGTGTCGTGCTGGCGTGGAATCCAGAAGAAGAGCGTAGATCTTCCCTCGCCAACGACGGCAAAGGAAATAAATAAATAATTCTCATCCTTCATTTGTAGTACAACGTGGTTGTTGTTGTTTTCTTTGTTTAGGTATACAAAGTACATGCAACCAAAAAAAAAATAAATAATTTTTTAAAAAAGGAAATAGGAAATAGAATCAGCCGTGCTGAGCACAAAGGACAAACGACAGACACCAAAGAAGAGCGGCGTGAGTTCCTGTCACGCGTTGTGCGGGAGGAGAGCTCAAGAAGAGATGTACTCCGATGAAGATAAAAAAGAAAACAAAAAGATAAGCCGACCCCTTAGGCGCCTGCTGGGCTCTTTTGGTTGCCTCATTCCCTCCTTCCACTTGTACTGCAGAACTTACTGCCCACCATTCATTTCTTTTATTTTTTATATTCTTCTTTTCTGCTTGTCTCTTCACACATCGTACGTACATCTTGTATGGTGCGGTTATTTGTTGTGCTCCCACATCTTTCTCTGTTCCCTGCTGCCTCCGACCTTCAGATTAGATTTCATCTTCTCGTTCGCGTGGTGTACTCTCATTGACGCACCGCTCCATCGCCCCTAGAAGCCTTTTATAACCCCCCCTCCCTCCCTCCCCTCCCGCACTCCCGCACCACATGCTCTCGCGCAGCGTGCTCCGTGCTGCCTCGGCCGCGGCTGTGGCGGACCACAAGGGCCGCGTTGGCCACGTGTCGCAGGTTATCGGCGCTGTGGTGGACGTGCACTTCGCCGAGGGTGTGCCGCCCGTGCTGACCGCCTTGGACGTGGTGGAGGACCTCGGCCGCGACGAGCCCCTGACGCTGGAGATTGTGCAGCATCTGGATGCTAACACGGGCCGCTGCATCGCCATGCAGACAACGGACCTTCTGAAGCTCAAGTCGAAGGTCGTGTCGACCGGCGGCAACATCTCCGTGCCGGTGGGCCGCGAGACGCTCGGCCGGATCTTCAACGTGCTGGGCGATGCGATCGACCAGCGCGGCAGCGTGGGCGAGAAGCTGCGCATGCCCATCCACGCCGAGGCGCCTCAGCTGGCGGACCAGGCTGCCGAGGACACGATCCTGACGACCGGCATCAAGGTGATCGACCTCATTCTACCGTACTGCAAGGGCGGCAAGATCGGTCTCTTCGGCGGCGCCGGCGTGGGCAAGACGGTGATCATCATGGAGCTGATCAACAACGTGGCCAAGGGCCACGGCGGCTTCTCCGTGTTCGCCGGCGTCGGCGAGCGTACCCGCGAGGGCACGGACCTGTACCTGGAGATGATGCAGTCCAAGGTGATCGACCTCAAGGGCGAATCAAGTGCGTGCTGGTGTACGGCCAGATGAACGAGCCCCCGGGCGCCCGCGCCCGTGTGGCGCAGTCGGCGCTGACGATGGCGGAGTACTTCCGCGACGTGGAGGGCCAGAACGTGCTTCTGTTCATCGACAACATCTTCCGCTTCACCCAGGCCAACTCCGAGGTGTCCGCGCTGCTCGGCCGCATTCCCGCCGCCGTCGGCTACCAGCCCACGCTCGCCGAGGATCTGGGTATGCTGCAGGAGCGCATCACGTCCACGACGAAGGGCTCCATCACGTCTGTGCAGGCGGTGTACGTGCCGGCCGATGACATCACGGATCCGGCTCCCGCGACAACGTTCTCGCACCTGGATGCGACGACCGTGCTGGACCGTGCGGTGGCCGAGTCCGGCATCTACCCGCTGTGAACCCGCTGGAGTGCGCGTCCCGTATCATGGACCCCGATGTGATCGACGTGGACCACTACAACGTTGCTCAGGATATCGTCCAGATGCTGACCAAGTACAAGGAGCTGCAGGACATCATCGCCGTGCTCGGTATCGATGAGCTGAGCGAGGAGGATAAGCTCGTGGTGGACCGCGCCCGCAAGGTGGCCAAATTCCTGTCCCAGCCGTTCCAGGTGGCGGAGGTGTTCACGGGCATGACGGGACACTACGTGCAGCTGGAGGATACGGTGGACTCCTTCTCGGGCCTGCTGATGGGCACGTACGACCAGATCCCGGAGATGGCCTTTTACATGGTCGGCGGCATCCAGTCGGTGCTGGAGAAGGCGAAGACGATGGCCGAGGAGGCGGCGGCGATGGAGAAGCAGCGCCGTGCCCGCCAGGCCCAGAACGCCGAGAGGGCCGAGTAGGTAGCGGATCAGTGCAAAGATAAACGAAAAAAGAAGGAATGAAGATGTGCGAGACAGTGATAGAAGCGTAGCACTATTCCTTTTCAAATACGGAAATAAATGGTGCCGTTAATATGATTTGCTCTTGCGTTAGTTTGTTATAGGATCATTTTTGTTTTAACTGTTTGAAAAAGTTTTTCGGTGGGGTTAGATCGTGGTCTCCCGTCGCTCTTTTTGTTTAAACTATACAAGACGTTCATATACTTCGTCATCTTAGGCATAACGGATACTAAACAATGTACTAGGGAAATACTTAACACAAACAAACAAACAAAAAATAAAACACACACAAAGAAGAAGAAGTGTGTGAAGGGTTCACAAAAGACGTGTACGTGTATGTAAACGTACTGTCCACACGTCCAGAGTTGCACTTGAAGTAGCTTGCTGTGCTCTACTGTGTGCTGATGCCCCCTGAGAGCGCTGCGGGATGACGATTATCAGGTAAGTGTAATATGGTTCGGCACGACGGAGTTTCTATGTCTGTACTCTTGATTTCCTTCCTTTTTTGTTGTTGCCTTCGATTTTCTTTCTTCTGTACGTTTTTCACATTTATATGTCGTCCACGCATTCGCTGTTTATTGGGAGCGGAAGCGATAGGAATAAAGAAAGAAACGAGAAAGAAAGTAGAATGGGATTATCATCAAATGAAATGAGGGAATATGCATCCGGGTCCACGAAATCATTTGAAGACAAATCCGAATGAGTTGCTGACTTCTTCTCCACTATTTCTTTCTGTTTCTGTCATGGTATATAGAACTGTCACGCTTTGTTTGTGCTCGTCGCAAACATACGTTTTTAAAAAAAGAAACAAGATTACAAGATTATGGGTCTCAGCTACGCCAGTAGGAAACGGTCCCGCTCCGCCAGCGGGTCCAAGAAGAATGGCCCCGCTTCTGTGGAGGTACACAAGTCCATCGAGCGGTGGTCTTCCATAGGGGAGTTCTTATCTCTGCGGTTGGAGCAGAATAAGGCGTACACCGCCACTTTCTATCGTGGAAAGCAGTCGGTTCCAGTCGTGTGTAACGCAACTTCTGTGGGGGCGATTATTACCTTTGACCGTGTTGCTCGTCCTTGGTTCGACGCTCCGTGGGATGAGATCACCGCATTTGCCCTCGACGATGAGGAGGTGCAAAACGTGCTGGTACAGACATTGTCCAAGTCGAATGGGAAGGACCCATTCATTCAAGGAGATTCCGAAGAAGACTCGGAGATCGAAGAAAAAGATGGCGGAAAGGACGCCATCTCTCGAGCAGTCTCGAGCGAACTAAAAGATGCCATGCACGAGATGGTTAGCGAGATGGCTCTGCTCCGGCAGGCCTTGATGACTCAGCTGTCATCTGCGGCAGGTACGGTGGGTGCTCCCACCCCGGTGTCCACGTCAGCGACGTCTGTGCCGGCTACTGGTGTTGCCTCGGCTGGTAACGCTACGGTGGCGCAGTCGTCTGGGGCGCCGACACCGGATGCTACCCCCGCTACCGCTACACAGGAAACAGCAGGGTCGGCCGTTCCCTGTTTCGAACTGTTCAACATCGCAACGTGGCCAGCGCACCTGGGCCACTTGTCAAAATATGACCGGAAGGACTTCCTGGAAGAACATTTGCTAGCCGATGAGCAAAGGTACGTCAAGCTGCAGAAGACGCCCTTCACAATCCTTCTCTCTTTGGTGGATGCTGCCTGCGAATTCCCAAAAAACTGGACACAACGGTCCATCATCCGTAGCATCCAGTACCAGGTCGCCCCGATATATTTTTCAAGAACACCCACTTACGCCAGAGCACTCTGCGGGTACATGATTTCATTGAGGCTTTAGAGCGGGACCAGGCGTTCGACAAGCCTGAGAAGTTCGCCGCTACCGTGAAGGACCTGGAGCCCAAGAAGCAGGTGCACACGGTCACCCTCCTGACGGACCCCGAAAAACTTCCACCGCGCGCCCTCCAGGAAGGGTGCATGAAAGGGGGAGTTGGATCCGGCGGAGTTTCCAGCATTGTTGCCTCCCGGCAGACCGATACTGCTGACACCGGGAGGTCTACAACCATATGTACAGCATCAACCCGAGGCGTACCCGCCAAACCTTATAGAAAAATTGAAGCCGGTTCTGCGCGAACGGTACACCCCGACATCCTGGCCGCAGCGACATGCTATCGTCCGGGTTTTCTCCATTTCTGCCAACGCAACCGGTACCCCGTGGCGCCGGACACCGTCGCGCTGTACATGGAGAGCAAAAGTTTGAAGACCCGATCAAAAGTACAGTACATGAAAACGCTGTTATCGATACTCGACAAGAAGGAACCGCTCTACATCACGTATCTGGCGGGTCTTCAGCGACTCCAGGCAGGAGAGCAGCTGGACCAGGCTGTAGCGATGACAGTTCAAGACATGCGGACGTTGATTCAGCAATTTCCGAATTGGACGGACAAACTGGTGCTCCGTCTGGCTTGGATGACAGCGAGTCGCTGGGGAGAGATCGAATCGTTGACAACAGCACACTTCCGCGAGCTAGATATTCCCGTTCTCGTATTGGACTGGTGGACCCTCCCAAAGACCTCCAAGGAGCAGCCAAACCGCCCGTATCGGTACCACAAGTTTACAGGGAGATGAGACTCCAGATTCGAAAGCTCATCCATCACTTGGGTCCGGATCAGCCCTTGACCAAGATCACGGGGGATCAACTGCGCCGGGTAATGCGGGCTCTGGGGCAGAGGACCAACGATATCCACAAGCAGCGTTACTACACCGCCCACAGCATCAAAAGAGGAGCACTGCGGAGCGCCGCCGAGTTGGCCGCCGCCAACAATATCGATCCGAGGATGGTTCCCACTCTTGGAAAACACCGCGATCTGCACGACATATCGGCGACAACCATCAGTTATCTGGGGCCTTATGCGGCTTTGTTGAGCAATATCGACAAGCTGACGGCGCTACTCGACGATTTATTGATGAAGTCGTAAAGGAGGTCCCATGGGTGCCGGGTGTGAAGCCACCAGCTTTCAGAGGCCATACCTTTACGCGACGGCCCGTCAGCAGCAAACGCGCTATGACCGACGCGGATTTTAGCATCCCCTTACAACAGACAGACGTTGCGCCGATGAAAGTTGAAGTACTTCGTGAGATGATGAATCGCGCAACACGGCGCCGTTTCGACGAGTTGTGGGCGATGATCTCAAAGGCGCCGCTTACCCCGGGTAGGGCTCCTTCTGAACGATTACGGACAGCCGATGCCACGACGCTGTTGCGAAACGGAATCATTCAGCCGGCGGGGGCGCTTCCCACCAAGGGCTGGGTGATTCCCTTCACAGTAATTGAGAAGAAGGGCCAGGGTTACAGGCGTCGCTTTATTCTGCATGGCCAAGAGATAAGAACAATCGCGAGCTGTACGAACCGGACGTCCCTTTAGCACATGTTTCCCAGTATGTGTCCGCGGTAAGGAGCTGCGGCGCTGGTCTCTTCGACTTGAAAGCGTCTTTTTATCAAATCCCACTGCCCGAGTCTGCCCGGCCTGTTTTCGATTGATGGGAGAAGATGATGTTTGCTATGAGTTGCTGCGCCTTCCCATGGGCTATAAATTGAGCCCGGAACTCATGCAGTTGCTTTGCTCGACTTTGGCTGGGGTACGGTCGTATGTGCTCCCTCAACATTTCGCCCCGGAGTCCTTACGCATTGATATCTGGATCGATAATATCCGATTGTGTGGAGAGAAGGACGACGTTTTAGCTTGGGGTGGCGTTATCCACGAGAGACAGCATTTGGCCGGGATCACACTGGGTGAAAGTGATTCGTTCACACAGCAGTATACCTTCATCGGTGTGTTTTTTGATCATCATCACCAGACTGTGAGCGTAGGAAAAAAGGCGCTGAACAATGTGAAGGGGACACCTACATGGTCTATCATGAGCATACACGACGCTGAAGTTTTTGCTTCTCGCTCATTATTCGCCGCAGCAGTCCTCCGAGTCAAGCTGTTTCAGTACTATTTCTTCTTCAAATGCGTCAGGAAAGCTTTAAGCGATCTCAACCGAGGCATCGCTACGGAGTCCGACATGATAGAGTGGAATGACGATGCTTTAAAAGCCGCGACAGACCTGAAGATTCGTCTGTCACAGAACACACCGGTTCCGATTACACCAGCTATCTCTGATTTTGAGACGGTCCTCATGACAGACGCCTCCGACATCGGCTGGGGAGCCGTTCTTTTCATGGGAAACGGCGCGGTCCACGTCACCGGTAGCCGTTGGTTTGAAGAACACCAAGAGGAGTACTTCAACTGGTTTCAAGATGTACATATATCACAGAAAGAAGCTCGGGCTATGCTCTACGGGTTGTTAGCATTTGAGCGGCATTTACCGAAGCAATTATCCATATTGTGTGATAATGTGGCAGTTGTGACGAGCTCTAGAAAAGGGTCTTCCAAATGCGAAGGAGTTGCCATCAACTGCGCCGTTTTAGAGCAGTTCCTCTCGTCAAGAGGCATCGAGGCAACCTTCGATTGGATCCGATCCGAACACAACGCAGCAGACCTTCCCTCCCGGGGACAGACCATTCCCCCCAACGATCTAGCGAAGTGGAGACAGTGGCGAGGTGGAGACGCAGATCCTTGGAAAAAGGCAAGTGGGTGATTTGGCAAGCACAAACCACCCCCCTCGCTTAGCTAGCAGTTCTTGTGGAATAACCGGAATTCGGAAGAAATAGTCGAGAGGTTTTTTAGCGGTTCTGTGTGATGTTTTTACTTTCGACTAAAAGAACAAAAAAATGGACATTAAAACGAATCGATAGAGTTCAAATGAGTCTGGGGGCTCGGTGATCCCTCGCATGTGAATATTGTATGGCTCATTATGTAGGATAAGTAAATGAGGCTTTCTCTTCCTTCGTTTCTGGCTCTTCTATTCTGGGAGCGGAAGCGATAGGAATAAAGAAAGAAACGAGAAAGAAAGTAGAATGGGATTATCATCAAATGAAATGAGGGAATATGCATCCGGGTCCACGAAATCATTTGAAGACAAATCCGAATGAGTTGCTGACTTCTTCTCCACTATTTCTTTCTGTTTCTGTCATGGTATATAGAACTGTCACGCTTTGTTTGTGCTCGTCGCAAACATACGTTTTTAAAATCCATCCCACCCACCCCCGTGGTTACCCACCACGACGCAGATCCTTGGAAAAAGGCAAGTGGGTGATTTGGCAAGCACAAACCACCCCCCTCGCTTAGCTAGCAGTTCTTGTGGAATAACCGGAATTCGGAAGAAATAGTCGAGAGGTTTTTTAGCGGTTCTGTGTGATGTTTTACTTTCGACTAAAAGAACAAAAAATGGACATTAAAACGAATCGATAGAGTTCAAATGAGTCTGGGGGCTCGGTGATCCCTCGCATGTGAATATTGTATGGCTCATTATGTAGGATAAGTAAATGAGGCTTTCTCTTCCTTCGTTTCTGGCTCTTCTATTCTATTATTATTATTATTATTATTATTATTATTATTATTATTTCTTTATTTTTTTCGTCTTATTTCTATAGGTAGACTACCTATATAGTATTAGGTGCTGCTCTATAGGTGGGCCCTATCTTCTCTTCGGACCCGACGTGTCGTAGTCAACTCTGAGCGGGACGCGTTGCGGAGCAGATCGTGCGCACAGAGCAACACCAGCAGCGAGCGGCAAGGAAAGTCTTCTTCAGTTTTGTTGTTCCCTTTCGCTCGAGCCGAAACGAACACGGAACACGGAGGGAGGGGGGATAGAGATGATAAACTGGTGGCTTATTCTGCTGATCATCCTCATCCCCATCATCGCCATTCTCGTGTCGGTGTATGTGCTGTTCTATTTCCAATCCGAGGAAGACGGCGTGGGGGAGTATGTACCAAAGACGGTCTTCTGTGTGAGTATGGTGCTGGCGGTGGGAATGGTGCTGCTCGTTCCGTTCGATGCCGCTAATTCACCGGATCCAGCAGTCATCAACGCGTACAGCGAGACACTCAACACACAGCTCATGTGGAAGATCATGATGTGGCTGATGGCAGCGTTCGCCCTTGTCATTTGCCCGTTCACGACGTTCTACTACGAGTCGTACGACCCAGAGAAACCAAACCGAACGAAGCAGGTGGTCCGCGCCTTCACTATCACTGGAGTTATCTTCCTGGTGTTTCTCGTGGTGTCGCTCATTTGCTACACTCAGGTAGGCGTTGCCACCATTCCCTTCCACGCGTACATCCATAACCCAGAGAACGTGATCCCCGACGCCGTCAGCTACACCTCTGTCTATACAGTGGAGACCTTTGAGGTGGAGGTGGACTACGAGGTTTACGTTTTTGGTCTCCTGTGTGTCATTGGGTGGATAGCCTTCCTTGTCTACGGCGGAGTTGGGATCGCTGCGTACCCCATCAATACCTTTCGAGACTTCCTGAACCGCCCCAAGCGGCTGAGCTCCTCTCAGTTTGCGGAGGAGATGGGCGTCATCCTCGATAAGTCGGAGGCGCTCATGGAGATGTGCGTGGAGATGAAGAACAAGGCTCGCGGCCCCATCTCGCGGGCGGACGCCACACGAATCAACATATTGCGGAACGAGGTGATGGAGTTGGAGGATTACCAGGCACGACTCATCTACACCTTCACCACAGCCGGCGGGTCCCCGTTCTTCATATACGGACGGCTAGTTTTGGCCATCATCTCCATTTGTCTCGCGTTGCTGTGGATCGTTCAAATCTTTGTGTACAACACTTTCGATTTAAGCCCTTGCGTGAATGTTGTACTGATTGAGCTGGGGACCCTCTTCCCGCTACTGGGGGTACTGGCCTACGGTGTAATGGCCTTCTACCTCATGTGGGCGACCTTCAACGGCCAAATTGCCCTGGGCCTTCGCCTCGTCTTCTTTCAGATCTACCCCATGAAGAAGCATGACACACTGCTGAACGCCTTGCTGTTCAACTCCTTTCTCATGCTACTGACATCTTTCGCTGTGGTTCAGTTCGTCTCTCGCAGCTTCCGCGACTACGCGCCGCTGTCCAGCATCAACGGACTGATGAATGTGTACATCATCCGCCTAAAAGGCGTTGGATTTATTATTGCGTGGGCTCAGTTTCTCGTTGTGGGCGTCTCGCTGTTGTCCGTCTTGTGGCTCATCATGTGCCCAAAGAAGGGCAGGAAAGAAAACAGAGAGGACCCACGGCTGTTGGACTTGGACATCGTGCGGTGATACCCCGCATTCAAAAAAAAAAAAAAAAAAAAAAAACAAAACAAAACACCACCACCACCACCACCACCACCACCAACAACAACAACAAAAAAAAAACAATACAAAAAAGAAAAGGAAGGAAAGAAAGGGAGCCACCTCAACGGTGGAGAAGACACGTGTGTTTCCCGTACCAGCCGCTCGCTGCAGTGGGTGGATAGTAGATGGATGGAGGACGGAATCGCCACTACGGAGAGCAGGTACGGCTCAACGAGAGTTACTCTTCGTTAACGCCACTAAGAGTCCACAACGAAGCGGAACGTATGGAGGCGGCGTGCTGGATTCTTTTCGAATTTATTCGTATTCTATTATTCCTGTTTAAGACGCTTTTTTTTTGGTGTGTATGTGTGTGTGTGTGTGTGTGTGTATGCTGTTGCCTTTCCAAACTACACGTAGGGTGTGAGAACCTTGTGCACTCTTCCCCCGCCACCATCGGTCTGCTCGCCGGGTCTCATGATGAACAAGCGGCCTGCGATGCAACAGCTGTACTTCACACAGCGGTTCAATTTTGAAAGATGCCCTGCTGATCTCATCGCTCTCCCTCCCTCTCTCTCTCTCACCTTTTGGTTTTTCTTCTGCTGCGCTGCGACGCACCAAACCATTGTCATGGACTGTTCATTCATCATTCTCTAGTCCTCATTCCTATTTGAGGGGCATACAGCGACACACACACAGCAGAGCTGAGCGCAGATCCCTCGCCTCCTACAACACAGGTGGATCGTCTCTCTCTCTCTCGAAACACACACACACACATTCCTACGAGAGGGGTGTGTGCCCCCCCGCAGTTGGATCCGTCGAGGCCATCGCTGCCTACCCTAGGGACGGCGTGCGATTAGCTATTCATAGGAGGACCGCCTGCTGTTGTTTGTGATTCGCATTATAGATACGTGGCATTCACTTCGCCCGCTTTTGTCGCTAATTTTTCTTAAGTTTTTTTTTGTGTTTTGTTTCTGGTAGCACACATCTATCTCATCTCTCTGCCATAGAGTTGGAATATGCCCTTGCGGACGTACGGGGGTTCCTCCAAGGGGCTCACGCTGGCGGCGGAGACGCTGCCGGACGTGCCGCTGCCGGACGGCGTCACACGCTGGAACTCTGACGCCCTCGATGACCTCCACCGCCGCGTGCGGAGTGGAAAGTTCCCCGCGGATGTGCCGCTGCAGCAGGCGCTTTTCAAAACGCTCGACATACTAGGTCTGCGCAGCCAAATCGCCCAGGGCATCAACGCCCCGCTCACCTCGGTGAGCAAGATGCGTGAGAACCGCGAGTACCGCGTGTACCTGCTCGTTCAGGGGCACAAGGGTGTCGGTATTCTAAAAATTGGCACAAAGAAGTTGTTCGTGACGCACCCGCAGACAAAGTCCTTGGTGGAAATCGACCCCCTGTGCGTGCTGGACTTCTACGTCTCGGACGACAAGCAGCGGCAGGGCCTAGGGCAACGGCTCTACGCGCACATGCTCCAGCAGGAAGGAACGCAGCCGGAGCTGCTCGCCATCGACCGACCCAGCCCCAAATTCTTGGGCTTCATGAGTAAATACTACCGGCTGGAGGCCTTCACGCCGGAGGTGAATAATTTCGTTGTCTTTCACCGTTTTTTTGACGGAACGGCCATAACAGAGCGCGGCCAACTGCGGCGCCTGCGGCCACCCGCCAGCGCGACGGAGCGCGTAAACCGCAGCGGCCCCGCCAAGGGAAAAGATGAAGCCGCGCCCTATACAGTGCATTATTTAAAAGGTAGCCCGGGCGCCGCACTAGCGGACCCCCCCCTGGACCTGCAGACGCAGTTGTCATCCCCCGTGCCAGATCCTCAACTTCAACCGTCGAAGCCAAACGGCGACAATGACGACGTGGAGGAGGAGCTGCGCCGGCGAATCGCGAAGGAAGAAGCGGAGCTGAGTCGGTTCGAGGAGGCGCTACGCCGGGGGAGGGACGTCAGTGCTGGTGTGTTCAACGGGGCGCACAGCGATAACGACGTTGATCCAGCAGCAGCTCTACAAGCTGCTGCAGCAACCAAGAGAGAGGAGGTTGGTACCAAGACCAACAGCGGAACAGAGCCAGATCCAGTGGACCCCTTTTTCCTCGAGACCGAACCTGCTCTGGCGTCTCGTTCCCACGACCGCTCTCCCGCACCACAACCGACGTCTTCGCTGGTGCCCCCAGTTGGTGGCGCACACCCGCCCGGGATTTCGTTTCCACTGCCACCACCCCTCCCGCGACTCTTGCCCCGGCTGCAAGACGAGGAGGACTACCCAGGCGCCGGCCTACACGTCCCCCTGCCGGTCGTTCCAGTGGCGCCGTCGCCACCGGCCACCAGCACCGAGAGGCTCCAGCCGCAGCTCTACGGCGTTCCGCACCCCGGCCACGGCTCCCCCTTGCTGGTCGACACGTCCCCCGCGGTGCCGCCCTCGCAGGTCCCACCACCTGTTGCGGGCGAGCTACGAGATAATACGTACTCCTCCCCGCTGGCGGCCTCCGCACTCGATCGCGACCCGCCCAAGCCGGAGAACGTTCTTTTAGGAGGGCAGGCGGGCAAACAACAACCTCGCGCCCGCGGAACGCGACGGCGGGGGGCTGGCGAGGAAGCCGCAGCGCCGTCCACCGAAAAGCTGCTGGAGAACTATGACAGCGCGCTGCGAAAGATGGAGCTGCTGCAGCAGCTGCGGGGCAGGACAGAGGTGGAGACCCCCCCGCTGGCCAAGGCCGCCCTCGCCCCCTCACCTGCGGCGCCACTGGGTAAAAGGAAAACAAAGGTGCAGCTGTCTGAGCAACCTACGCCGCAGCCCACCACCCCACCGCAGACTGCTCTTTCCGAAATGGCTTCAAATACACCGCGCGCCTTATTCATGTGCGATGGCACGCCGTCCACGCTGGGCCAGGCGCGGGGGCTGCACTACAGCGACCTCGTTCGAGAACGGCAGCAGCAGCAGCTGCGCCAGATGTTGACCACCCGAGATCCGGAGTATGAGCGCGCTGCTCGGCAGCTGCTCGACCCCCTCGCCCCGTCGATGAAGACCGCAATGGCTGGGAGCCGCGGCTCCACCACCAGCTTTCAGTCCACCTTTCTCCGTCGCCGCTCCCGCCGCACCAAAGAGCAGCGCCGCGCCGTCTGGGACCCATACAGCACCGCCAATCAGGCACCGCTCATCATCCCGTTCGCCACCCGCCACGGCCTGCTGCGGCACCGTCCGCTGGAGGGCCAGCGCCAAGTCGCGCTGCCCCTGCAGCTAACCATGCCAACACCGACCCTCTCACCACCCACCACCAGCAACGCTGGCGGCCCCCTATCCCTTTACCCCAGCTATTGCTACCCGATGATTCACGAAAATTCGATGTGAAATGGAAATTATTCGGGTACCCTATAGGGCCTATTGCTGCTGGTGGCCCTTCACCCGTGAGAGCCAGCATTCGTCTGCCCCTCGCCAACAGCGTGGAATACAATATTCTAAGCTGAGCGGCTCTATGAAGATGCAGGGCCAAGAAGTTTCGTCCCAGGACGGTTGCCGTTCTGCGACCCTGAGGCCCTGCGAGAGGCTTAGAGTTATGGTGGTGATGGGCCCAGTCGCTTCTCAGTGTGGTGCGGGGCATACCAGCATGGCACCTTTACCAGCTGCGAGAGGCTTAGAGTTATGGACTGGAGGTGATGGGCCCAGTCACTTCTCAGTCTGTTCAGCCGCTGCGTTTTTCTTCTTGGTCTCAGCGCGCGAAGGTTTTTTTTTTGTTTCCCTCATAGCTTCTTTCTTCAAATTATTAATGTTATTGTTTTCATCCTCTCTCTCTCTTTCTGTGCTGTGTGGGTATGGGCGCTGTACCGCAGCAACGGAGACCAGCCCAACAACCATCTCCTCCCGCTCTGTTCCCAAGTTGTGTGGGAGCCGGCCTCGCCCCTTCCGCGGAGTGGTCTCTCGACGGATTTCCCCACGGCAATGAACGCCTCACACAGGGCTAACATATCCTTCAGGTAGTGCCAAAGAGGGAACCAGTTTTTTTTTTTAAAGTGAAGCAATACAGAAATTGGCGCCCAGAAGTTGAGAGGCGAAGGATAAAATGGCGCGCACACGCACACACAAAAAAAAAAAAAAAAAAAAAACAACTTGGAACCAACAGCAGGCGAATGCCCTGCGGTGCCTTCACTCACCTGCAAGAAACTTCCGTCTTCTTTCTATTTGTCTTTCTTCCCTCTCCATTGGCAAACCTTCACTCACTACCTTCGCTCAACAACTGCGCCGTGGCCCGTGTTCGTCCGGCGGTATCGCGGGACTCCACCGCTCAAATGAAGAAGTGGCTATGCAGTAGCAGCAGCTCCAGGCTGATGCTTTTTTTTTTTGTCATAGGCATTTTCCTCGTGGGCTGCGCCAGACAGTTCTGCAAGGAAAGCCGCGCTGCTTCCTCATGGATCTGCCTCCCCTAACAACAACAATTGAAAACAAAAGCCGATGGTAGCGATATGAATGGCTCCAGCAACGGCGCCGGAGACGACTGATAGAGGACGACAGGGTGGTAGCATAGGGCCGTACCGCTATAGGACCTGGGGCCTGCCGCTACGCCACGGGACGTGCCGCCCCCGTGGAACGCTGCCGTCAGGTCGAGGCGCACTACTCCTCGTTGACGGATCGCCAGTCCGTACTGCAGGAGCTGGAAGGGGCGGTCCGCTGCACCAGGTGGAGGAGGACACGGAGGCCATCTGGGCGACCGCTGCCCAGCTGCCCACAGAAACGCATCGAGTGGGTCTTCGCCTTCTCCCCGGGGCCGCCCGGCGCAGAAGGCGCAGGGCCGGCGACTCCCCTTGGATCCCCACGCACCGGAGCACGACACCCTCCCCGGCTACCGGCCGCACCAGCCCGGGCCCTGCCGGTAGTGTGGCGCTCTCATCGGCCGCCGCTCCAACAGGCCAGTGCATGGAGCCTGCAGTGAGGAGGCAGTGCCTCGGGTGTCACCCCGGAAGGCCTCTTCGAGGACCCCGTCAAACCACACGTGTGCTGCGGCTCATCTGCGAAGTTGCACGCGGCCCCCCGGTGTGTGTGTGTGTCCATGTCCAGAAACGAAGAGCAGTGCGACGATTCTTTTCCAAGGGTTACCGAGGCGGTGCCGAGCGGTGCATTCATTGCTGCTGCGGTGCTCCTCTCCCTTTCTTTCCTGTCAAACGCTCTTTTGAGTTTCTTTTGAGATGTGCTGTGTGCGGCTGCCGCGGCGCACACAAGTTGTAGAATCTTTGCGCCTCGTCGGAATGAAACGAACTCGTCTCACCCTCTCCTGCTGTTACCTCTCCGCTGCTCGGAGTCCATTTTTTTTTTGTGTTTTTGTAGTTGTATTTTTGTTAACTCCGCACCAGCCTGAAATGAGCTCTCCACGTCCAGATCACGTCGACCCCAATAGCGCCGCGATGCTTCTCCTGGGGGAGGACATCCGAGAGCTGCGCCGGCAGCATGCAGACACGAACCGCCGACTGGAAGAAGAGCTGCGAGAGCTGCGCCGGCAGCACGCCGAAGAGCTGCGCGAGGTCCGGCAGCAGCTTCAGCGTCTGCAGGAGGCGGGCCAAAGCGGTGCTGTGCAGCTGGACCGGCAGGCGGCGACGGAGGAGCTGGTGTGGGCGGTGTGCCAGTGCAACGATACGAGCCGCGCCGCCGCCGTGGCCCCCGGCCTGCTGGACCGCGGCGCGGACGTCCACGCGAGCTTGGCCGTCTCCGGCACGCGGAGCCGCCCCGCGCTGCACACGATGATCTCGCGGGGTATGGTGTCGACGCTGGAGGCGGTGATGGCGCACAGGATGCCGGTGGACCTGACGGTGCTGGACGCGTCGGGCCGCAGTCCGCTGCACGTGCTGGCGAGTGCGTGCCCCGGCGAGGACGAGAAGGTGCTGTCGCTGCTGGTGGCGATCCTCGGCCGGATCCGTGGGTTCCCGGAGCTCTCCACGGTGTTGGACTGGGCGCAGGAGGGGGCGTGCCGCGACGCACAGCGGCTCGACTTTTTGAGCGCCGCCGCCGCGGCGGGCCGCCTGTCCCTCCTGCTGCCGGAGCTCCTTGCGGCGAGGGTGCCGCACTACAACTGCCGGCCCAACCTCACCCTGGAGCTGAAGGTGGCGCCGCAGGCGGAGGACTGGGCGCGTTTGAGCGACGAGCACAAGAGGGCGTTCGCCTTCTATAGAAACAAAGCGACTGCTACCGCTGATCTCGTAGACCTCCTCAAGTCCTGCGATTGGAAGCCGCAGTCGAGTGCCGCCACGCTGCAGCGCCTCAAGGAGCTCGCTCTCCTCGGTGCCGATGTGATGCACGCAGCCCCCAATGCCCCGGGATGGGAGAGCGGCCCAATTCCCATCTTGACGTACTTTATCCGCTATGGTCCCATGGAGGTGGTGGAGTGTCTGCTGCAGACATCCCACCCCATCGACTTCACCGTGGGGACCAAGAAGTATGGAGTCACACCGCTGCACTACGTCACCTCGAGATGGTCTGGCACTACCAACAAGACACCGGAGGAGGTCCGCCGGCTGCTGCGCCTCCTGCTGGATCACATCGAGCAGCACCCCCAGCAGGACGTCGTGGACTGGGGGAGGAAGAACAGTGATGGAGACGAGCCGATTTCCTGGGCAGCACGCTGGGGTCATCTCGCCCCCTTTGTGGAAGTGGTGTTCCACGAGCGGCCGGTGCCGTACTTCACCGACCACCCGGGGAAGATCCAAATAACCTTCGGGGCCAACCGTTCGGATGTGGATCGACTGCATGAGGCGGATCTCAAGCGGTTCGACTTCACCAGAGGTATCAATGAGAATAAGTAAACCACCAACACACGCACAAAAAATAATAGAAGGACGGCTGAGAAAGAAAAGGGGCCGCCGCCGCGGCGGCAGCATAATAAAACCAGCGCGACGGGAGCTGCGGCAGCGGCGCGTCCGGCAGGAGCCGGCGTGCGCCACGTATGGTACGGGCCTCGGCGGGGCGTACGTGGGGGCGGCTCCTTGTTCATTGGCGCCTGTCTGCGCGACGGCGGGCCGCGTGGCCGGGGGAGGCGCTGCGCCGCTGCCTCTCCTCCTTTGTGGTGTGCCGGTTCTTTTTCTGTGGCTGCGGCGAGGAGATGCTTTTAATTTTTGGCGTTTGAACGGTTTCAATCATTTTTTCTGCCTTTAGGAATGTTAGTATTATTATTATTGTTTTGTTCATGATCGCTGTACGTTTTCTTCCTTGTACGTTGTTTATACTGTCGGCTGTGCCGCATACCTCACTCCTCCACCAATCCCTCAAGGAGCTCACACGGCCCACCCCTTCGCGGGGCCCTCTGTATCCATCTATTTCTCTATCTGTGCGTGATACAGGATCATCTGGCTTTCTATTCTCTCTCTATATTTTTTTTTGCCGTTGTTTCTCTATTGCTGTTCTGCCGCCCTCTCATCTGCGTGTCAGCGCCTAAATTAACTATTTAACTACTCTCAGTATTTCATCTTGTGAGAGCGAGCCGCTCGCCAGCAGGAAGTACGCCTGGCTGTTTCCAAACAACGAGCAGAAGAGATCATCATGCAGCGGCCGAGCAGCCTCCTTCGCCCGGTGTGCCGAGACTCTTCACCAGGTGTGTGTGGACGATGCCGATCAGCACCACCACACACCCGGTAGCCCCTTCATCAACTTGGCCCTCCACATCTCTCCTCTTGTGCGGCACGTGTGAGGCGATTAGTACTTATGCAATGGACCTCGTTGGAAAGAGTTGTCGGCACATTGTTTGCCTCCAGGCAGCCCGGCGCCTCCGCCAAATGAAACCCAACGCCGGCGAACGTCGCATCCTCAGTCTTCGCGGTTGGCTGCGCGAGATGGCAGCGGACCACGCAACCCCGCCTCTGCAGCTGCAGCAGGACCTCCGCCACGCCATGGAGGAGGTACAACGAACGAGGGGAAAGCTCCAGCCCGCTCCCCAGCGGCTGCGGACCACCATCGACGCTATCGAGGAGGAACGCCGCGTACTGCCGATTGTTGTTAGAGGATGTAGCGGGCGTGTTTCGCAGTTGCGCTCTTATCGACCGCACTATAAGGGCCTTTGCCTTTACTTCGCGTATGAGGGCCTTTGCCTTCATCCGTTCTGTGGAACACTTTCGAAACGCTTAAAAGGCGGATGCCGATGTGGTGTATGAATCAAATGGAGGAGGAAGAAGAAAAGGGAAAGCGGTCGGTATGAAGAAATGGTAGACGGGGTGTACTGATGATAGAGATAGAGTGCCCTTTATATATAACATGTTATATATGTGTGTCCGTGATATTGAATGGTGGCGATCTCCCTCCTGCTAAGGCTGGCTAGCCACTTCCTCTCAGCACAGCACTTCGCGTAGAGAGCGTCGTCTTGCGGGCACTACTACTGTACTTACTTGTTTACGTTATCCTGAATCTAGGTTTCGTATCGTTTCTAGCGGTGTTACTCCCCTATCTTGCTGCTTGTTAGTTTTTAAGGGTTAGCGACGATAACATAATCCAACAGTTGTTTGTTCTCGTCCATCCATTCGTACTAAGATAATACATGTGTACAATGCAGTACGGATGTGTCAGTTGTAATGTGGCGCCGCGTTGTGAAATTTTTTATTTTTATTTTTTACTTGTGGCACGGATTGATGTTCTTCTTTTTTTTTTATGGCTTCGTCTTCTCTTTTTTTTTGTGAAGTATCTTCTTTTAAACGCCCCAACCTCGAGAACCAACAACGACCAGCAGCGAAGCGGAAGTGGAATCCACGAGACCCAAGCAGGGGAACAACGTAAAATATAAGTATTTTTTTCCTAGGGCATAAAGGAGAGAGTGTAAGGCCGCGGCGTTGTGCCCAGCTTATTATTATTATTTTCCACCGTTCAAGATTGACGTCGGTCACACAGAGTGTAACGATCCAACGCTCTATTCCTCGGCATAAGCACAGCTTATTGTCTGTTTCGCTCAAGAAGAAACAAACAAACAATCAAAAAAAGGCGTACGAAAAGGATTATAATAACCGCAACGGCATCCACTTTAATCTTTACAGCATCTATACGCACACGCACTAGCTATTCATCCACCTATATATATATATATATATAGATATATCGTATTCTGAAGAATGGACGTGTCCGAGACTGGTGAATGCTGTACGGATGGCTCCTCTTTCCCTTCTTCTTCAGATTGCTTTCTCCCGTGCGCAAGTTTATTAAAAAAAAAAAGGCAAAATAACACTTCTGATGAATCATAATATTGCAAGTTTGCGAGTCCCACCCTTCCATCCCCACAAGTCCCCACGGGAGGTCTTCCACAGGGATGAGAAGTGGTGGACCTTTGCATTGTCGTATGTAATTATATTTAGACTTGATGGTTTACGCTTTGTTAATAGCCTTCTACATTCAATAGCCTTCTATGTTCATAATTATGCCTTGGCCTTGTACTTCTCTTTATCTTGTCTATTGTCTAACATATATCTTATAGCAAGGGAGTTAGTATTCATATATATATGCACATCTTCCTTTACGCGTCCGTATTGTAGCTCCGCTCCGTTGCTCTCTTCTAATCCTTCTTACATCCTTCTCTCACTCGCGGCGGTTCTTTCACTGCAGAAGAACCAACAGAAGAGGTGAGCAAGCGCGAATAATAATAATAATAATAAATAAAAAAAATATAAAATAATACATCTATCCCGAGCCACGGAACAGGTCTCGCCTTGCCCTTGCCAACGCGGGCATTCACACGGGGGAAACAACCCCACTCGAGCCGGACACTTCATTCGCTGTCCCGACGGATGCCCCCGAAACCACCGGTGCCCCCCTTTCGAAGTCCAACGGCAGCTGCGAGGTTTGTAGATGCGTACATCACGGGCTTGCGCCAGCACCTCCCGACGCGGCACTTGAAGCGCCTTGACAGCGTTCAAGGGGCCACGCCGGGGCAACTGGCGTGCCTACAGAAACAGTACCCAGCCGTACCAACAGAGCTGCTGCGACTGCTCGAGCGCAGCAATGGGACCTCCGTGAGCCCCGCGACGGACGTGTTACCGGCTGCTGCTCCCTCGACCCTCGAGAGTGATCTGGCTTCGCTCGGCGTCTCGCAGAAAGTGAAGCAGCGCGCCGAGAGCGCTGTGCAGTTTCTGAGCCTGAAGCTGAAGAAGGTCGCGTCCGGCGAGGTTGGCGCGGCGGCGACCGGCGTCCCAGCCGTGGCACCGCACCTAACGGCTTCACGCCCCCCCGGAGCTGCGACGCACCCGGCCGCGCTGCGCAATCTGGTACCGCTCTTCGGGACCTTGCCCTTCGCCTTTGCGCTGCGCACGGCGGAGGAGATGGCCAGCACCTGCGATACGCTCCCGTTTGCCCGAGTGCGGCGCAGCGGGCCAACCACCGCAGCAGCGGCGACACCTGCGAGCGCTGGGGCAACCCCAGCCGATGCTGTGAAGCCTAACCAGGACAAAGGGCCGGAGGCCGGCGCCGCTCCGCCACGCCACGGCATGACGACACTGCGTTGGATGCCTCGTTCCCTTGCGCCGCAGACAGCGGTGGCCGCGGTGCCTCAGGGGAAGGGGTCGCCGCCGCCGGAGAGCACTCCGGTGCGGCCCGAGCAGCACAGCATCCTCTCTCTCTTCAGCGATTTCGGAGTGCAGTACGTACCGCCGGATGGCTGGGAGGCGGTGGACGCGGCCCTGGCCAAAAAAATGAGCGCCCACCACCACCATCATCGTCGCCCCGCTCCAGCCGGTAGTCACACGGCATCGCCAAAGCCGCCCAAATCCCCAACCGCTGCCGTCAGCGCCGGAACGCCCAGCAGCGCTGCTGGGCTCGGAAAGAGGAGGGCGCTGCTGCAGCCCCGCCGGCCCCGCTCGCTGCTGCTCGTGGACGCCCGCATCGACCCGGCGGCGCGCCTGGGGAACTGGCTCATGTTCGGAGAGAGTCTCAGCGACTTCATGGCGCAGCCGCCGCAGCGTGCCGGAGGCGTCGCCCTCCACACCGGCACCGCCGACGCAGAGAAGACCGCAGCGCGTCCGCGGTTTCGTTATACGTACCCCCGGTCTCGGCTCTTTCTCGATTTCACGCCGAACGCAGCGGCAGGCGGCATGGTGGGGCAGGTGGTACGGATGACGTGGATTGAGGGCGGTCGCGGGGTGACGCCGGCGGGTGCGGAGGAGTGCGAGGGCGAGGAGTTCCGCGTCATTGCTGAGTTTCGCGTTCTCGCCCCGGACTTTGGGGCGTACCTCAAGCAGATAATGCTCGAGGACTACGACTTCACGGAGGAGGTCGGCGTGCCGGATGACGATGATGGCGGCAGCGGCAGTGGCAGCGACAGCGACAGTGAGAGCGAGAGCGATGAAGAGGCGGAAAACGATGAGACCGAAGACGAGAAGGAAGTGGATCCTCCTCCTCCCCATCTGTTTGTCTAGAGACATAAAACATCTAAACAACAACTAAAAAACAAACAAACAAAAAAAAATAACATCAACAACATTCGGAGTAGGACATCTCATCCTCCGCTTGCCAGCAATGAGAGCGTTACAGACGTCCATCGATCATCCCCCTTCGCTAGTAGTCCCCTCCAGTGCTCATCGTTACAATTATTAGAATTAAAATTCTGGTCGGATCTGCACATGCTACTGAAATCAACACCTGCGGACACTCCCTCCCTCCCTCCCTCCTCCCTTCCCCTCTACGAACTGAATATCTATGGTCGGTTTTCCAAACATGTTCCTTCCTTTTGGTTTAAAGTTCGCCTCTTTTTGATTCAGATCTTCACTGTGTCGTCGTCGTCGTGTCGGGATCCTGGTACACTCTTTTACTTTCGATCCATTTTTTTTTTTTTTGTACTGAACTTTTTTTTTTTGCGGTTTGGCTCAACTTTGTATTTGTACTTCTCTGCCTTCTTTGTGGCTATCGCCCCGCCCCATCAGTGGACAGTCGTCGTAAGCTGTCCAAGACCTGCCACTTCCAAGAGGTGTACCTCTCCTTAATTCTGGTAGATCACTGCAATAGGAGCCAGAGAGACGAGGCGAGAGGACAACCAGGCTATAGCTCCAGTCGTTGTCGTTCCACAAACCGTACCTTTTTTTTTCTTTTATTTTCATAGAAAAAAACACACACGATAAATTCTTCATATCGTGCAGCGGAAGACTTTGGCGTGGGCTACACGCCACAGCCGGCCAGCGGAGCGATACCAGACGGGAGCGGTGCCCGCAGCCGTAGGACGGCTGGGCATAGGAGCACACAGCCTTACCGCCTTACGTCCTCTTCAAAGCCTCTAGTTCTCCGAAGCGCCGCTTTTGATTTCCTCGGCGCGTTGTTACGAGGATTTTCCCTCTATACATAGACAGGGCGATTCACGAGCGCCGCCGCCCTCCTCGCGATGTTTGGGGGGGAGGACGAGGCGAGCACGGTGTCGCTGCCCAGCCCGCGGCGCCGCGGCGCCGACAACACCGGCACAATACCACCGCCGTCGCCCTTCGCCGCTAGTGATGGAGGGGAGGACGCTGCGGTGAATCACATCCCACTGCTGGACGATGACGAGGAGGTGGAGGAGACGGCACCCAGCTCCAGCAACGACCACGGCGTGGATTTACCTGCAGCAGAGGACGACAGCTGCTCCACTGGGCTGGCCCTCCTGACGCCACCGGCCGGGGCGGCCGACTGGCCGTACTTCACCCCCCCCTCTGTGGACGGGCACCGCAGCAGCGGCGAGACATCGAGATCAACCTCTCTCTCCCTCTCCGAGGCGCGGCGCGAGGCGATTCAGGCGATCCCGCGGTTGAACCTGCAGCAGATTCTAAGCTCTACGGAGCTGCCGCAGCCAGTGCTGGACCGGGTGTCGTCCAGCCCGGATACGACCGCCGAACCGCGGCCCGAAGCGCACTCGGAGATCGCCGCCGCTGAAGAGGACGGCCGGGCTGCTGCGCCGACCGAGACCAACACCCCACCGCGGTCTGCGAAGGTATCGGGTGTCACAGAGAAGGCGGAGCCGCCCGCCCTGCCCCCCGCGCCGGCGCACAGCCCCCAGGTGGCCTCGCTGCTTCCCGCACCGGCAGCGAGCGGGTCGGGTGGCGGCGAGACCTCCACCTCCACCCGCACCAGCACCGCAGAGACGACGCCAACGGCATCACCCCTCGCATTACTTCCAGCCACACGGGTACCAGAGCCAACTCCAGGCAGTGATGAACCTGCTCTCGCCGCCCCGCCGCCAGCGGAACCACCAGCGCCTGCACCGCCAACCTGTACGGCGCTCCCCGAGACCTCCGCCGAGCTCGAGGCGACGGTGGCGGAGACCGCCGTACTGCTCGCCACAGCGCCGGTGGAGCTTGACGCTACCCCGCAGGGCGCAACAGGAACGGATGACTCGATGGAGATGGCCCTGTCGGAGCCGGCGTTGGAGGAGAGTGGGCCACCAGCGCGTGAGGACAGCGACACACAAGAGCCACAAGAGGCGGTTCTACCCGCCCCCCCGCCCTTCAGCGCCGGCGCCCACACACGCTCTTGCGGAGGCGGCCGTGCCAGCACCAACAGGGACGCCGGGCCTCGCCCCCGACGACTGTAGCAGCGGCGCGCAGATGCCAGTGAGTGCTGGCACGATCTTTTCTTCGCCTCCACCGGTACCGCCGCCGCCGCACACGCCACTTGGCTCTCCACGGCCCATCCCGTCGAAGACCTCCTCGTCCCGCACACCCCGCATGCCCGTGCTCACAGCAACGCAGGAGGTGGCGCCTGTGCGCCGCGCCGGTCTCCACAGCGCCGAGACGTCGCTCCAATCACAAAGCGGATCGCTGGAGCGCCGGCGGGGCGGCCCGGGCCCAAACCTGCTGCAGAGCTCCTTCACCGCCCCGCCGCTGAGCGCTGCCTTCTCCAGAGGCCTCGTCCCCTTCCCGCTGCTGCGGGACGACACCGCCTCGTCCTCCACGCCGCTGCAGTTGTCCAGCAGCAGCGGGCTCGGCAGCTCTGGATACGGGCCGCCCCCGCTGCGTCGCCCGCCCCCACCTCTGCCCGGCCGCGGTACCGCTCGGGCGCGCCGCCCCGGCGCCCCTCCCCTAGCCGGCGCCACCAGCACCACGCTGCTGGACGACACGTCGCGTGGGAGCTCCAGCTACTCGTACAGTAGCTCTGACGGGTACAGCGACAGCGGCTCGTACGGGACCGCCAGCACCGCTGCGGCAGACGACGTGTCCGCGAGCCGCACCAGGACGCTCCACCGGCGCCGGTCCCGCTCCAGATCCGTATCGCTCTCCGTTCCAATCTCTGACATCTCCTCCTCCAACAACGCGTTGCAGGGAGCCGACTCGGCCGTGGTGGCCCCCGGCACCCCCGCGACTCCATGGAGCACCACACCCCCGCGGCACGCCGCCGCCGAACCGAGCGCGTTGGATGGATCTGTGCCGCAGGGAGCGGCGCCCTCGACGGCGCTGCGCACCCCGCCCGAGCTCCAGTCTCCCAGCAGCCAGAGCCGGACCAGCGCCCCGCGCCGGCACCTCCGGAGAAAGAAGTTGAAGTCGAACGCAGATTCGCACTCGGGCTCCCGCCTGCAAAAGACGGGGACGAGGACGAGCAGCAACGCATTCACCGGCGCCTCACGCCGTGCCCACCGGCACCTCAGCAGCCTCACCCGCACAGAGGGAAGCAAGGCGACGGACACCGGCGCCTACAGCTGGTACGGGGATACCTACTCGGCGGATTATGAAGACGACTACGACGACTACGACGACTCGTACGACTCGTACGACACGTACGACACGGTGTCGGTGTGCTCCTCGTCTGCCTCCTCCTCCACCCGCAACCGCTGCACGGAAGCCGACCACACGCCGAAAGAGGCTGGGAGCACCGGACCGGCCGCTGGGCAGGTGGACTGTACAGCGGCCCTCATTGCGTGGAATATGCGCGACCTCATTCGCCTGGAGGAGTACCAGTACCCCGTGCCGCAGCTCCCTTCCCCAAGCCGCGACGGTCTGTCGGAGCCGACCCGCCGCCCACCCGCCCCGCTGCCGTCCCCGTCGAGCGGCGAGCCGGAGGACGAGGGTTTCTCGCGCCAGGAGGCCTTTGTGATGGGCGAGGAGCGAGCGCCATCACCGCCTGCGCTCGTTGCGACCTCTGCTGGTGAAGCCGCGGTTCTGCGCGATGAAGCGGTGCGGCCACCCCCCCCGCCTGCTCCAGCGCCGGTAACCGATGTGGGTGTGGTCGAGATGGGTGTCGAAGAGGCGCTGCAAAGTGCAGAGGACGAGGCGGGCAGCCCGCAGTGTGCAGGCCTGGACACAGGGGGAGGGGCTGGTGCCGACGTAAAAGCCGTCGCCGCCTGCAGCATGCCTGTGGAAGAGGAAGACGCTGCTGCACCGCCAGACATAATGACGACTGCACTGCCGTCCGAGATGGTGGACGAGGCGATGCGCCTATCGAGGGCTGCGACGGAACCAGTGCTGGGTCCACTGGAGCTAGACGCACCAATGACGCCAGAGCTGGAGCCGGAGCCGGAGCCAGAGCCAGCGCCAGAGCCGGAGCCAGAGCCGGAGCCAGAGCCGGAGCCAGAGCCGGAGCCAGAGCCAGAGCCGGAGCCAGAGCCGGAGCCAGCAGTATCTCCACTGGAAGCCGCCACCTCCACACCAGAATCCGCCACAGTGGAGTGCGTGGATGCGGCCACGAGCCCGGTGCCCACGCCGCACAACGTTGCACAGGAAAAGAAGCCCAAAAAAGCCGCGAAAGCCCAAGAGAGAGAAGAAATTGTCGGTGCCGGATGCAACGCCTGCGAAGGCGGAGCTCTCTGCCCCCAGCGCCCCGCCGCCCCCTCCTCCCCCGCCGCGGCTCTTCTCGCAGGAGGCCGAGCCCCCAGTGAAGAAGGCAACAGAGCCGCCGCCGCCCCCTCCTCCCCCCGCCGCCGTCCCTGGAGGCGCTCCACGCGCCGTTCACGTACACGAGGTGGGCTCTGTATGTCGAGGTCCGTGAGTTGCAGCGTGTGGCAGCGGCTCTCCGCGAGCGTGGCATCGCCTCCGCCCCGCAGACCGTTCGACTGTCCCTCTATGATGCGGAGGACGGCCGCCGCGTGTCGGAGGGGTCCCCGCTGGATCTAACGCAGTGCGCCGGCGGCGAATGGAGCGACCTTCTCGTCTTGGCGCTGCACGGGGAGTCGTGCGCCGCGCCGCAGCGCCGCCTGCTGCTCGTACTGGAACGACGGGCGGATCGGCCCACGGCGCCGCCTGCCGCCGCGCAGCAGGAGGCGGAGGCAGATCCTATGGCAGCTCCTATGGCGGCCCCGCAGAAGAGAATCGTAAAGAAGAAGGTGATGCGGCCGGCAACACGAGTAGTGATGGTGCCCCGCGCAGAGACCCGCACGGTGAAGCGTCGCAAAGACAACTGCACCCGCCCGCTGCCTCGCGCGGAGGCAGCTCCCCCCGCCGTGTCCTCGCCCGCACCGTCCTCCACCATCAGCGACACGAGCCCCAGCAGCAGCAGCAGTACTACCAGCAGCAGCAAATCGGTGTCCGGCCCCAGCGCTGCTCTTTCAAAGGGGTCCAACCCGGTGCACTCGTACAGCAGCTCCTTCTCCTCCTACAAGAGTGGGGCTCTAGAGAAGCGGGCGGACTGCCCCACATCTTCTACTTCCGTAGCGACTGCCGCAACTCCCCCTGCAACAGGGTCGTCTCCCACCGTGCCAGCGCCAGCAGCTGCTGTACCCGCCCTGGAAGAGTACGAAGAGGTGGTGGAAGTCGTCACGGTGGAGGTGCCAACAGAGACGATCGTCGAAGAAGAAGTCGAAATCGAAGTAGAGGAGGAGGTGGAGGCGCCGACTGTGCAGTCCAGCAGCGCCCCTTCTCCGCACAAGGAGTGGTGGAGCCGCACGACAAGAGCGCTTTGGGAGCCGCTGCTGCAGGGCACCGGCCTCCTCTACGACCCAAAGGCAAACACTTCCGCCCCGGCGCCGTTGCAGGCCATGGGCATGGAGTGGTGGCGCGGTGGCACCGAGCCGGCCGGCGGCGCTCGAGCAGCGGATGCCATTGCGTCGTGCTCCTATACAGCGGTTGTACCAGTGGCGTCGCACGTTTCTTCTTCTTCTCCCACGGCTCGCAGCAGCATTGCACCTACGGCGCCGGCGCTCTTGTGCGGTGCGATACAGCGGTCCCTCCGACTACACGGTCTCTCCACGGCGTCCAGCGGCGGAACGGCTGGCTGGTGCCGGCCACAGGACGAGATGCCTATCGACGCGGCACAGGGTGGTGAATCCGCCTCGCCTCTGGAGAGCATGGTGGAGAGCTCCGTGGAAGGCTCGAGCAGTAGCGCCTCCTCAGCTGCTGGTCGCCATCGCCACAAACAATCGACTGTGCGCAAGCCGAAAAAAGAGCAGCTAACCATCCTCTGGGGGACGGAACCCCGGGCGAAAGCCCCGCCCCAGCGCCTGGACCACAGACCCCCTATGGCCGCCCAGCAGCTGTTATGCAGCGTGGATCTGCACTGCGGCGCTGCGGTTCTCGAACGCCTCCCCCCGAGCCGCCACCCGCGACGCCGCGAGCCGTTCCCTTTCGCACTGCTGTCTCTCACGGGCGGCCCAGAGGGCGTATTAGGCGGCACTGGCAACACCCTGCCGGATGCTGTGCGCTGCCGGGATGCTTGGCTTGCCGACGCCGCAGGGAGCTCGGGGAGAGGGGATGCCGCGGTCTCTGAACTACTGCCGCCGGGAGCCTACGCAGCACAGGCGCCCCTCCCGCGCTTCGACTATCGTGTGCAGACGACCTTGGCGCTCACAACGGCGGAGCGTGCGCTGTTTGTTGCTTTGCACAATGCCGCGGCGCCTGATCGTCTTCTCGCCTACGGTGTGGTCGATCCTTTTACCGCCTGCGGCATGCTGCGGTTTGATGGACCTGGGGGGAGGCCGCGGCGGCGCCCGCCGAAGGCCGGCGACACACATCACCTCCAGACGTGGATACCCCTGCTGGGCACCTGCGGGGCCCAGCGCGGCACAGCGGCCGTCGGGTGGCTTCACGTGACGATGTCGTGTCATTTCTTCTCGTCGCACGACGCGCTTCGGCGCCGCTGGACGCCAGCGCGCCCCCTTGCCGGCACGAGCCGTCTCTGCGGTGCCCTCGGCCTGCTGGCCACGTCGGGCCGCCTACCCCAGCGCGGCGCCTGGCTAGATCTGCGCCTCGTCGGCGCTGTCGGACTGCCACTTCCCCCGGCGAAGGACGCGCTCTCCCTGTACACCCACTGCACCATCGAGGTGGTGCGCCGCGCCAGCACCCCATCCCCCCCTGCGGATCTCAGCACCAGCGCTGACGGCAGCCAATTAGGGACCAGCGACGAAGACGAGTACCAACACGCCCCGCGCCGTAGCGCCGCCGCCACCCGCATCATCCGCTCATCTGTGCGGGTGCCAATGCAGCCTGGGACTCGCTGCGCCCCTGACGTGCGCTGGCTGCACACCTTCCGGCTCAATGTTGCGGAGGCCCAGTGCGTGGTACTCCACATCTTCCGACGCGTGCAGACTGCTGCAAAAAGAGGCACGGCAGGCACGTCTCTGCCTCTGAAGGCCACCCCGCTCGGCCACGTGGTGCTCAGCGGCGCCACTCTCACCGCTATGTATGCCGCCGCCCACGAAGGTCGGCTGGATCCGTCCCGACGCATGCAGATGGGCTGTCTGGGCCTCGCCGGCGCGGAGGTGGTGCGCCCGTCAGACAGCATGAATGGATGTGTCGAGCCAGTTGATGTATTCCGCTCAGGCGGCGCCATTCAGGTGGAGTGGGCCCTAGCCCCCACTGCATGGCACCACGAAGCTGTGCCAGAGGGCCCGTGGGATCCAGCCGCTGGTGCATCGCCATACACGCCACAGGACAATGCTCAGGTCGAGGCTGCGGCACCCTGCGTGCTGTACCGCGATCCCTCGCCGATGCTGGAGCCCTGTACCGCCAGCCCAACAACGCTGCGGGAACTGGCCGATGGCTGGCTGCGTTGTTCCAGTGTGCACATGGTATGGCCGTGGGCGTCGCACTGGCTCGCCATGCGCCGTCAGCATTCTACTCGACGTCCTCTACGCGCTGGATTTGGAGAAGGCGGTGTGCCACTGGCACCGAGCCCCGCCGGAGTGCTAGCGCTGCGGCTGCATTGGCCTGGCGCAGACGTTCCGCTGCTGTGGCCGCTGGAAGAGGTCCTTGTCGAGAACGTCAACCTCTCGGAGGCCAGTGCGCCGCCGCCGGGTTCCAGTGGCATATTTGCCTGCCCTGCTGCAGAGCACTTCCCTCTGCCTCCTCTGCAAGCCGGTGCCGCGGAGTTCGAAGAGGGTTGGGAGGTGTGCTGGCTGGAGCCGCTTGGGGCCGCCGTCGGATTGGAGGGGCGGCTGCCGCTCCAAGAGAAGGAAGCGAGCGCGGCCGCCGCCCTCCTCCACCACCGCGGGGCCGTCGCAGCATTAACGCTCGGCCGCGGCCAGTGGCAGTGGCGCTGCGCTGCATCAGAGCATTCTGGTGCGACTGACAGCGGATCCGTACTGGGGCCGAGCGATGGCAGCTGGAGTGCGAACACCGAGTCTTGGAACACGTGTGGAAGCCCCTCCGGGGCGTGGCTGGCGGCAGTGCTGCTGCGCCCGTCCGTCTGCGGCTGGGGCCCCGGGGTGGCTGCGGCAGGGGCAGGGGGCGGCGAGGGCTTGCTGCCGCACCGCGTGGAGCCTGGTTTCATTCACCTCCGCCTCCATCCCTTCACGCCACCCGTTGCGTCCCCCACGAGACCCCTCGCCCTCTCCACCCCAGCGCCGCGCTGGGACTGGCCGAGCGCCGCCGCTGTGCCGGGCGTTGCAGTGCTGGAGTTGAGCGTCGCCAGCATGATTCTTTCGCCAGCGTACGCGACGCGTGTGCTGCGCCCCGCAGGCGGTTCCCTCGGGATCAGCGCTGTCGAGGAGGAGCAGGCGGAGCAGGTAGCCGCCGGGGCGGCAAAGGCACTGGAGGTCCACAGCTGGGTCGGCTACGTGAACAACGCTGGTGTGCATCTGCAAGATGGAGGCAGCGATACAGCAGCGGGCCGTCGAGGCCCACTCCTTCGTATGGAATGGTGGCCTACTCAGCGCGATGCATTTGGTGTGCTCTCCACGGAGCCGAGGCACCGTCCCGGGAGCAGTCCTGCACCCTTCACACCACCAACTCTAAAACTGTACTTCACCTGCCTCAGCGCCGACGCAGATGAAGGTGAGGGGGCCGAATGCATTGCGAGCACGTGCATCGCAGCTGGGTGGGAGGTGCTGCAAGATCGAACGAGTACCATCTGGCTACCATTATTCACGCCAGCAGCACTTGAAGGGCGGGAGATGCAGCGGCCGCACGCTGCTGCGCCCATCGGCTTCGTGCGGCTCTACTACCACCACAATTTGGATGCCGCGACGGCTGCGGTACCGCAGGCGTCGACAGCAGCGTGCCGCTTAAGGGACAGCATTTCGGAGGATGAGCGGCCAGCCAGCTCCACAGCTGGCGTTCTTGCGGTCTACCTGGAGTCGGTGTACTGCCGCGACGTTCCACACTGCCCGGTAACGCATCGCTTCTGGGGTGTAGGGCCGCATACGGGAGTCGAGGGCGACGACTCCGTTTTGACAGTGGGCCAGAATGTTGAAGCGGAAGACAGCGCGACGAAGTGCGAGGGGACAGCGGGGACCTCCCGAGCCGCGGTGGTTCTCGGCATGAGCGGGCAAACGGGCGTCATCGCTCTGTGCCATCCGGCGGCAGAAGCTGCGGCGCAGGCGCAGTACACCTCCCTGCTCCGCGGCGTGGCGGCCGACCTCTCTGGGGAGAGTGCAGACTTGGCGATCCATGCTAGCTGCATGGAGGGCCGGGTGGAGCCACCCAAGGGAGCCGCCTCGCACGCAGATCCCGCTGCACGCGAACGCCGCAACATCTCCGCCTCGCTGCTCGGCGTAACACGGCGAACGGTGTTCTTTGCGGTGAGCCCCGCTGCGCTGCGCCTCGAAACGCTACCGCCCCTACGTGTTCAGCTGCAGTACGCCTCCCTCGGCGACGAGGCGCCCGCTGCCACCGTTGACATCCCAGCAGAGCCGCTGCGGGCCGGTCAGAACGCTGCCCCGCTGGCCTGGCGGTGCGTGGGCGTGCCGCTGTACGTCGGCAGGGGCCACGGCCAGCTGCTGCGTGGCGCGGTGTCGTTGCACTGCCTGTGGCTGCCGGCGACGAACGCATTATGTAACGGAATGGGGGAGAGAGAGGGAAGGGCCGGGGAGCTGACCCCCTCGGCGCGACTGCTTCGCCTTATCGCCGCCCCGCACAGCCGAGCTACATGTGACGAGGCTACGTTGGAGGGGGGTGATTATTCGGAGGCCGCCAGTCTTCTGGTGCGCCGGTTGACGTACGATCGTCCGCTGCAACCCATGCGGGTGATCCCCTTCGGCACCTCAGCGCCTCCCGCAACGCCTTCCCCGGCAGCGCCATTGATAGAACTCGAGAGATTATGGGGCGTACTGGGGGCTGTGTGGGGCCATGCGGAGCAGAGCGAGAGGGATGCGGCACCGCAGCTGCGGCTGGCGGAGACGACTCCGTCGTATTTGCTACTGTCGGATATCACCTGGGCAACGGACATGAGCAGCGAAGAGGCGGAGCATCTACTCGGTGTGCCACACAACCTTCTGGCGGCAGACGGGTCTGCCGCGCGCTCCGCTGCCCTATTGTGCGCGGCGGTGCGCTGCTGGCCGTTCGCGGCGGCCCCTCCAGCGGTAGACCAAACCCGCTGGACGGCGCTACAGCACCGTCCAATAGCGCTGCCCATGGAGTCGTTGCAGGCTGCAGAATCGGGTGGCTATGCGCCGGGCATGCGCTGCAGCGTGTCCTGGTCCGACGAGCTCGGCGATGCCCCGGCACTGGCCTTTCCGCTCCCCGCAGGCATCGCAAGGCAGGAGACCCGAGCGAAGCCATCGGCGGACCCAGCGGCTGTGGGACCGGACGCGAGCCTCGTGTCGTGCAGCACCACAGGCGGCGATACGAGAGCGGTGGTGCTAGAGGTCTCGATCTACCGCAAGATATCAACGAGCACGCAACTACAGCAGTGCCCGTGCGTTGGAAAGGGACGTGCTGTGTTAGATGTCCCGCTCGACCTGTCGGGGCAGAGCGGTGCGTGCGACGTACCGCTGCCGGAGCGCTTCGCCGTGCCACTGCACCGCCCCAGCGGGAACGCAGGCCTTCAAGGGCCCCTCGGTCACGTGATGCTCCAGCGCCGCTTTTGGGTACCGCGTGGGCGTGGGGAGGACGTGCCACACACCGCCGACGGACAGCGCTGCTGTGTGCCCGAGAGTATTCACGTTCCCTGCGAGACGAAGGCGAGAGGGGGAAAGGACCGAGAAGCGGACTGTTGCTGCCGTCGAGGTGGCAGGCGGCGGCGTGCGGTGGACAGCGACGACGAGGAGGACGAGGAGGAGAACGCCAACTGGAGCGATGCAACGTATGAGGAGCTCGACAGCAGTTCCAGCTGCAGCGACAGGGCCGGGGAGAGCGTTGTGCTGCAGCCCGAGACGTATCTTGTGGAGGTGGATGCCACAGGCTTCTACCTCTCTGAGTCGCTGCTGGCGCTCTGGCGAGAACATCAGGACCTCACCTCCAGATCCCTGCATCTCCCACTCACCATGGCTGTTCAAGGGGGCACGAAGCACCGTCCCGCGCAGCCTCTTGCGCCGAGCGCCACACTCCCTCTCCGTGAGGAACCCGAAGGCAACGACAGCGCCTCCAGTGCGCTGCACGGGCTGGACAACTTTCTGCGAGAGATGTGCAGCGCTAGCACCGTGGACCAGTCCACCAGCTCCTCACAGGAGATCTCCATGAGTGGCTCCGCAGCAATGTATTTATGCGTGGGGACTGGGCAACAGCCAGGGGATACGGGCGGAGGGGGAGGCCCCACAGCCCCACAGTACGGGGTTGGGGAGGGGGACGCGCTACCGACCTGGCGATGGACCGGCGAGGCAGTTCTACAGGAGTCTGAAGAACTTTTGGTGCATGTTAACGTCAATGGATGCGCGGCGCAGCACGACGACAGCATCTTTACGCTGAACGCGGTGGGCTCTGTCTCGCTCCCGCACAACCACGCGGCTGCAGTCCGCGACAACGAGATTCGGTTTGCTGTGGCCGCCACTGCCGTAACCCTCCGAGACACCACGTCGGGGGCACCGATCGGGGGGATCTCGCTGCGCACGCGGCTGCTGTGCTCCTCGCAACACTCTCTGCCCCCGCTGGGGATTTTTTTGCACCCAGTCGGGCGAGTGACACTGCACAGCCCGATCGGCCTCGTTCACGGCTGCATCGAAGCGATGGATGAGGCCCTCCGGGCGTATCAGAAGGCTCGGTGCGAAGCGGCGGCCCTTCAGCTAGAGGAGGCGGAGGCGGAGTCGCAGGCTGCTGCACTGGAGGCAGTCTACAAGGAGCGACCGCGTTCGGAGGTGACCCAGGCGGAGCGCCAGGCGCTCAAGGACTCGGCACTCACACTCCGGAAAGATTCACATCAGCGAGAGAAACGAATGCGGGAGCTCGAACGGCGAGCGGTAGCGTGTGGTTATCGCCTGCTGGCTGACGTTGAAGCGGTTGTCTCGTCACCTCCCTCACTGCACCTTTCTGCCTGGCTTGAAGAAGGCGCTAGCGTTGCGGCGTGCAGCCTCGACGGGGAGCAGCTCCCGGCCCAACGCCGGCGCAGGACCCGCAAGACGATGGCATTCACCTCCGATGCGTTTTGTGTTCCCTCCGCTGTGAGTCTCTGGCTGCAGCACCAGGCTGCGGCCCTCTCGCGCTTCGCAAGTTCAACCGGTGAGGACCGACAACCGCGTGCTGGATACCCCACGACGGCCACCATAGAGAGCCGCGAGGTGCTGTCGCTGCGCTTCGCGCCGAACATACCCAGCAACAGCACCGACGTCCTGCGCTCACACGATAGCGAGGAGGTGGTCAGCCGCTCGGCGCGGCTGCGGGACGACGGCACGGCCGTACCTTGCGCCTCCGCCCCCACGCACGCTTCGCCGGCGCCATCACTTCACATCGAGGCGGTGCTGGACGGCACCGCCAAGGTGGTCCTTGGCGCAGGAGAGGTGCCGCTGCCGCGCCCCTCGTGGAGCTCCCTCGGCCGGCGACTTGTTTCCTCGAGCCGCGTGCCCTTGTGGACGAGCGCGGCGGCACGAGGGGCAGAAGCCGGCGACACGTCGAGGTCTCTCTCGCAGGGGAGCGTTCAAAAGGATGGCGGAGAAGCTGCTGGAGGTGAAATAGCCGCCCGCGTAGAGCGAGCGTGGGATTGGGGCACGCAACGTGGCACACACTTTATCGCCGCGCTGCGGCTGCGGCCGATCCCGACGAAGGCCAGCGAGGGAATTGAGCTCTTGGAGCGCCAATGCATTTTTCTCCGGTTCTTCTACGTCTTCCCTTTAACGGGGGAAGAATTCCACGTGGATGTGCGGCCGGCTGCAGCGCCACTGAACGACATGGCGGCCTTGCACGAAGCATGGTGGTGCCTTGCGGCCACGGCACTACCCTGTGTGGGGCCATTTGGTGGCCAGTTGTGCCGCCTTGCGTTAGGAGAGGAGCGCATTCCCGCCGGCAAGCGCCGCCGCCCTGTCACACGCCTCATCGGCGCTTGCGACATCTCCAGGTCTATGCAGCAGCGACTGAGAAGCATCCGCGGCGACGACGGACGTGTCATCAACATCAACTTTTTGAGCGACACTGGCGATGTATCGTGCCGTGGACTGCTGTATGCTGGGCGTCTCCCACCTCCCGCACCGTGCGCACTAGCCGTCTCGGCGACACAGCCTTGCCTCGCCATCCACCAGTGCTGCGGAAGCGGCGGCTTGCGTCGTCGTCTTGTATTCCCGGCGGGCGGTGCGGAGGCGTCGCGCCCCGGCGAAGCGGCGGACTCCTACACCGCCGGACTCCACGCCAAGTTCTTTCTGCATCAGGTTCGCATCCACGTGGAGCTCTCCAGCGTCGATGCGGTGACGTCGGCCCCCCGCCCACCTGCTGTCTATCTGACTGTTGTGCAGCGCCGCAGTGCTCCTATTGCCCCACAGACAGAGACAGCTCTTCTCAGCGCAGCTCTTGCGAGATCCAGCCACTCTAGTTGGAGTGCGTCGACATCCCTCGGCCCTGAGTCCGTGTGGCGGATGGATGCCAAGTGGCGCAGCGCCCCAAGCCCCCAGGACCGAAATGCCTCCAGGCAGCTCAACTGGTCGGGCAGCCAAGGCCAAAAAATAGAACCGCCACTTTGTGCGTGGGCGTGGAACTTGGCACCGTCTGCCTCTCACGACGAGCAGCCGAATGAGGTGTACTGCATAATATCTTCTGCACCAGTCGGGGAACATTCCGCACAGACAGACAGCGTGTACTTTGCAGCAGCGCTGTCCGCGAAAGATCTACTCGACAACGCCGTACCTATGGATGCAAACGGGGAGATGTTGACGTCCGTTCGCGCGAGCCGAGTGTGCTCCAGCCAAGTTCCGCTTCGGAGGAGGAGCCAGGCAATGCTCCACACGCCGCACAGGTGCGATCAGACGTCCGAGACAGTGGGACACCTCACCGTGTGCTGGTCCATGCAAGTAACAGATGAAGAGGAGCGCGGGAGCTCCTGTGCGGCTGCTCGAGGTGTTCGTACGGCGGATCGCCCACGGAGCGTTGAGGCCCCACCCTCCTCCTTATTGTGCAATCTACCACCGTGTGAGCGGCACACGCTGTTCACACTGTTAGGGCTGCAAAGGGCCATGTACACCAATCTGGATGAAATAGCGTGTGAGTGGAAGCAGGCGATAACGACGCGGCGGCAGTCTCGAAACGCCTTGATGGCTGCTCGCATGGAAAAGAAACGACGTGAGCGGGAAGCACGACGGGCCCCGCAGCCCGTGTGGGTGATTACTGGTGTGGAGCTCGAGGGGGTGGAAGTGTTTCGTTCCAGCGCGCCGGAGAAGCGACCCAAGCACGCAGCGCTCGTTTCGCCAAAACCTATTACCAGCAGTGCAAATGGTAGGTCACCGTTTACGCGGTCCACGGATGGGCTGAGGAACACCTCACCGGATCTCTCTGTCCCCGTACTGGTGCAGCTCCGCCTTCCGCTCAAGCACTCTACAATGCCCGCTGCTCCGACACCAGAGCAGAAAAATGGGGATGGCAAGTGCGCCCTTCTTGGCGTTGGCCGCTGCCAGCTCCACCCGTATACATGCAACGCAACAACAAACCGCTTCAGCTCAGGAACGCACAACAGGGATGCTGTCGCCGGCGGATGTGTGGTTGAAACAGCTCCACCATTCTTTTGCGGCTGCTTGACGGGCCTTCAATGGATTCTACACGAGAAAGTGTTAACGCCGCGCGCCTCGCGACGTGCCGCGATGCTTTCCTTGTGGCAAATTCTACCTTCTACTGCTAACCATCTGACACACCGGCGGCACGCACCAGAAGTCCAGCAACCACCAAAAGTAGCAGCCCTAGGAAGCGTGTCTCTCGAAGCTCTTGCGTCGGATCTAGCAGCTCTGTACAAGAACTCAAGGGATGAGGCACTCGAAAAAAATCACGGAGAGATAAGGAAAGGAAATGAACAAAATTGCTGCTCTTCTCAAGGCCTCTGTCTAACGACGACGTGGCTTGCTCTTCAGCCATGGGAACGACGATCTCTGATGGGCCCTTTCCAAAAGAGAGCCCGGGTTCGTCTACACCTGCGTTGCTGCATGCCTGAGGGCATCAGCTGCTCCGGGTCGGGAAGACTTGTGTCGCGCGGCTTCGTCGCCAGCCGTAAATTAGGCTTTCCAACCCCACTGGGATCTCTGCGGGTCCTACTTTCGCCGGATTCAGCTAGAAATGAGGTACGGCTGTTGCCTACCGCGTACACCCTCACCCCTGGGCTGTTGCCCTCTGGCGCTGTTCTTCAGATGGTAGACGGGGTGATGCCAATAAATGAAGCGGGAAAGAAAGATCCTGCGGGATCTGAGTGGACGGATATCTTTTGGGTCTGCGGAGGGGTTATCGAGAACTGCTCTATGGAGGATGAAGCGCGCTGCGAGGAGCGGCTGCATGGCCTTTCTGTATTGACCGCAGAACTGGACGACGAGGGTGTTCAAAGCCCCGCTGGCCTTGCAATGGCCGAGTTGTCGGTACCCTACCGTATGCAGCGTATATGCGCTGCGGCCCCAGGGTTGCTGCACTTTGCTGCTGCGGTCCGCGGGAGACTGGGGCACACCATCTCTACATGCCCCCTTTTACATGGGCAGGAGGCCCTCGTCCTCATCGGCGGCATACGCCCATTCGCGCCTCTGACGTGCTTACCTGGTCGGGGTGTAGCGCTACGACTGGAGGATCTCTCGGCCCGGGACTTTACGTACCACCAGCCGGAAGACCCCAACGGGAGCGCCGTCGCAGAGCTCGGCGTACTGTATCATACGGCGGAGGTAGTGGAGCAGCACGTCTATATACTGGGTGGGTGGGAAGTTTGTATGACGTCTGCTAGAGAACCAGAGATACTACCATCTTGCTCTTCTCGACGGCAAGACAACGCATCTCATAGAACCCATTCAGAGCCCGCTGGCGCCAAAAATGATACGTCTCACTACACTCACGCTGAGGAACACTCTATTGCTAAGAGTGATGGCACTGCTGTGCGGTCCAATGCCGACCTCCTCTCTCCTTTTGTCCTGCAGAAGGAGCGTACGCCTGCAGCAATGGCGGGCGAGACCCCGATTCGCTGGGCGGCCTGCGTGAGGCGATTGGAGTTCGGCTCTGGCTCTCCGTCGCTGGATTTTTTAGACGTTCAATCGCTCCCAATTTTTCCTCATACGGGAGTTACAACGAAGCTTCTCTCCTACTTTACACCAAGCCTTCCACCGAGTATAGCCTGCCATGCGTCTCTACGCATTGGTCCTCTACTGCTCTGCTTTGGGGGGCTCGCAGTAGACAGCACTCTGTTGACACAAGCCGCGCCGTCCGACGCACTATATTGTTTCGATACGAAGACTTTGAATTGGTTTCTTTTCGAGGGGCCAAGAGCAGTGTGGCCCGCTGCGCGCTACGGTCACGCTCTGCTTCAAGTGCCGGGTCGTCCGCACACGTACTTGATGGTGGGCGGTGCCCAGGAGTCTTCGACTGGTGCCTTCCCACCGACGCTGGTGCAGCGGCAGGATATGTTGTGGCTGCTGGAGTTTGCAGTGGAAGATGGTACCGAAATTCTGACGCCGCAGTGGCGCCGACTGGACGTTGCGCCTTGCGTTTCTTTGCTCCCGCAATTTCGCCCAACGGCGACAGTGGCTCGTTGGCCGCGGCGACCCACCTACATGAACCACTCTTCCCGGCACTTTGCGATTCGAGACCGATGTGATGGTGAGGTCTGCTCAGGAGCCACGAACGGACTTCGAATAATCCTGGGAGGGGGTTCGACACAGTACCGCTGTAGTACGGTGGATGGCACAGCTCATGATGCGCACTCCTTGCCGGCCGAACGACAACGGCTTACGAGGGGGTTCCAATACTTCGTTGAAAACTGGCGCGTAGACTCTGGGGTAGCTCCCACCGTTGCAATAGATGCAGAATTTGTGTAGGCGTGGTACGAGATGGCCTGTGCTGTGGCAACGGAATCTTTAGCCTCGAGATACAATACCTTTTTTTTTGTTTTGTTGTAGAGATGCGCATACCTCTCCGCGTGACCGGGCAGGGAACGCCTGTGAGAGGAGACATCTAATGCATTAGCTCATAGCTTTTCGACTGTTGAGCGTTTTTCTATTTCTTTTCTCTTCTTTTTGTGTCTTCGCACAAATAACAATGACGTCAATGCGGACCCCTCTCATCTCGTACAAAGGTTCTTTTTGTAACTATCCGTGCAATAGTTAATAGCTGCATTTGTTTCTCTTATTTTATTTTATATTTTTGTTTTTAGAGTAAAGCGACCGGACCTTTGTTTTTTTCTCTTTGTTCGTACGTTTAGAAAGCAAATATTTGGCAGGTAGTGCAATTCTTGACGAGCAGGCTGAAGCAACCCTAGCAAAGCATCGTAGCCATGAGGACCTTTCGGCACGTCCCCACGCTCGTACTTCTTGGTGCGCTTTTATGTGCGCTTTACCCCCTTCAGTGTGAGTACCAGGCTGCCCTAGCAGCTCCGCCGCCTGCAACAATCGAAGATCTAGATTACTACGCTGTTCTCGGTCTGGAAGACAAGCGAGAGGACGCCACGGAACGGGAGATCAAGACAGCCTGGAGGAAGCTCAGCAAGAAGCACCACCCTGATATCGCTGGAGAGGAGGCTAGAGTTCTCTATCAAACCATTCAACGGGCGTATGAGGTCCTGGGTGATCGGCGAAAGCGAAAGATCTACGATATTCTAGGCGAGGACGGATTGAAGAATGCGGATAAACCACAACCATCGCAGGAGATGAACTGGATGTTTCAAGCATTTGGCGGTGCTCCGGGGATGGCTGGGGCAGGGAGCAACATGGAACTGGTGCTGGTGGTTCCCTTGGAGGATATGTATTCGGGTGGGGGGCATACGGTCACCTTCCAAAAGACGAAGATATGCCGCGCCTGCAGAGGGTCTGGCGCTAAATCCCAGAAGCACGTCCACACATGCACCCACTGCGGCGGAAAGGGGCGAGTCCTCCAGAACGTCCAGCTCGCCCCCGGCTTCGTCACACGGATGGAGCAAGAGTGTCAAAGATGCGCCGGCACAGGGAAGATCGTCACTATGAAGTGCCCCGTCTGCTCCGGGAAGAAGATGGTTCGCGGAACGGCAAAGATTAGTGTGGACATTGAAGCTGGTATGACGGAGGGTCATCAAATTGTATACGAACTAGAGGCGGACCAGCATCCCGGCCAAGTACCTGGGGACGTCCTTGTGCTTGTGGAAAGCGCGCCTCACCCCACGTTCGAGAGGAAAGGCCTGAACTTATACACCAACATCACTCTGACGCTTAAAGAGGCGCTCCTCGGCTTTGCTAAAAGTTTCCCTCACCTTGACGGGCATATGGTGCATGTGGAATCCACCGGTGTCACGCAGCATCTGCATGTTGAAGTAGTCGCGGAAGAGGGCATGCCGAGACACCACGTGCCGTCTGAAAAGGGCAACCTGCTTGTTACGTACATCATTGCGTTCCCGGATCAGCTGTCGGACGAGCAGAAGCAGGTGGTGAGGGATTTGTTGTAAGGGGATGGAAGAGGGTGAAAGACATTAACACTCGTTGTAGGTAACGGAGATAATTGAAACGAATGTGGCGGTAATAACGTGACGATGTCGATGGTGTCTTTCCTCGCTCCTGGCCGCACAAGGACCGTCAAAATGAACCTTTTATTCGAACGTGGACACTTTCCATTCTCTTCATTTTCTTCTTCCTCTGGTTCTCTGTCGCTCGCTAAAAAGTTATTGAAGCAGGTCTATATTTTTTTGTTAAACTAATCTCAATTAGGTGAAGGCAAGCACAAGCACGTCAGCGCTCCTCAAGCTTAAGATCTCTCTAAGGCTCGTGTAACACCCACTCTGACATCTGTTGTTCGTTGCAGTCATGCTTCCCCCTGGCGCTCCTCTTAGGATTTCTTCACCAGGGAAGGATCCGGTCATTTGCAGGACGGTGGAGCAAATGCTCTCGCACCTACACACGATACGAGAGGTAGACCCCGGCCTTGTGGTGTGGCTGGACGTACACTCTAAAAGTTTGGACATCCGACAGCATGCATGGGAGGCGATACAGGAGGAAGAGGGGCTGGAGTTACCTCCTGAACATGCTGAGGAACTGGTGGATCCATCGGAGCTGGACATCATCGAGTTAGTCGCTGCCTCTTCCATGTGGATTCGTGGTGCCGTCAGTTGTGCACCTCATGGAGAACCCTTCCGCGCTAATGATGGCTCCGACCACGCTGCTTTTGGGGCTAGATCGTTCGTGGATGGATCCAGCTGTACAGGCTGGTGCTCCTTCTTCGCGACGAGGCGTACAGTTGTCACGCTTCATGAGCACTTTTTTGCGGGTCTACTGGAAATGGAGCACCACTTCTCTGCTGCATCGGCGATGGGAACGTACTCGACCGCCTCCTTGGTGGCGAAGCTTATATGCTTTACTACCGAGACGCGCATTGCCGACCCGACCACTTTGATGAGTGAAGTCGATTGCATGGATGAGATGGTGTTGCTGATCGCTCCAGGGGAGCAAGATCAACCGGATCTGCTCCGCCGTGTGGCCCTCCTACGGCGCCGCATATCAGCCGATCGTAGTTGTTTGTACCTCAAGGAGAAACTGCTGCACAGCTTCATGGCACCATCCATACGATCGGCCATTATGCCCAATGCCCATCAGGATCATATGATTGCCGAGGAAGTTCGCCAGAGTCTCGACAAGATCACCCAGATAGCGGATCGCCTGGACGATGCGAGGGATACACTGAACCAAGCGAATTTAAACTTTGTCACGGGCGTTTCGATGCGTATGTCGCAGAGCTCGGCCAACATGGACTTTAAGATGCAAATCTTTGGGCAAGTTGCAACTATATGCCTCCCCCTCAATCTGGTTGCCTCTATTTTCGGCATGAACTGCAAGATCCCATTTGAAACGGACGACTATCCAACCCTTACAACATTTTGGGTCATTTTGGGCATCATGGGCGCGTGGTGCGTGGTGTGCATGATCCCCACTGTCCGTACTGCCATACAGGGCAATCGCCCTGCAGCCATTGTACCGCCGGAGAACTGACGGCAACAAACTCTCAAGCACGGCTATGTATCTGCTGTTTCGTGGACTTCCAGCTAAAAGCGCTGAGCGTACAACTAGAGGTAGAGATCATAGTCCCCGGTCTACCTCTCTATCTAGCTCTATCTCTTTAGATTATTCTCTATGGAGCCAACTAGAAGATGAATGGAGATATAGCAGCTGAGTGCAACGGAGATGGCTGGGCAACCATACTAGAGGTTGTCCGTTCTTTGTTCTCACCACCATTTTCAGCGAATCCGTAGTTTTTGAGAGTTTGTGTAGAGGATCAACTTTTTTCTTTAGGGTCTGCAAAATGGATTTACGCTGCGTGCGCCAGTCGGATCCGTATTTGGTAAAACATTACTGGACCTATTGTGTAGCATTATCTTTTGATCGATCTATGCACTCGTTTTTTTTTGTTTTTTTCCACCGCAGAGATTCCCTTGGCGATAGATAGTAGAAGTACAAAGCGGACGCTCTACCACCGACTGCTGCTGCGGATTGTGATGCATTGCCCTCAGATCGCCCCGGGGCGAGGGAGATGCGCCGTACCTGTAGCGGCGGAACCACGAGGCGTAAAACTGGAATGTTCACGCGGTGGACCTGAGCTTCGAAGCATCCTTGACTTTTTTGAAGCCAGTGGCCTCTCTGGACGCTGGCTCTGGTAGTGCCCCGTCTTTCCACACCTGTGACACTTTCCACGCATCAACGCGGGATTCTTCTTGTGTTTCTATGCGTACTCCGCCGACTTGGAACATCGACGGGTTAGCAAAGACGTCATTGTTGATCAGGTGTTCAAGGCATTCTGTGGTGGACCCAGAGCACTCTCTCGACGCAGATGGCTGCCGTCTTCCGCTGAACCTGCAACACATAACCGGATACCGCAAAAGGAGTCCAGTTCAGCTCTGCGCCGGTGTCGACCAGCTCCAACAGCGAGCCGAGCTCAGGGACTAACAGCGCTGGTGCTGGCCGGAAAGAGACCCCCGCGGAGAATCATGCGCCGATCACAAGGCGTTCTTGGGGCCGGAAGGGCCGCCAGGCCTTCCATTATCAGTGATGGGGAAGCTGCAGGCAGGGACAAACACCGATGCAACCACCGGATTGCTTACCGCAGGCGGTCGGTTGGGATGACACTTGACTATCCTGAAGGAGAGCAGGCGATAGCACGGGGTGCCACCGTAACTTCAGCTGCAACCTGTGGAAGACGCAGCAACAGCTCCTGCAAGTCCGACTCCAGAGCGACAAACCTCGGTTCCTGCTGCTCGGCGGACATACCCTGAGGTCCCAGCAGCGAGGTGCAGCGCTGCGCCAAGTCCTCCATCTTCATCACGGAGTTGGTCTCCGAATCCTTCCCCGCGTCATTGGTGAATGGATGCGTCGCGGGCTCGAAAAAGTCTCCCCAACGCGTGTGAAGCAGTTTTTCTTGCTCCGTATCTTGCACCTGCACTGAGACGATGTTCTCCGCAAAAAATGATCCCACTCGATCGGTGCAGGGAGGAAGACAAGGAGGAGGTTCGGCAAGAACCGGCTAACCTCCAGCGATTGCGTCTCTCCCGTTCGGGTCACACTCATCGCGCACCTATCGTCGAGTGGGAGAATGAAATGCAGGGTGAGGCCCACGTTTTTCCAGGCCTTCTTTTTTTGCCGTTTATAGCGATAACGGCCCGCAGATTCGTCCTCTTGGCTCCACTAGATGGAGGCGAAGAGGACCGTGCGCGATTCGTTGATTTCGCAGGCATCGTTTCGGCTACCTAACAGAGGTAACCTCAACAGCAAAAAGCTAACAGCAAAAGAATCGAAGAAATAGAAGAGAGCTAACAAAACCAAAAAAAGGGAATAGAAGAGAGCGAGAACGGAGAAGAATAGACGTCACGTTAGCCGTTCAACGCAGCATGACAGTAAAATATCACACGCGAGGGAGAGTGGCCGGATCCGTGTGCATGCCGCTTTCTTCCTCCCGCACGTATTTTCCCTGCCTGTGCTGCATCGAACTATTCCAAAGGGCATAATGGGGAGGTAAGGGGGGAGGGGAGGGGCAAGAAGCCAGGCATCAATCATTAGCATCAACGCAGGCATTCAAAGGAGGGCGACATCAGAGTACATCTCAAACAACAACAACAACAACACCTTCATGATAGTTGATACAGGCGTACAATAAAATACAGGAAAAAGAAGTAGTGGAAGTGCGGATTCTGCTCTCCACGAGGTGTCCGCTGTGCGAAACACCTTCGAATACTGCAATATCTGGGACCCTCGTCCTCGCCACTGAACGGAAACGCAGGTGTTGGTATGCGACACCGCAGGATGGGCACTCGCAGAAGGCGAGCCAGCAGAGGAGCACACATCCTTCTTTCCTTCCTTCCTTTCTCCCTCTTTCTTTTCACTAGGTAGACAGTATCCTCCCGCAACGCTTCCCTCTGGTGACGCGCGCAGTTTTTGTATTTTTGTGTTTTTTTTTTAAGTTTTTGCAGCCTTTCGCCCTCTCTCTCCTCTTCTGCACCCGCAGCCCACCGGACATGTCGTCTCCTGCCGCACCGGCGTACACAAAGCGCTCGAGAAGTGCTGAAGACTCAAGTGACGGGGAGGAGGAGCAGCGGGTAGCGCAGCGCAGGAGGGTGGGTCAGACGGAACTGCCACTTTACGATCCCCTCCCGCCTCCTGCAGAGCACCAGGAGCTGGGAAAGCACTGGGCCTCCTCCTCCAACAGCACTTCCCGCAACTCTAGACAGTGCCTCGGAAAGCTGTCCCTCGAAAGCAACTTCGAGACCATTCAAAAGAAGAAATTGAGGTACGTGGACAAGACGGCGTACGCGTGGCAGATCGCGAATGGCGAAACATTTAGAGACGAGCACCTCCTCTTTGTCCGCCCCCGCCGCTTTGGGAAGTCGATGCTTCTCACGACGCTGAAGGCGTACTTCGAGGGGAAGAAGGACCTCTTCGCGGGTCTGGAGGCGGCGAGGCTGGAGGAGACGAAGCCAGCAGAGGACCGCTGGGCCCAGCACCCGGTCATCTACCTTGACCTGGGGACTGTCTCAGGAGCCTCGGTGGAGGAGATGAAGTCCGGCCTGAATCAAGCAGTGCGCAGAGCAGCGAGGCAACACGGTATATCCATAGCTCTCTGTCCGTCGCCAAGCGATACATTCGCGAACCTTATCGAGGAACTCGGAATGAAGTGCGAAGAGGAGGAAAGGCCGCTGCCCGTGGTGCTCATCGACGAGTACCACGCACCGGCCCAAGACTTTCCGAGTTTCAGCGATGATGCAAAGGAGAGGAAGGCGATGTTCACGGCGTACCGGAAGTTCTTTGGCGTGCTCAAGGTGCAGAGGCTATACCTCCACGCCGTCTTTCTGACCGGCATTCTGCGAGCCGAGATTGGCGGCAGCAGCGGCGCTAACCACATAAAGGACGTGACGTACGACCCGGTGCTGTCGGGGGCGTGCGGGTTTACGCTGGAGGAGATCCGTGCTTACTTCCGTCCGTGTCTGGTGGAGATGGCGGCGAAGCGGTGCGGTGCGGCGGGTTCCTCGACGGCAGGGGAGGAGTGCTGGGCGGGGCTGACAACAGAGCAGCAGAATGCCGAGAAAGAGAAGGTGGTGAAGGAGATGAAGGAGCTGTACAACGGGTACCACTTCTCTGTGGACTGCGAGACGAGCTGCTACAACCCCTTTGGCCTCGTGAGCGCCTTTATGATCAAAGAATTCGACCACTACTGGGCTCAAAGCTTTGATGGTTACTCCAGTGAGCTCATCCAAAGTCTGAGCGATGCCGAGCGACAGGAAGTGCAGGAAGTGGAGAGACAAGCATGGTGCACGAAAGGCGTTCTGACGGCTACCGTGCTTCGTGGTGATTCTCGCGAGGATCACATGGCGGCCCTCCTTCAGTCGGGGTACCTGACCATTGCCAAGGCGGACGAAAAGATACTGCTGCAGCTGCCTAACGGCGAAGTGAAACATGCCTTCGCTCTGCTGTGCATTATGGCGTGGAAACGCCTAAGCGAGAGAGAGGCGAAGGAGAGGGCGGAAAAGGTCCTTTCTGCTCTGCGTGAAGGCAAAGTGAAAGATATCATGTCCATCATGTGAGCATCTTTCACTTGGACCCGCAGCCCTCGGGGCAGTGCACCGAGGAAGAGCGTAAGACGGCCGCTGAGGATCATAGACCCCGTAATGCTTGGAGAGAAGATCGGTTTCGGGGGTACCTCCAAGTGCTGTTTTGGGCAGGTGGCGCGAGAGTCATAGCAGAGCATAGTCTGAGCACTGGAAGGGTGGATTTGGAGGTAGAGGCGGGGAGGTACAAGTACATCTTTGAGCTGAAGGTGAAGGAGCTCTCTACACAACATACCGCCGCCACGGCACTGAAGCAGGCAAACGGCTACGTCTCGCGCCCTCCGGAGCCGGGATTCACCACAGTCACTGTTGGAATCGTGTTCTCCCACTGGACTCGAAATGTGTGCGACTGGGAAAGCTTCGATATGAGCACTGGAACAAAACTGAGGATGGATGCTGAGGATGTAAAAGAAATAGAAGAAAAAAATTGAGGAACTGGAAAAGAAGGAAATGCAAAAACAACACCAATTAGAAGAAAAAGCCCAACAGAAATTAAAAAAGAAAAGTACGGAACTTGATTCGGATGCCGCCGGCGAGGAGATGTCGGGAGCCTGCAAGCAGAAAGTGACGCAGAGAAGGAAGAAATCGAAAGAGGCGCCGCCGGAGACCGAGGCGTAGCGGGGAAAGAAGCAGGTGGAAAAGAAAGAACATAACAACAACAAAAGAAACGTTAACGGTAACCCCACGTGTATAGAGGGGCGCCCCTGCGCACGGCGCAGCGCCACATACGTAGGAGAATTCAACCCCGTTCGAAGGAATCGCTTTCGAGGCGCCACAAAGGGAAATAAAACCCAACTGGGTTGGCTTATGATTCTTTTTGATGTATTGTCTTTGTTCTTTTTGGTGGTGCGGGGACCTTTTTTGTGTTTCCATTTTTTTTTAATTTCTTCCATTTTGTTCAACTGTAGACTCTTTTTATTTATTTCATGATCACTGTACGTTTTGTTCCTTGTACGTTGTTTATACTGTCGGCTGTGCCGCATACAACCCTCTACCCATCCCTCAAGGAGCTAACACGGCCCATCCTCGTGCGGGGCCCTCTGTACCCATCTCTATCTGTGCGTGATACAGGATCATCTAGCTTTCTACTCTGGCTTGTTGCTCTCATTCTATTTTTTTTTCTCTATTGCTGTTCTTCACACCCCACACACCGCCACATATGTAGAGCAGCGCTTGCTCCACTCGCTCTAGGGATCCCATGAGGGCGTTGCCAATCAGCACCACCACACCCGGTATCCATTCAGCAGCTTGGCCCTCCACATCTCTCCTTGTGCGGCACGTGTGAAGCGATTAGTACTTATGCAATGGACCTCGTTGAAAAGACTTGTCGGCACGTTGTTTGCCTCCAGGCAGCCCGGCGCCTCCGCCACAGTGGTGTGTAGAGGCACATTAGCTGCTGCCTGCACCGTGTCGGGCTCTCCTTGTGCGCGGTGATACCGAGCGCAATCCTTTGCCCTGCTCGGTTTGTGTCGGATCAACACGGCTGGGCAAACGGAAGGGAAGCTCCGCAGCCTCCTCTCTGGTGGTCCGCAGCAGATGCATCCTTGCAGGCGGACCGCGTACTCACCACCGTGGCTAGCTGGACAGATGGTTCGAACGGCATCCCACCACTGATGCGCCGACACGACAAGACTGCCGCCCCTCCGGTGCACTCGGTCTCGCATTCCCGCGCTACCTTTCTGCCGCAGCGATCCCTGCCGAGTGCTGTTGCGTGTTTCACCTCTATCGGGCGATGGTACTTCCGGTACTACACCGCTGTACTCCTTGGGCGCTGTATAGTGGGTCGTAGAGCAGATGGGTCAGCGAAGTGCCAGACGTGGACGGAGCGGTGCGCCCACACGATGCCGATGCAGCCAGCATCCCTGGGGGGAGGGGCACCTTGCGTTGCTATGTCGCCGCTCCCACGCGTGCCCCACGGTATTCCGACGCGTCCCATATAGCGATCTGTCGCACTTTCGGTGTATCCAAGCGGGTCGGGCGCGTGGCTCTCGCCCGCCTCGTCCGTGGCTGGAGCCTGCGTAAGGTGGTAGCGAGGTGCCTGCCTAGGGTGTTGGCTGGGCCTGCCAGGTGATGGGTAGGGCCTGCCCGGGTGATGGCTGGGGCCTGCCTGCGGGGTGATGGCGGGGCCTGCTGCGGTGATGGCTGGGATCCTGCCTAGGGTAGTGGCTGGGGCCTGCGCAGGGTAGTGGCTAGGGCGCGCAGAGTGATGGCTAGGGGCCTGCCTGCCGGTGATGGCTGGGGCCTGCCAGGGGATGGGCGCGGGGCCTGCCTAGGGTAGTAGCTGGGGCGCGCGCGGTGATGGGTAGGGGCCTGCCTCGGGTGATGGCAGGGGGCCTGCGCAGGGTGGCAGGGGGCCTGCCAGGGTGATGGCTGGGAGCCTGCCTAGGGTAGTGGCTGGGGCCTGCGCAGGGTGATGGCTAGGGGCCTGCCCGAGGATGGCTGGGGGCCTGCCGGGGTGATGGCTGGGGGCCTGCCTGAGTGATGGCTAGGAGCCTGCCTCGGGTGATGGCTAGGGGCCTGCCTCGGATGATGGCTAGGGGCCTGCCTAGGGTGATGGCTAGGGGCCTGCCTAGAGTGATGGCTAGGAGCCTGCCTAGGGTAGTGGCTGGGCCTGCCTAGGGTGATGGCTAGGAGCCTGCCTCGGGTGATGGTTAGGAGCCTGCCTAGGGTAGTGGCTGGGGCCTGCCTAGGGTGATGGCTGAGGGCCTGCCTAGGTGATGGCTGGGATCCTGCCGGGGTGGTGGCTAGGGGCCTGCCTGAGTGATGGCTGGGGCCTGCCTGGGGTGATGGGTAGGGGCCTGCCTCGGGTGATGGCTGGGGCCTGCCGGGTGATGGCTGGGGGCCTGCCTCGGGTGATGGCTAGGGGCCTGCCTAGGGTGATGGCTAGGGGCCTGCCTAGGGTGGTGGCTGGGGCCTGCCTGGGGTGATGGCTGGGAGCCTGCCAGGGTGATGGCTAGGGGCCTGCCTCGGGTGATGGCTAGGG